>JAGFMF010011914.1:5447007-5511754 GCA_019455555.1 Galemys pyrenaicus | reverse complement strand
TCCTAGGAGTGGGATTGCTGGATCATATGGAAGTTCCATTCCTAGTAGATTGAGGAACCGCCATACTGCTTTCCATAATGGTTGGACCATCTTGCATTAGTTTTACTTTTAATTCTTTGTAAAAAATAGACTTTGAGTTGTACATCCTGTTGCTCTGTCATAGAAGTCCTTTCATGCTAAGCCGTCTGTGGCTGTTTCCTAACATCAGAGGAAGAGCAGTGTCCAATGTTAATATCCCAGTGTTTGTATGCAGAGTTAATCTGTCCAAGGATGACAATGAATCAGAGGAGAAACGCTGAGAACGACACTAGAGAGATCTTAACCCCCTGGATGGCCCTTGCTAAGTCTGGAGAGGCCTCCTTTTCCTGGAAAATCAGCTTTCTCGCCCTTCTGGGAGGAATGGTACTGCCCAGAGGCTGAACAACCTAGTCGCTGCAAGGATACAGGGTGAAAATGGTGAGAAAGTGGGTGCTGGAAGACCCTCTCTGGAGAAAGGCTGATCCTCCATGGACAGCCATTGTAGGGGCCAAAAGCGTTTGTGTTTTAGTGGGACAGGGCTTCATAATAGAAGTTGCTTTTTTATTATATAAGAAGAGTAGGTATGCATGCATTGACTGCCCCTTCATACATTGCTTTTGAAGAACATACACTGCTCTAGTTGGAGGAATTCCTATGGGTTCTAGGAGGTTGGAAGCCATCATCCCTCTGGAAGGATAAAAACTCCATTCAAACTAGCCTGCTTCTCAGACTCCCGAGTTCTGAGACTTTATGAAGTGAGTACTAGAAAGAAAAGTCAGCGATTTTCCTGTTGGGTAAAATCAAACTGGGGGACGGTAGCAAGGAACCGAGGGCTAGAAAAAATTAAAATAATGAAAATCAGTCGTACATCTGAAGTGACCTTGGAGTTCAGTCTGAGTAGTTCTTTGCACCTGTGATTTGTGAGCAAATTCTTTTTGTTGCGGTGGCAACAACACCTTCCATATAAATGCACAAGTACTTTGCTGATAACTATCCCGTGTTGTGTTATGGAGAGTGTGGAATTAAAATCTGTCATAGAATGTTAGGGTTAGAAGGAGCTGAGCCCATTTTAGGGTTGCATATGTCAAGTCCAAAGGGAGGAAGAGGTTTTCCAGGGCTTCTGAAATCATCTGTTGCAGAGCTGGACCTCACCCAAAACCCTGTCTCCTACTCTATGTGATTTCCTCAGCCCAGACGCCAGCTCTGCCCTCACCCCTGGTTCTGTGTCTAGGCATCCAGGTGTACATGGCTCGCCTGTTAACTTAGACATTGCCCTTAACGTTCTAAAAGAACTTTCCTCAAAAAAAAAAAAAAAAAAGACCCTGTGACTATGGGGATGGCAAAGAGGATCATCCCACGAAGACCCTAAAGCATGTACTATAGAAATTTCTGGTTACAGTGGCCACTGATGGTCATTCTCAACTGTCCTCTATGCAGTGCCCTGCCATCTGGCTCTTAATCATGTCAGGGTGCAAAATCTCCCTTCTTTCTCTGCCAGTCTGCTTAGCTCTTTCCTCAGTCCTGCCCTTAGCCCTGTAGACCCAGAGCCAATGAAACAAGACATCCACTAGTTAACAGGACTTCACAAGGCGGTTTGCTTGCTGTCTTTATTACCTGAGCGTGCTCTTGGAGTTTTACCCCATTACCCCCGGCAGCTTATCAAATTGTTTCCTTTAAACAGATACAGCTTTTCTCCAGGAGGAAGTCTGCAATGAAAGATTTCCCTCTTGTCCTTTATTTCCATAACATCACAGACATTCCTAAACACACCTCCTGGGACCTCCCCCTTCGGTCTCTCATCTCTGCTCAGGGAATCTTACCTGTACCTTCTCCATCTGGGTTCAAATGTGACCTTCTGAACAAGAACAATGACAATGAGGAAACATTCTTAACATTCACGTGGGTGCTTTATTGGGGGACACCAAGGCCCTTTCGGTTCATCCCCACGTAGATCTGGGACTTCTCTCTGGGACCCCAGTGGAGTCACAGTTGTCTTAGAAGGTACTGCAGGGAGTTGTTCTTCGCGGGTAACTAGCTGGCTCCTGCCTTCTTGGTGTCTGAGTATGTGTGTGGCTTCTGCTGGAGACCCGCAGGTGGGCATCAGGACTGGGGGTGGAGGCCAGCTGGTGAGGCTGGTGCGGGTCCTGTGCGCCTCGATAGTGGTCACGCATCAGTTCCTCTCCTTTCTAGTGGGGGCTGTGGGTGGGTCACAGGGTTTTCCTTCCTTCCTCCTCAAGCCAGGCTGCTGCTACCTGCTCACATACCACTTTACTACCTGCTCTCACAACACACATCGCCGATTCTTCTCTTCTATGGTTGACCCCAAAGCTGGGATCTTTTGTGGAAACGCTGGCCTGTGCTCTACTTCCTGGAGGGCCCCAGGAAGGCTGCCCAGCACAGAGGAAAGAGCACAAGTACACTGTTTTCCTACTCAGGGTGAGCACCAGTCCCCTCCCCTCCCACGTGCACCGTCCTGTGGGTGCTAGGTGTTTCGTAGACATCACCTGTCATCCTCACGACACCCCAAGGAAGTGGAGGCCACCATCCCCATTTCAAAGATTAAGAAACCAAAGGCCTGATAGGTCTGGAAGTCGCCAGCGGTCACTCAGCCATTGGTGGCAGAGCCAGAGTTTGAACCCAAGCTTGTCTGTTGTCAAAGCTACGTTCTCTCCACAGCGCCTTGCACGGCTCTTGGTGACATTCCCCGGGAAAGACAGCTCTTCCTCTTCTTTCTCAAACAGACAGACACAGGCAATGTGGAACTGAGTTGTTCCAGAGCTGCCATCTGTTAAGAGGTCGTACCATGGCACGAGATGGAAGATGAGGCGTGGGTGAAAATGTGGGCCCCGAGGCGGGGAGCAATGCCTCCTCTGGGGTCTGTGTCTCAGGCACCACCCCCTGGATACCACTTCTGTGTTTTCTGATACGCGATCTGCTGCCCGCTGCTGGCAACGTGCCCCCTCTTGAGTGGCCAGACTCGAGGACGGCACAGGAGACCGCGCAGATGCAATCTAAAGTCTTGGTGGGCCCTGGTCAGACCTTGGCCCCCTTGAGAGTCAGGAGGCAGCAGCCTTGGCCGGGCCTGCACTTGCCATCCCGCGCACTGCCCTGTGTCATTTGAAGGTGTTGCGTTGACCTTGGAGATCCACATGTGACAAATGCTGGTGTTGGCGTGTGTATTTATGGACTGACGCACACGTGCGACGGAACGTGGGCTGACAATGTTGAAAAGAGAGAAATTCTGAAGCAACTGCTATGGATCTCCCCAACTGTTTGCGCGGCGGTGGGTAGGGGAGGAAGTGGCTACTGCGGGGCTGCCAGCCAGCTCTGCTGTCCCAGGTTCACACTCCCGACAGCCCGTGAAGGCAGCGCTTATGGTCTGGATCACGCGTCTCTGCGCGTGCGCCGACTGCAGGGGCTCGGAGGCCCCATGGGCCCCTGGAGTCCTCCTGGCAGTGTCTGAGGGTGGGCTGCTGCCAGATCACCGCTCCCAGACAAATGTGTGAGTGAGTGCTCTAACTCAACCCAAAAGAGCTTTTTAAAAATCAAAGGCAAATCTTTGGAAAGTCAGGGAAAGATGCTTTTGTGAATTTTTTTGCAGTTCCCCTACGTTACCCCCGTATTTCCAGTCCTGGTCTTCTGCTCGGCGTGCTGTCCTTTGCCGGCGCCCTGGGCCTCTTTGGGCCCAGCTGCTGCCGGTGACGCAGGAGTGGCAGGTTCTGGACCTGTCTGCCCCAGGTGTCTGCTGGGGAGTGTGCCAGAAGGCCCCAGGACACCCTCCCTTTCCTCTGACCGCAGTCCGCTGAGCTCACAATTCCTGCGTGTTGCTACCCAGCGCGGCCTAGTCTAATATTTACAGCTAAAAGTTAACAGTGTGGACGCTCAGCATCTTGATATCTGCAATGAAATTAAGGCAGATAATTTATGCCTCTTAAGTGAATATATGAAGACATTACGGAGACGATCGTGGGGCTCCCAGAAGCTATTGGATGGGGTGTCCTAGAAACCCCCACTATCCATGGGAAGTTTATTAAACACAGGAACCGCATAGTATTTCTCCTCGCCGTGGTTATTTGATTACTAGGTTTTCACTTTCCTACATTTTACTCAACATAATATTTCCTTACAGAGCTCTGCATGCCGAGATTCTGACGGAATCCCACAGGGAGAGGCACAATTAAGAATCTTATGCAATAACACATTCCTTTGTCCTTATGATCAGCATATGTATGGCCGTCCACAGTGGGGAAATAGTGCTGATGTAGTTTCTCTGAGTTTGGCTTTTTATTTTTGCAGAACCATATTTGCGGATTTCAGTTATCCTATCATAAGCCGGGGTATTATGTACCTCAGCATTATGGTAACGTTAAGGCATTGACTTCTGGGATAACGACTATTGCTTCTGCAGCAATCTGCTCTTAAAGACACCCTGGGAATATTTCATACTTATCAGTTTTTGACCTCTGAGGCTATATCTATGTAATTTTAAAACTTATTGTCATTTCAGTACAAAACTAAAACAAAAAGCAATTAACCAGTTGCCCAGGACTGTATGGATAAAAAGATCTAGATAATCAACCTAATCTTTGATTTGGTGTGATTGATTAATTAATTAAGCATTTATTGAGCCAGGCTGATAGTCAGGGTACTGCTAGGTAATCTGCAGGGGTTGATCCTGCCTGTGAAAGGTATGGGGGTGGTGATGGGGTACGGATAACCTTGTTAGTGGGTATCAGGAGGGCCCACTCCTTCGCCTACCCCTGAATCAAAAACACATCCTTGGGAATGCTTTTGGTCATGGCCAAAACGCTTGGTCACGCAATGGGTCTCGGTGTGTGCTTGTATGTGGTGTATATTGAGTACAGATGCACAGACACACACGTGCTGTGCACACACAGACATGCACATGTGCACACCTTCAGGCAGATGGGGCCACGAGAGTTAAGAGTCTCACGTCATTGGCAGTGGAGGTGCTAATTAGTGCACACTCCATGGAGGATGGACAGGCCTGGCCATCAAATGACAGGATCCATACACCCTTTGACACAGTCATTCAACTTCTAGGAATTTATCCTAGAGATACACTTGCATATGCCAATGATGAATATTTAAAGGTCTTCATTATTAATGCATTAACTCATTCATCAAATATTTAATGAGTTCCTGCTGTTTCCCAGCCACTGTTCTAGGCACTGGGGAAGCAGCAATGCACAAAACTGTTCTTACCTCCTAGGACCTAGTGGCCTGTCGAGGGAGGCAGATGATAAGGGGCGCATCCACAGCCAGACAGGAGGGTGCCCCTGCATCGCTGGTGCCTGGCACGGTCACGTTTATGTCATAGTTAGAAGTGCCTCTGTCTGCTGTCAGAAGTATCCCAGTCTCTCAGAGTGATGTCTCAGGACATAAGTTATTTGATCACCCTGAGGTGGTGCTGATAAATGCCATGAAAAGAGAGTAAATTAGAAAAGGAGGGGAGGAGTGTGGTGGGTGCTGTTCTGGGTTTTTTTCTTTGCAGGTAGTTTTCAGTAGCTCCCCCTGCCTCCATTTCACTCCTCCACACCCCTCCCCCTGCCCCGCAATCAGAAAGAGTCTGAAAGACCAGCAGTTGAAGACTGTACCCATACATAGAATACTAGGTAGCTGTCAAAAAGAATGAGACAGAATTATGTTGGTATAATCTTGAAGAGAAGCTGTGAAAAGAGCAAGGTGCAGAGCAACGTGTGCAATTTAACCCCATGCGTAGCTGAAGAAGGTGTGGTGCCAGCGAGGGCACAGAGCAAGTTCTCGATGATTTTGAGTAGACGGGTCTAGGAGGAGTCCTGGAGCCCTCGGTGACTTTTCCACGCTTTTATTGATATTTACATCAGAGACAAGCAGGTACATGGCAGACAGGGGCCGGGGGGCCAGGAGGCTAGCGGACCTCCTAGCCCTGGCGCATCTCACTCTCTAGGCTGCTGCTGCTGCTACTCCTCTCTGCCTTTCTCTCTCTGCTTGTCTTCTGCTGTCGTCCTGGTGGCACTGTCCTTATATGCCCCGTGTCTCAGCCCAGGTGCACCCACTTGCACACGCCCACTTAGGGACGCGTGCAGGACTGCAGGTGTCCATCGTCACAGCAATGGCGGGAGGGCGGAAAAGCCTGATCACTTTTCTGTTTACCCTACAGAAAGGCACACGGATGTTTAGACATATTCAGGAAAGCTCTCGAAGGGCCTAAGAATCTGCTAACAGTGGTTGCCTGTGGACAGGGAGACTGAGATACTAAAGGTTTGGGATGAGGGAGACTTGCTTCCACTGTATACTATTTTGTTTTCTTTGACTTTCAAAAAGCCATGCATGTATGTTACCTAGTTTCACAGAAGACAGTCACCTAAGTAAGAGTAAGATCTCAAGGGATGAAGTGCTGGAACTTCTAGAGCCGTGGCTGAGGCCACATCAGACTCCCTCAGAGCACTTTAAAACACACAGGTGTCTGGACGCTGCCCCCGGAGATGCTGAGTGGCTTGGTTGCAGATGGGTCTGGTGTTGGTATTTAAAAACAAAACTCGCCCGGGTGATCCTGATGAGCTAGGGGGCCGAGAGCCAGTACTGTTCAAACTTTAATGTGCACAGGAGTTGTCTGGGGATCTTGATAAAACGCAGAGTCTAAGGCGTAGATCTGGGGTGGGCTTTTCTAACAAGGCTCTGCATCACTAACTGGTCCCCAGCGATGCCGGCGGGCCAGACCGGTAATGGGGCACAGGGCTGGAATCTCTCCTGTTCAGAACCGAGAGTCCCTGCGCCACTGCTCACACATCTTCGGAGAGGAGCTGCTTGCTCTTTTGGAATGTCGCTGTTTCATGGAAGAGTGGCTGCGGGTAATTAGCTTTTGTAGCTCGGGAGATCTGTGTGCTGCTGAAGTGGTGGGGGCTCCTGGACTTAAATCCTCTATGTCTGTTGTTCCTTTAGGTCTTCTGAGAGCACAGGGTGAGGTGTGGCATGGATCATCCACCCACCCACCCACTCACCCACTCACTCATCACTCACTCACATGGATCATCCACCCACCCACCCACTCACCCACTCACTCATCACTCACTCACATGGATCATCCACCCACTCGCTCACTCACTCACTAACTCACTCACTCACTCACATGGATCATCTACCCACCCACTCACTCACTCACTCACTCGCTCGCTCACTAACTCACATAGATCATCCACTCACTCACTCACTCATTCACTCACTCACTCACTCACTCACTCACTCACTCACTCACTCACTCACTCGCTCGCTCACTAACTCACATAGATCATCCACTCACTCACTCATTTACTCACTCACTCACTCATTCACTCACTCACATGGATCATCCACCCACCCACTCACTTGCTCGCTCGCTCACTCACTCAATCACTCACTCACTCACTTGCTCACTCACTCACTCACATGGATCATCCACTCACTCACTCACTCACATGGATCATCCACTCACTCACTCACATGGATCATCCACTCACTCACTCACTCGCTCGCTCACTCACTCACTCACTCACTCGGATCATCCACCCACCCACCCACTCACTCACTCACTCATTTGCTTGCTCGCTCGCTCACTCACATGGATCATCCACCCACCCACCGACTCACTCACTCACATGGATCATCCACCCACCCACCGACTCACTCACTCACATGGATCATCCACCCACCCACCCACTCACTCATTTGGGGAGCTGGCATCCCACACTGTTCCATGGTGATCCTGGGGAACCCCTCCATCACAGGCAATTCAGAGATGCTACTGATGGCATGCGTCGGTGACACCCTGCATGGCATAGGAGGTGTTAACCTGGTGTAGGGTCAGGGAAAAGTGACCAGGCTTTTCCGCCCTCCCGCCATGGGTGTCGATGGTGGACACCTGCGGGCCTGCAAGCACGCCTGAGGACAGCACCTCAAGTAGGGTGTGGGCATGCGCAGGTGGGCACACCTGGGCTGAGACCCACATGGCATATAAGGGCGGTGTCACGAGGATCCCAGAAAGAGAGAGAGCACATAAGCAGAACAGAGAGAACAGAGGAGAAGAGAGAAGGAAAGCAGAGACCAGAGAGCTCAGAGAGTGAAGATGCGCTAGGGGCTTGGAGGCCTGCCAGCCTCCTGGCCCCCAGGCCCTCCACCTGCGGTGTACCTGGTCACTAATGATGGAAAGAGTAATAAAAGCCTGAAAAGGCCACTGAGGGCTCCAGGATTCCTCCTTGACCCGTCTGCTTTGATCATGGAGAAGCTGCCCCGCACCCTCTGATCATGGAGAACTATACCTGGAAAAGGGAGTGGCCAGCAGGTAGCATAAGTTTTGCTTGTTGGCAGATGTTGGGGGCCGGGGGTGGGGTCTGTGCATAGCACCTGTCATTTGCTTGGAGCCCCTAGAAATAGCTGACAGGAGTCACTTTCCTGAAAACAGATGTGGTGCCCACCGTGCAGGTAAAATTGGGTGAAGTGCCCACTGGCAGTGGCGGCATCTGTTCCTGCACAACCTCAGTGTGACTCTCGTGGGCTGCGGAGGGCCGTCGGGGGCCTCCGGCGTGAGGTCCTTGTTTCGGCTGAGTGAGAAACTAAATGATGCGGGAGCTGGTCCTTTGTCAGGATCATAGTCTTCACCTTCACTGGGCGTTCCCCTTTCTCCCTGTGCCGGTGAAGTATCCGTGTTTCAACCTTTTGGACTCTTCATTAAAGAGCAAAAGGCAAGTATCTGGGATGACTTCTTTTGCCAAGGGAGCAAGAAGAAAAATCACCTCTTTCCATGCAGAGGGACTGTGGGAAGGGAGGAGGCACAGGAGACGCAAGGATCATTTCCCTGCACACAGGGAGGCTGTCTCTGCTTTTATTGGGACAGAAGATGCCTGATGGGTGAGGGGCGAGGTAGTGATCACTGAAGGAGGGGGTGAAACCTACAGGAGGCTCCAGAGGTGTTCAGGGTGTGTTTGTAGAGGGCGCCTCAGCACGCCCATAAGCTCTTCTCCCCCAAGAAGCTTTTCTCCCCGCCACTGCTTCACTCTTCCTGTTGGGAGGGGCCCGCTGCAGAAAGCCTGCTGACTCCCTACCTTCTCTACTCCCCATTTGCAGCAGGCCGAGTCCACCTGCACCTTCAGGGATTTTAGTAAACTTGACACTTGCTATTTACCCCCTAAAACCTGAACTCCCAACCAGAACCCCAGGCAGCCTGTTCCTTTGCCAGGGCCACTTTGCAGCCCTAATCCCCAGTGCCCTGCTCAGATCCAGTGTGTAACAGCATTGCTGGATTTAACTGGCAAGGTGGGAGACAAAGCAAATGAGGGGTGACCCAAGCAGTGCTGTCACATAATGCCAGCCAGTGGCTCTGGCTCAGGAAAATGTGGCTGGGTTGAGTCTTTATTTTGCAACTGACAGAAGGTAACTGAGCTGGATTAGTGACTTTTTTGGGTTCCCCAGATTGATTCAGTGTGCCTTCCCTCTCACCCTCTGCATCTGCTTACGATCCCATCTGGATGGAGGCCAAATCCAAGGCAGAGGTCTGCAGGTCAGGGTCGGGTCAAGGCCCAGTGTGCAGGACCTGAGAGTTAAACCCAGAATGAGGAGCAAGGTTGGACCTGGAAACGCAGAGGGAAGGTCCAAACTAAACTGAAGTCGTCTCAGTCGGCAGTAAGAAGAGTCTTTGCTGGCTGAGTCAAAAGACCTTTCAAACGTTGTCTTCTTGTAGCCCTCCGCCTCCTTGGGTCCTGAGCTGTGTGGATTCCTGGGTGTGTTATCTTTGTGTCTCTCTTAGCGGCTGTAAGTCCTTCAAGTGCGGACACCAGGCTCATCCTCAAAATCTTTGGCTTGCCACACACAGTGGGTGCTGAATAAGCATTTCAAGTGACTCCGAATCTATGATATTTAATAAAAAGCTCCCAAGTTCTCTGACTTCCTTCGGAACCTGCTGTAGTATATCCCTACCTTTGTTAAACCCCACAGAAGCAATTCAGTGGGAAGGACAAAGCCCTGAAGCACACAGCACGTAGTAGGCCTTCATGCCAGTCCAAGCAACCGGCAAGAAAACGTCATCCATGCTTTACCTGGCATAGGTCACTCTCACCTTAGCCAGGGTTGCTGGTTTGCTGTTAAGGAAGTTGCTTTTCTACCCAGTTGGTGCCTAAATCAGCCCGTCCCCACTCACCCTCAGGACAGAATTGACTAAGTTACCTTGTGTGCGCCCAACTTTTGAAAGATTCAATTTTCCTAATTTCCCTCCAGGTCCTCAGTGGAGTCAGTGACTGATTAGCTCTAGAATAGTCATGTGCTGGTTGTATTTATAGCACGAATTAATTAATACAGGTAAAGAGCGGGGAAGATAAAGTGCTACCGGAGTGCAGTGTCTTAAAATGACTATTAACTCATGGGCTGGGGACCCTTGAATGTGAACGTATGGGCAAAAAAGTGCCCTCACAGGTGGAGCCTTTTATAAAGCATCAACTTGATTACGGAAGACATAAATTAACGGGAGGAAGTACTGCTGTCAGTGACAGAATCCTTTCCCGTTTGGTTTCCATTTAAATCGACACATATGGCGAGGGCTGTTTAAGGGTTTCGGGCGTGTATGTGTGCTCTCCATAGGAATGCCACATTTGTGCGAATTCGGTGGGTGGTGTGTCTCCCAGCCCCCCCTGCTCCTCCTCAACTAGCCACTCGCTGCGAGGGTTAGGAAGGCCAGGAGGGTGACTTGCTGCTTTGTGTTGCACCCAGCAGAGCGCCCAAAACCTTTGAGGATGGGCGCGGACACGGTGCCTGGAAGGCCCTCATAGCTCCGGGCCTGACCCTGGGAGCCGGAGATTTGGGAAGGTCTTGGAGCAGCCTTCTGAGTCCTTCCTGCAGTAAGAGGGGCCCTGGAGAAAGATCTACAGCTCTAGGGTCCCAGTGTCCTGGAGCTCAGAGAGGAGGGGTTTGGAGGGTGTGATCATGTTTTTTTTTCTTCTCTGCATCCAGCTCAGAGCCACACACAATGGGATGGAGGCCTGGGGATGTTGACGGTGATGGAAGGCCAGGCTCGGGTAGTTTCAGAAAGAAAGTCTGGCCCGACTGGCCTCCGCCCGAGTGGGAATGCTTTCCAGTTCTGACCAGAAAGCTTCTCTGAAATGCCCCAGTCAACCCCGAAAACAACTGGAAGAGGACAGGGATTTTGAGCTTTTTGGGAAAGAGCCCGCCCACCCAGCACTGGGCTTGGAGGTGTCTCAATGCGGTCGTCACCTGCTCAAGTGTTGCTTAGAAGGCCCCTTCTGAGCAGTCAGCTTGCTGGGTACAGGCCTCAGAGAGCAGATCTCAGTTCCATGGCTGCTCTTAGCACGGCACTTTGTGCATGAACAACTTGCATGACCGTAGAAGCGGCTTGTGTGTCAGATGGGGCAGGGGAGGTCATGGGGCATCCACGTAACAGCTGTGCAGAGATGAAGAGCTGGCACCACATCTGGAGAGGCCCTGGGAGAAGCACCGCCAGTGGCCCCTAGGCTCGTGGTGCAAAAGCAGGCTAACTGCTTTAGCTGCAGTCCAGTCAGCAAATCGCCCCTGGGTATTTCAGAATAGGGGGCTTAACACTGGGTGGTTTACAAAGGTTGAAGGTGTGGGAGAAGAAGAAAGAATGAAGGAGAGTTGCCTGGTGATTTGTAACTACCAGAAGCTGTTCAAGGGACAGTAGGGGGGTGGGGTGAGCCAGCACCCATAGTCCCTGCTGCTGCTGCTGCTGCGATGGGAGAGGAGCCACGTGAGCAGGAGTCAGGCCTGCACTGCGGGCTTCCCGCTCCTCCACAGTTGCCGCCTTGGCTCGGCCCCTCCCCGCTGGCTGTCCTCCAGTACTGCTGCTGCTGCATCTGCCGAGGTGCCTCCGAAGCTGGGGAAATGGCTCCTCCCTTCCCCCAGGCCTTCCTCTTCTTTCCAGTGCTTCCCCAAAGCAGAACCTAGCCTGAGTCAGCCAGCTTACCCAGCAGCTCGGAGAATGCCCTTTGCAGGCACGCGACCCACTGTGCCAGCCCACCTTGCCCGGGGACAATACCCACGGAACACGTTCACCTTTGCCTGTCCTGTTTTTCCTTTGGGGCTTAAAATGTGAAAATTAGAGACTCTGATAAATATTTACTCTGGACCTGCTAAGTGTCAGGCACTCTGCTAAGCCTGGAGAGGCAGCGGCAGGCGGAAGGGAATTCCTGCTGTGATGCGCTGAACAGGCTAGGGAGGAAATGCCGTGAGCGTGCCTGCGTGCATGCCTGCATTCCTGTGGCCGGCCGCTGAGTTCCACGAGCACACGGCCCTCCAGTGCTGACAGCAACTCTGCCAGCTGAGGTGCTATCAGCTTTAAGCCAAGACCACACCCATCGGGAAGTTCACTGCCACCTTTGAGAGTTCACGTGAGGTCCTTGCCTTTGCGGAGGTGAGATGGGCCTCGTTTGCCCCCCCAGGGGAGGAGCCTTGTACCGAGGTCCAAGGAGCCTCTTGGACCTTGTCTAATGGGGTGTCTGCAGGCTCTTAACATACGATGGGGGGCCCGCTCCTGCTCTAAGGCTTGGCATCCTTCATGGCCTATCCCCAGCGCCCCTCCAGCCTACAGTGGCCTTTCCTGCCTCACTGTTCCTGGACAAGTTCATGGTATTCCTGCTCGGACCTCTTGGGAAGGTGTCGCTGCTCTTCCTGCCATTTCTGTGCTGAAGTCTCTGCCCTTCCTGGTGGGTGCCCAAGAAGGAGGCCTGGCTTCTCCGTCTTTGTGTCTTTGAGCCTGGCATGGCATCCGGCATGTAGCAAAGCACTCAGAAAGACATTATTCATGTAAGTCACCTGTATAAAAGCCCAAGGCCATGCAACCCACATTTGGCAGTCTTCAAAAGTAAATTCAGCCAAGAGAATCGAAAGAAGGGACTCGAACAGATATTTGTACACCCACATTCATAGCAGCATCATTCATACGAGCCAAAGGTGGAAGCCACCCAAGTATCATCACGGTGAACGGATAAAGAAAATGTGGTCTGTATTTACAGTGGAATATTATTCAGCCTTAAGAAGGAAGGAAATCTGACACATGTTACAACATGGATGAACTTGAAGACAATATGCCAAGTGGAATCAGCCAGGCACAAAACACAAGCGCCATATGATTCCACTTCTATGAGATACTAGCTTAGTCAAATTCATAAGACAGGAAATAGAATGATGGTTTTCAGGGACTTGGGGCAGCGGGAGGGGACTGAGAGTTATGGTGTAATGGGACAGAGTTTCAGTATAAGAAGATGAGAAAGTTCTAGAGATGGAGGGCGATGATGGTTAAAATGGACCACTTTATGCTAACATATTTTGGACCTCAATGAGAAGAGGCACACTTGGGATTCCGCACTGTGGCCTCGTGGGAGGGGAGGGCTTGACCCCGGCAGCCTGAGGGTCCTGCTTAGGGAGGGGGCTTGAGCATGAGTTGACGCCCGCCTCAGCGAGGACAGGTTATTGCAGGATTATTTCTACTTGTTGAGATAATGAACTCATGTCTAGTTGTGCCTTTGACCCTCCAGGGGGCACCCTGACCTTGGTAGGTAGGTGGCTGGAGGCAGTGTTTCCGAGAGATGGGGGGGTGAGTGCCTTTTCTGTTTGCTTAGTAGCATGTGCTGGGGCCATGCCTGTCGGTCCCCAGTGGGATTCCTTGCTCAGAGGCACTGAAACTAATAACTCCAGCAAGTATCGGCACATTAGGCATGGACCGGAAGGCCCCAGACAGCTCCAGGAGAACAAGGCTTGGGGACAAGAGTGGAAACAACTGGCCCAAGACCCTGGGTGGTGTGACAGCTTCTGCAAGTCAGAGCACCAGGGCCGACGTGACGGGCTGCCTTCCTGAGTTGTGTCCAGGGGAAGTGATCAAGTCCAGATTGCCGGCAGGCTGCTTCTGCTCGGGGAGGGGAGGGTGCTGGGGCACTGGGCAGAGAAGAGAAGAAAAACGGGACTGAGAGGGAGGGGCACTGGGATTGAGCAACCACAGCGGCAAACGTGCCCTTGCACAGGCGTCCCTGTCTGCTCAGGTGGCGTGGGACACAGAGCCACCCTGGTACTCGCCCAGCCCATCCCGCACCCCGTGCCCCAGCTGGAGCTGCAGAGAGGCTGGGGAGCAGGTGCAGACCAGGTGGCCTCTTGTAGGGTCAGAGAACAATCAGGTCTTTCCACCCTCCCACCACTGTGATGATGGACACCTGCGGTGCTGTGAGCATTCCAGGGTGGGCGTGCGCAAGTGGGCGCACCTGAGTTGGACACGGGCTTAAATGGGCGGCGTCATGAGGACGCCAGGACCGATAGGACTGACAAGACAGACCAAAGAGCAGCAGTGAAAGCGAGAGCAGCAGAGAGAGAAGCAGCCGAGAGGGTGAGATGCGCTGGGGGCTGCAGGTCTGCCAGCCTCCCAGCCCCCCGGCACCCCTGCCTGCCATGTACCTGGCCACCTCTACTAATAAAAGCCTAAAAGCCACCGAGGGCTCCGAGACTCTCATTCCCTGACCCGTCTGCCCAGAACCATCCCGAACCTGCCCAGTGCCGCCACCTTCCTGCCGCCACACCTCTTTACCTTCAACTGGCCCGGGCTGGGTGTGAAAGCCCAGCCTCGTTCTGGACGCACTCGTCCCGGTGTCTGGGCCCACTGTCCTCAGGCTGTGTGAGGGTGTGGGTGGGCGCGGGGCTCCTGGCTTGGGGGACTATTCCAACCCTTGCCTCCTTGTCTGTCTTAGGGGAGGGCTTCCTGTTGCAGTTAACCCAGACGCTGCCAGTCTCCAGTAGCAACAAAGCAGCGAGGTCTGAGGCCCTTCCCGAATCGAGACTGCGAAGGCGGGAAGACCAGTCGCAAAACAGCGCGTGACCTGGCTTGGCCTAGAAAAATGTGAGTCTTGGCAAACTTTCCCCTTTTTCCTCAACATGCAGTAAAATGTTCACTTCCACGCAGACTTTTAAATGCACTGCTGATGCGCTCGCTTCCCAAGTATATCAACAGATTTAAAAGGTTCATAAAAATTCCCTTCACGTGGCTACAGTAAACTTTTGTGCAATTGTTCTGGGAGATCAGTGCCTCCGCAGAACATCTTTCTAGGTTTGATCACTGATTTGTCTGGGAGCTAATTATCAGCAGTCTTGGGGATGATGAAGTTTATTTATTGCCAAACCGCTGACTCAACCCAGGCCATTAGCCTCCAGGGCCCCGTACCTCCGTGGCCTTGGTCCTTGTGGAGTGGGAAGTGCGTTATCCCTCTCTCCTGTGCTCCTGTCTCAAGCATGCTTGGTGGCTGCTTAGCTGCGGGTGTTTCACTTCGGGGCCATCGCAGCACCCCTGGGGCACCTTGGAAGGCTTGTGGTCTCTGATGTCTGGAAGCTCGTGTCCTGCTAGAAGAATGTGCTGCCTATGCTTGCCTGTTCCCCCAACCTGGACCAGCTGGGGCCTAAAGCAGCAGGCACTGCCCGGAGGCCTGATCCTGAGGAACTGAGGCCTGGCTGGTGCTGGCCCTGATCCTGAGGCTCGGCCGGCTTGGGCCGCCCGCAGTGTTGTCAGTCTCCGGAGACTGTGGTCCCTCCCTGGGGGACCCTCACCATAGGACCTTAGGGCTTCCACCCCATGCTATCCTCTGCGAGGTCCCTGGGTGTCTGCTGGGCTAACTTCCTGTAGGGTCTGAGAAAAATATCAGGCTTTTCCGCCGTCCTGCCATTGGGGTGACGGTGGACACCTGCAGTTCTGCACGCGTGCCAAAGTGGGCATGTGCAAGTGGGTGCACCAGGGTTTGGACACGGGCGTATAAGGGTGGTGTTATGAGGATGCCAGGAAGAGCAGTGGGAGGAACAGGACACCAGCAGTATAAGCAGAGAGAAGCAGCAGCAAAGCAGCCGAGAGGGTGAGATGGGCCGGGGGCCGGGGGCCTGCCAGCCTCCTGGCCCCACCGGCACCCATGTCTGCCACACAGCAGATGCCACGGCAGACCTGATGCCACCTCTAATAATAAAAGCCTAATAATAAAAGCCTAATAAAAGCCTAAAAAGCCGAGGGCTCCGAGACTCCTTCCTTTACCCCGTCTGCTAGAATCATCCAGAACTTGCTCTGTGCCCCCTTCATGGTATGACACTCCTTCCAAGCTTCTGGTGTGTGCTATAACTACACCTTTTCAACATAATTATTCTTTAAAAAGATTTTATTTATGCATACAAGAACTGGGGTACAGGCCAGAGGCAGAGGGTAAGAGGAGTCACTAGAGACAGATTGGGGAGGAGAACAGGCAAATGGACAGAAACACACTGCTGAGGGGAGCAGCAGGCGAGGCAGGAGAGGTCTGCTGCGCCGTGTGGGTCAGCTCCCTGGCCGGGGATTGAACTTGCACTGCAGTGGCCATGGAAGCTCCACAGTGTGGTGCTCAACTCCTTGCATCACCACGGAGGCCCCATTATTATTTTTAACTGTGGTAAAATGGACCATCTTCACCATTTGTGAGTAGATGGCTCAGTGGCACCGAATGCGTCTATTGTTGTGTCTTCAAATAGCCTCCAGAATGCTGCTCACCATGGAGCAGGATCAGTGTATCTAGCCAAGAGTTGCTTCTGGTTCCTCTTCTTGCAGCCCCTGGTCAACAGCATCTACTTCCTGTCTCTGAACTTGACTACTCCAGGCGTCTCATATAGTTGGAATCATACAGGTGGCATTGTTGGATCCTAGGCTAATTTGCTTTTTAACTTTTTATTAAATTATTTTATTTATACATATTTGACATCAATTGTAGGCCCCATGGCATTCCCACCACCATTTCCCCAGTGCACCATCACCCCAGTCCCTTGTGCTCTTTCTGCCTTCATTCCAGTCCCTCCCCACCAACACTCATGATGCCTTTGACTTGTCTTTTAGTTCTTGTTGAGCCCTGTTTTTTGTTTTGTTTTGTTTTTTAAAGATTTATTTTTATTTATGCATACAAGAGCTGGTGTACAGGCCAGAGTCGTGGGAGGTGAGAGGATTCACCAGAGTGGTGAGCAGAACAGGCAGACTGACTGAAGTACATTGCCAAGGGCAGCAGCGGGCGAGGCAGGAGAGGTCTGCCATGCCCTGTGGGTCCCCTCCCTGGCCGGCAGCAGGGATCGAACTCATGCTGCAGTGGCTGTGGTCTGCTTCATAGTGTGTTGGTTAACCCACTGCGCCATCAGGGAGGCCCGAGCCCTGCTTTTTGTTTTTTTTTTTTCTTTATATTCCTCATACTAGTGAAATCATCCAATATTCTTCTCTTGCCTTTTGACGTACTTCACTAAGTATAATTCCTTCTAACTCCGTCCATGGTTCTACAAATGTCTTTAGTTTATCTTTTTGACTGCTGAATAGTATTCCATTATGTATATGTACCACATCTTCTTGATTCAGTCATTTATTTTCGGGCATTTGGGCTGTTTCCAGGTCTTACCAATTATAAATAGTGCTGCAATAAACATAGGGGTACAGGCCTTCTTTTGAAACAGTGTTTCAAAAGAAACACTATTATTTTTCACGGTGGCCATGCCATTGGACAATCCAAGTGCACAAGTTTCCTTTCCGCTAAACATAGGGGTACAGGCCTTCTTTTGAAACAGTGTTTCAAAAGAAACATCTATTATTTTTCACGGTGGCCATGCCATTGGACAATCCAAGTGCACAAGTTTCCTTTCCGCTACATCCTTACCAGCACTTGCTGTTTTCTGGTCTTTGGCTTGTAGTTATCCTAGTGGGTATGAGGTGGTATCTCACTGTGGTGTTGATTTGCATTTCCCTAACCCTAATATTAATATGAATGAGGTCCGATATCTTTTCATGTGCTTATTGGCCATTGATATATGCATTGGAGAGATGTCCATTCATGTCTTTTGGCTACTTTAAAATTGGGTTATTTGTGTTTTGTTGTGAAATTGTAGTTCTGTAGTCTAGATGTTACCCTCATATGAGATATATATGATTTGCAAATATTTTCTCCCATTCCATGGGTTACCTTTCCATTTTGTTGACTGTCCTTGATGGCATTTTAAATGCTGATGCAGTTTTTTTTGTCTTTTGCTGCTGTGATTTTGGTGTCATATTGAAGAAATCATCACCAGTTCTAATGTTGGGAAAATTTCTCATGTTTTCTTCTAAGATTTTTATAGTTTTAGGTCTTATGTTTATGTCCATGGCCCAATTTGAGTTAATTGGTAAGGACCCAATTTCATTCTTTTGCATGTGGATATTCAATTTTCCTAGCACCATTGAATGGTCTGGTTGAAAATCATTTGACCATATAAGTGAGTTTATTTCTGGGCTCTCTATTCTATTCCATTGGTGTATTTGTCCATCACTATGTGCTACTGTTTTTATGCCCACATCACACTCCTGATTTCTGAAGCTTTGTAGGAGGTTTTGGTTTTAGTAAGCGTGTGAGGTCTCCAACTTTATTCTTCTTTTTAAAGGTTATTTTGACTAAAACCTCATATTTTTAAAAAGGCCTATAATCAGGATATGAACTAGGGTGAGACAAATGAGAAGGGGTCCCCAGGGCATGATGTGTAAGGGGGTGCTGACACTCAGCTGCTGACCCTGCACATGCACCATCTGAGAGCAAGTACCTCCTGATTCTTCTCGCCACAGTCCTGCCCTGCCCTACTGTCACTTTTCGATTCTGAAGTCCTCTTGATCCTCCACCCAAAAATCCCATCCCCCTTCCTTGGTACCTTTTGATGGGCTATAGAGTCTACTAACTGTGTTTATGGCTGTTGTTATCTGACTTCCTTCGCTCGAAAGTCAGCATCGCTAAACAAGGTCTTCTTGGTTGCAGTCTGCTGTCTGCAGAGTCTAGGGCAGGGCCCTGGCACTTAGTCACTCAATAAATGTCTGTTGACTGAGTGACTGACTGACTGAATGAGTGAATGAATACATCATGCTGCTTTCTCCTGGTCCCTGAAGTCCAGGCAGGTCGGAGAGTCTGTTCTCAGGGGAGTCCTCCTGCTAGACAATGTTGAAGAATGAAAGCCTGAAGCGCACAAGCCCCCTGCCTCTTCCTTGGGTTGGGGAGAGCTGGGGGCACGTGTGAGCGGCAGAGGCAGTAACCATGCCCGAGTTCACGCTGCTTAAGAGTTATACTTCTGTAGTGGGTAGTGTGGTTCCTTTACCTCATAAAATGACAGTGAGAAAGACACCTCCCCTGACCTGCCCAGTCCAGACCACCAGCCAGCCCGGGTGGTCTCTGCTTGGACCACATAGGCTGCTCTATGCCCACTTCCTTCCAGATGCCCCTGCAACTGTATTTGTCACTGTGAGGTGAGGTAGGGCTGAGTTGTTGCCCTCAATTTAAGACTCATTGACCCCAGTTTTATCATTCACCTTTCAACATTGTCTTTAATGCTATTTTATGTGGCCCTGTTGAAGAATCTGCTCCTGTTGAGTAAGCAAAAAGCGACCTTGTGTACATATGTATAAAACTACCCCCTCAGCTGAATTTAAAGTGTTCACACAAGTGGTGTATTTACAGGTGGGCCATGAGTTTTGGCTTCTCCAATTTATTTTCTCCTGGTGAGTAATCTCCTCCTTTTGAAGTCCATGAAGGCAACTTTATATAATATTAATGATTAATCTAACAAACATTTAGCCAGTGCTTACTCTGTCCTGGGCACTATTCTGAGCCCTTGCCACGTAGTAGCTCATTTTATCCTTACACCCCTCTACAAGGTGGGGCCTGCTCGCCTCCCCATTTTTCAGATGAGGAAAAAGAGGCATAATTGGGAGGTCACTTGCTCAAGTCATCTCCCAGTAGCTTACCCATGGTTGCCAGCTGCTAAGTGGAAGCAGCTCCAGGACCCAAGCCAGGCTTCTCTCTCCACACCTAGTGCAGGTCACTTCTTTGGTTCTTGTGTGCAGTCGCCATAAGTGGCTAGAAAGGTGAGGTGTTGCAAGAGCAACATGAACACCAACAGACTAGCTGTTGCAATTGGCTTAGGCTCAAGCTGGGTGTGTCCTGTGGATATGCTGGAACCAGGGAACCAGGGGCTTCCCTGGAGAAGACTCTGACCAGGGAGGGGATGCGGCTCTGCCTGTCTGACCTGGAACTAAGTGCAGGCAGGAGATGGGGCTGGGAGGTGAGGGGTGGGGCTGAGAGGGAGGACCACAGGATGTGGAGAAAAGGAACTCTCCTACACTGCTGGTGGAAAAGCAAACTGGTCCAACTACTATGGAAATGGAGCTATCATATGACCCGGCAATTCCACTCATAGGGACCTACCCAAAGGACACAAAAACATTAATTCAAAAGGATACCTGTACCTCTGTTTATTGTAGCACTATTTTTAATAAGTAAGACTTGGAAACAACACAAATACACAAAAATAGATGACTGGAAAATGTGGTATATATACATAATTACTCAGCAATCAAAAAAGATGAACTCATGCCATTTGCAGAAACATGGATGGAGCTGGAGGGGATTATATTCAGTAAACTAAGTTAGAAGGAAAAAGAAAAATATTGGATGGTTTCACTTTTAGGAGGAATATATGGGAACCAAATAAAGAATGGGAGGGGGGAGACAAACTAGCAGGCAATTAACTATAAATTGGAGACATTCAGCAGGGGAGGGGTTAGGGATTAAAACAGAGCTGTGAAGGGCACAAGATGGTATGGTGATGGTTCATGGGAGACGTGGTAGTGGGAATTTTATGGGGACTACATCTGCGAGGAGAAAGAAAACTGTACAAAAATGAATAAAGATGTAAAATATGGCCAAAGAAATAAAAAACATTGGATTGTTGAATTTTTTATTATTGATTTATATGAGCTCTTCATGTATTTTGAATGTAAGTACTTTGTAATATGAAATATGAATGTGTGAATTTGTGCCTTTTCATTTTATTAATAGTGATTTGATAAGTAGAACATTTTAACTTCTATAAAGTCTAGTTTATCAGTCATTTTTCTTTAAAAGTGAATGCTTTTTGTGTCTTCTTTAATAGACTTTTACCTATCAGAGGTCATGAAGATTTTTTTTCTAGGCTGTTATATCTATAGTATTAGCTGTTATAGTTAAATTTTTTACCTCTATTAAGTTTTTTTTTTCTTTGTGTGTACAGTGTGAGATAGGAGTTGAGTTTGTTTTTCTCCATTTTCTTACTCAGTTTTTTCTCACTATTTGTTGAAGGGCCTATATTTTTTACCCCCAATGAATTGCCTTGGTGTCTTTGTTGAAAATTTATATTTGTGAGTCTGTTTCTGTACTCTTCTCTGTTCATTTTGATTTGCCTATTCTAGTCCTAATAACATATAGCTTTGATTACTGTTGTTTAGTAATTAGGTGAAATGAGCATATCAACATTACTTTTCTTTTCAACATTGTTTAGACTTTATAGATTATTTGGGATATAGATTCTTTTAATTTCTGCAAAATTTTTAGAATTAACTTATACATTCTAACAGAAGACTATGGTTTTGAAAATACAGATCACTACTGAGTCTTCATAATTGAGTCTTTCAATCCATGAACATGGTATACCTTTCCATTTTAATTAGATATTCCTTAATTTCTCTTGGGGGTTTTCAGAGAAACTATGTATGTGTTTTATTAGTCTATTTCTAAGTATTTTACATTTTATACTATTGTAAATGGTATTGATTTAATGTTCCCAATTCTTTTCTGTGGCTACTAGATAGAAGTATCATTTACTTTTGCACACTTACTTATCTTGTGACCTTACTAAGTTTACTTATGTTTTAGCAATTTCTCTATAGATTCCTTAAGGGTTTTTTTTAAAAAAATAAACCACTCAAAATTAATGCAATTTTATGTCTTCTTTTTCAATCTTTGTCATCTCTTTTTGGTCTCATTGCAGTGGTTAGGAGTTCTGGAACAATCTTGAATAGATGTGGTGAGAAAGGATTTCCTTGCATTGTTTTCAATCCTTGGGGGAGAGCATTTCCTATTTTACCAGAAACTATGTTGTTCATTGTAGTTTTATCAGAGTCTCTTACCAGATTGATGAAGTTTCTCTTTTTTTCTAGTTCAGTTTTTTTTTTTAATGAATGGGTATTAGATCTTGATAACTTTTTAAAAAGATTTATTTATGCATACAAGAGTTGGGGTACAGGCCAGAGTCGTGGGAGGTAAGAGGATTCACTAGAGACAGAGTGGGGAGTAGAACAGGCAGATCGACTGAAACACTGCTGAGGGGAGCAGTGGGTGAGACAGGAGAGGTCTGCTGTGCCATGTGGGCCCCCTCCCTGGCTGGGGATTGAACTCACACTGCTGTGCAGGAGATGCTTCACAGTGTGGTGCTCAACCCACTGCACCACCCAGGGAGGCCCTCTTGATAACTTTTTAAAAGATGATATTGGTTTATGCATAGAAAAACTGGGGTGTAATTCAGAGATGTAGGGGGTGAGAGGATTCACCAGAGACAGAGTGTGGAGCAGAACAGGCAGATCTACTGAAACACTGCTAAGGGGAGCAGAGGGCAAGACAGGAGAGGTCTGCTGTGCCATGTGGTTTAGCTCCCTGGGCAGGATCAAACTGAGGCTGCTGTAGTGGGCCACTGATGTGATGATGCTGAGACTTAAACCCTAGGCTACCAAGGAGGCCCAGATCTTGATAATTTTAAAAGGTATATTGTCAGGTGATTCTCCCCCCTTTATTAATTAATATAGTGTATTAGATTATTTATGACTGAATCAACTTGTTCTCTGTGAAAAGTTATATTTGGTCATGATATATTATTCTTTTTATATATTACTAGATTTTGTTTACTAATATTTTGTGATCAATTTTTGTGCATATATTCATGAGGAGTAGTGATTGATAATTTTCCTTCCTTATAACTTCTTTTCTGTTTTTGTTCAAAAATTTTTTAGCTTCATCAGGTTTGTAATCCATGTTTTCTTGGATTTAGAAAACTGGTTGAGGAATGTCCTCTCATTCTCTATTTTCTGAGAGAATTTACATAAGGTTGATTTATGTCTTTTCTGATTTATGATTTCTTCTAATATTAGTTTGAGTTATTTGAAATTTTCAAGGAATTTGCCCATTTCATATAAGCTGTCAAATTTAATCCTAGCAAACTTTTTCATAATATTGCCTTGTTATCCTTTTAGTACCCACTAAAATGAATGGGTATTAAATCTTGATAACTTTTTAAAAGTTAATTGTGATGTCCCTCTTCATTTTGATATAAAAAATTTGTATTCTCTTTTTTCTTTCTTAGTGATTCTACATAGGCCTTATTAATCTTTTGGCTTTGTTAACTTCCTCAATTAAATGTCTGTTATTCCATCAATTTTTCCTCTGTTATTGCCTTCTTAAAATTACAGTAAGCTTGGTTTCTTTTTTCTTATTTTTGAAGAGGGAAACTTTGACAGTTGTTTTAAACCTTTCTTCTTTTCTATCATCTTTATTAAAAGCTGTAAATTCTCTCTAATTTTTCTTTAACTAAATCTCACAGCTTTTGATATGGTATGTTTTCATTATCATTTAGTTTAAAATATTTTTCAAGTTCCTTTGGAATTTAATTTTTGACTCATTATTGACTTGGTTAGACATGTATTATGAATTTCCAAATATTTATAGTTTTTTTTGTGTGGTCAGAGAAAATACTGTTTAAAATTTCAGTATTTTGAAATTTATTGACATTTGAATTTAACAACATATGATTTATCTTGGTGAACTTTCCAGGTGCAATTGGAAATGTGCAATATTGGGTGCAGTTTTCTAAAAATATCAATTAGGTTAAGTTTGTTGCCAGTGTTCTTCAAATTTTCTATTTTTTTGACCGATTTTTAAAAAATCTGTTTTATCAGTTACTAAGAGATTTATGTTAAAATCTTTAACGATTGTGTGTTTGCCAAGTCTCCTTTAAGTTTTGCTTCATATACTTTCAAGCTCTTTTATTATGCACACATTTTAGATTATGTCTTCCTGATAGACTGTCTCTTTATAACTACAAAGTGTCTTCTTTATCTTTAGTTATTTTCTTTGTTTTGAGGTCTATTGGACTGATATAATCAAGCTGCTTCCTTGTTTACTTATTATCTTTTCCCTTCCTCTACGTGGAACTTCTCTATTTCTTTTCACTTAAAATGTATCTTGTAGATGTCATATAGTTGGATATGGCTTTTTGTGTTTTTTGATTGGAGAGTTTAGTTCATTATATTTCATTTAAAGATTGATATTCTATAAGTCAATATCTTTTAGTTTTCTAGTTTTTTCCATCTGATTTGTTCTTTCCTGAATACTTTTGCTTATTGTACTATTTTTTAACATTCCATTTTAATTCTTTTAATTCATTCTCTACAAAGAATTATACCTCTGCATTTTTTTTTTTTTAGTTGATGGTACTAGGAATTACAATGTGCATTCTCAACTCATCTCAATCTATTTTGAGTTAAATATTATACCTTTTCATGTAAAGCACAAGAACTTTACAATAGTAAAATCCGTTTTCCTTGCCCTACGTTTGTGTTAATGGTGTTATATTTTTATTATTTATTTATTTTTTAAAAAAATATTTATTTATTTATGCATGCAAGCACTGGGGTACAGGCCAGAGGTGTGGGGTGGTGAGAGAACCCACCAGACAGAGCAGGACACAGAACAGGCAGATTCACAGAAACACACTGCTGAGGGGAGCGGCGGGCACAGCAGGAGAGGTCCGCTGCACCATGTGGGTCCCCTCCCTGGCTGGCGGCAGGGATTGAACTTGTGCTGCAGTGGCTGCAGTTTGCTTCATAGTGCGTTGCCCAACCCACTGCGCCACCAGGGTGGGCCCGGTCTTATATTTTTAATAATACTTAATAACCCCACGACATTTTTTTTCTGAGATGATTGACTTATAAATAAAGGAACAAAAGTCTTTTATATTTACCCATTTACTTACTATTCTGAGTTTGTTCATTCTTTCTTGTAGTTCTGAATTCAAATATGATGAGCAGTCTACTGCCATTCATATCATTCATATCATGCTAAGAGCCTCTATTAACTCACTGCTTTTAAGGTTGTTTCTTTATCTACAGTTTTCAGCAGTTTGACTTTGGGGTGATCTAGGTATAGCTCTCTTTGTATTTTTGCCATTTGGGTTTCACTGAGCCTCTTGGCTCTATAAGCTCATGCTTTCCACAAAATTTGTGAAAGATTTGGTTTTTATTCCTTTACATAATTTTCTAGCTTCCCTCTTTCCATTCCATCTGGAACTCCAATTACATATATGTTAGATTGCTTGACATTTCCCCCACAAATCCCTGAGGCTGTGTTCAGTTTTTCCCTGATATTCTTTCTAATTGAGTAATTTCTGTTGCTCTGTCTTCAAATTCACTAACTTTCATCTTGGCCTCCAATTTTCTGTCAAGTCTATACAAAGCGTTCATTTCAGTCATTGTGTTTTCACTTTCAGAATTTTTACTTTGCCCTTTTTGATACGTATGATATACATCTACCTCTGTATCTGCGACTTGTTCTTTATGATTATTTTTTAGTCTTTGAATACATATTTATAAACCGGCCTGAATGACCTCTTCCTGCTGCTTGCAGCTTTGAGTTTCTTCTATTGAATGATTATTATTCTTACTGATTTTTTTTTATTATGGATTACATTTTTATGCTTTTTTCCATATCTGGTAATTTTTGAGTGGATAGTGGAAATTGTGAATGATACAGTGTGGAGATTCTAGATCATGTCATCTTTCTTTAAAGAACTTTAATTTTTGTCGAGTCAGGCAGTAAAAGTACTGGTAGATTGTTTCTGTCCCATTAGAGTTGGTTTTATTTGTTGTTAGGATCTACTTTATTATTGAATTTGCTTTCAATTTTTTTCTTTTTCCCTTTTAAAAAATTGAAGTATGGGGAATGCATGGGGATTACAATTAATGGCAAGTATATGTAAATTTTAAAATATTTTAATAAAAAAAAGCAAAAAAAATAAAAAAATTGAAGTAGCAACACTGCATTATAATATGATAAATTTCAGATGTACATCACTGAGAATCAATGTATGTATAGACTATATTTAGTTCACCACCTAAAAGTCCAGTTCTATCCTTCACTATGCCATTGTCTGTCCCCTTTGTTCCAAATCACCCTGTTTCTTTCCCTTTTCCATTCTGGGAACCACAATTTGGTCTTACAGTTCAAAAATTTATATTTGTTTCATTTAGTTCATCTGTTTGTTTGTTTATATACTACATATGAGTGATACCATATAGTGTTTTTCTATGCTGTTTGACTTATTTCATTAAACATAATGTCCTCTAAGTCTGCTCCTGTTGTTGCAAAAGACAGGATTTCATCTTTTTATAGCTGAGTAATACTCCACTATATCCATTCATCAGTTGATGGGCACTTAGTTATTTCCAGTATTTGATGTTGTAATAAATATGGGGTGCATATATTTCTTTGACTTAGTCTTTTTGTTTTTCTTGGGTATCTCAGAAGTGGGATAACTGGATCATGTGAAATTTCTGTTTTTAACTTTGGAAGAATCCTGTATCTTTTTCCATGGTGACTGCACCAATTTGCATCCCCGCCAAGAGTATACATATCCTTATTGTCTTTAGCCATTCTCACAGGTGTGAGATTCCATCTCATTGTTGATTTGATTTGCATTTTTCTAATAATAGGAGATGGTGACCATATTTTCAAGTGCCTATTGGCCATTTGTATGTCTTCTTTAGAGATGTGTCTATTCAGATGCTCTGACCATTTTTTCAGCAGTTTTTTTTTTTAAATGAACTTGGCTTCACTTTGGACTGTGGTTATTAATACAGAGGTAGGGACTTTTTGATATCTGAACTGGAGGCTTGGCACATGCAATGAAGTTTTTTTCACCTGAGCTTGACCAAAACTCCAATATCTTTTAGCAGTGTACAACCTAGGGGATGACCATGCCATGCTCAGCTCCAACACAGGAGACATCTGGTAGGCTTCTTGGAGTCCCACCCTGTGTGTGCACACCCAGTACTCAGCCAACGTCCCATGGTGGTCTCCCAACTGGATTGACAGGGCTCCTCTTTGTGAAGGTCTTTCTTTTCTGTTGATCTGCTCCACCAAATTCATCTACTCAATGGCCTAGAACTTGGATCTCTTCCTCTTCTAGCTTAAGGGAACTATAGCACCATTTAAACTCCCCATTCTTGTATCATGGCAGGAAGGTGCTCACAGAAAGAAAGTCAGAGAAATAATGGGGTTCACCTAATGTACATGCCTTCTTTCAAAATTACAGTCCTGCACTATCTGTTGCTCAGTGTCTGAAAATAGTTGCCTCATCTATTTCTCTACATTCGTAGTTGCTTTTGGCAGGAGGGCAAATCTCATATCCATTATTCTGTCATGGTTGGATGCATATGTTTCCCAATGTTTTAAAAAGGGAATATATTAATTAAAATATAAATCTGCTTTTTGTTGTTGCCTATGTCAGTCCTATAAATTTTTGCAGGGCCTGTTTAATTTATGGATAGATTTGATAGATGTGATCTGACTCTTTCTCTGATACTTGAAAAGCCTTTAATGAAGCTCCAATTCTTTTGTTTACAGTCAGAGATAGAGAGAACTTTTATATTAAGCTGTGAACCTGGGCTGCTTGTCAGGAGACCTGGACCCTGGCTGTGGCTCTGCTGCTAACCGGCAATGTGACCTTAGATTTCTGGGCTCAGCTTCTCTGTCTGTAAAATGAATTGAGTGAGTTGTATGCCCTCGGGTCCCTTCTAGCTTTGACATTTTGGGAATGTCATTAAGTTCTGACATTTCATTCTTATAGCAAGCTTTCATAGAGGGTTGGGTGGCAGAGATCTTGCATATGCTGAGCCCCTGATTGGCTGGCACAAGCAGAAAAGAAAAGAGGGGAATCCTGAAGCAGAAAAATCAATTTTATCCATTGACAGTTTGGCATAAACCACTATTTACTATGAAATATAAGAGTATCTAAAAAAGGACACATGCACCACGTGTTGATGCACCTATTTTCTAGATCTTTACTTGTAAGGTTGTCATATTCTTGAGCACCTGTTCTGTTCTAGGTTCTGGAACCAGGATATCATTTGCTCTTTCTCGCAATTGTGTTCTCACTCACAATGTCCTTCTTTCTTGGCATGAGCCCACTGCACGTTGCTGGCAGAATCTTCATATAATAAAGGACTAAGCAACAAGGAAAATGAATGAACTGCTACTTCTTGTAACATCTTTGGTTATTCTGCTCTGAAAGGATAATCCAGACACAAAAGAATAATACTGCTTGACTATTTGCATGATGTTCAAAAAAACAGGTGAAGTTCACTTTTGAAATAAGTTACCTTTGGGTAAAAGGGGAGAAGGTGCTCATTGTGGGGTCTCAAAGGGGTTTTCTCCATCTCCGTAGTTATGTGAAGGTGTTTACTTTGGGAAAACGTATTGAGGTGCATCACTCATATGTATGGCGTATTTTAACAGTTTTATGAATGCCAAAAGGGAAAAAAAAGAGAAGATGCTATAGTTGAAGCTAAACAGTTTTTTAAAAAAAAATTTGGTGTGGCTGTGTGTTTATCTAGCTTACAGAAACCAATTACTTAATCTGACTTGTAATCTTAATTACAATTTTAGAAAATATATAAGGTGCAAATGGCTGGGTCTTGCAGTTTATCTCATTGCTTTAGCAATCGAGTAGGAAGTTCACAATCATCTGGTCTAAACTATATAATTTGAGTGACAGCTGTTAAAGTTCTGGGCACTAGTGAATGAAAATGTCACCTATAGGAGTCATTTTTGTGACTCTATGAGATTCTGGAGATACAGGAGGCACATGCAGTCTGGGCGCTGAGTGACTGGGGGATTCAACACAAGTAGTAGCATATTCTCTCCTCAAACTATGAGTGAATTCTTGGCATGGTATGTAACTCAAAGGAACTGGAGATTCTTTTGGCCCAACCAGAGATGGGGTCTTGTGACACTCTGAAGTGGACATTGTTGCATTTCACGTCCCGTCATCCATCCAGTCCCGATTTTACTGGGTAGGGCGCAGGCTTCTCTTGTCTGAGTCCACATGCTTTCAGGAAGTTTTTACCATCTAGCTCCAGGGAGGGGCATGTGACCCAGTCTAAGCCAATCAGTACACTCCATTTATCTGATCACAGTGATTGGTTCAGGCGTGTGCACGTGACCCAAGTCATCAGTTTGGTCCAATCAGTTTGGGTTCTGAGTCTTGGTGGATTCATTTGCTGACTTATGTATCATACAGACTTGACTGCCAGGCTGCCAGACTGGGGAGGACGGCTACCCGTGGAAGCAGAGCTGGGGGGGAGGTCTCTGTTTTATTCCTGTCCACACCAGTTCACCCTCTGCACATCTCACTTATGTGAACCAATACATGCTGTTTTGCTTCAAGCATTTTTGGGTTGAATTTTCTGTCACTGGCAACCAAAAATGTCCTCATTGCCATACCCACCTCTTCTCTGCCTGTATTTCTGCATCTGTTTTGACACAAGAACGATGGAGGGAATTCTAATGGCTACCCACTCATGGCGGTTGAGACAAATTCTAAACTCAAGGGCTTGAAAAATTCTCCTTGGCCTGAGGACAACCACAACATCGATGATAACAATACTGGCAAAACCCCAGGCTTTCCCAAACTTCTCCGCAGTCATTATGGCAGGTTCTCACCGTCTTCTCTTGGCAAGATATGGCAAATATTGCAGCTCTGTGGTAAGAGTGAGAAACCCATGTCCCGAGCAGCTGGGTGGTTCTTCTTAGCAGCTTTAGCTCTATTTAAACCTCCCAAACTTTGCTGTGTGTGCATGTGCATCGTGCGTGTGTGCGTGTGTGTGCGTGTGTGTGTGTGTGTGTGTGTGTGTGTGTAGGAGGGTTTGGACTCTCTTCCTCTTTTGTTATGAGGGAGAACAGGGAGCAGATTGGAACAGGTTGTAACAGTTCCGCACGCCCGGTCCCGGTGCTTATTTCATAGTGCTGTGTGCCAATTGGCGCCTAGCTCCCATGCCTCTTTGATTTATGTATTTATTGTAAAGCAGCCAAATTTCAGAGGGAAGAGAGGAGATTCTAATTTAATAGTAAGAGCAAGGTGTAATTTCTTATAAAGGGAGGGAAACACACCGCATTCTTATTTGATGTCAGAAAACAAGACTCTGTTCAAGCCTTTTCTGCCCATTTAAAAATTAAGATGCAAGGTGTCGTTTGACCAAATGATTATCTCAGTGTTTTCTGAGGTAGGATCACTTTATTTGTATGTATGTGATTTTACATTAGGTAGGTATTACTTTAGGAGATAAAGATAAGCAGAATGGAAAACCAGAGAAAGCAACAAAACCCAACCATTCAAACAAATAGTAAAGCAAGCAAATCCGATCCCAGTTTCCCTTTTAAAATTAGTTAAAAATATTACCGAAAGACCAAGAGTTTGTGTCACAGTCAGAGACCATTGCACCGTTTTCGATCTGTGGTGACGATACGGGCGTTGGAGCTGCGTGGAGGCTCCGAGTGGATCTGAGGAAATAACTGGAAGGTGAAGGATGAAAGTAGCCACACAGTAAACAATCCCAGAGTTCCCCAGCTCTAGACTTGCTGGTCCTTGTGGGCTGATGGGCATCAAGGGCTGGAGGGGGGCTGAATCCCCAGTGCCTTTGTGGGGTGTCCTCTGCCTTGGATACGTCCCTTGACGCCAGGTAGATGTACCTGTGTAGCTAAGTGGTGCTGTCGGCCTGTGTCACGTGTGGTGGGAGGAGTGGGTGTGCAGGAGGCAGGAGCCACAAGCAGCAACGCCTCCTCCCCGTCTCCCCTGCCCCTGGGGCTCAGTCTCGGTCTGCTGCAGCCCCATCCTGCCCCTCCCCTGTGAGTCCTCCTCCCACATGTGGGTGCCTGGAGGTCCCAAGTGCTTCTGGGCAGCCTGGTCTTACCTGGGGGTGCTGTGACTTCAGAGGTTGGCTGGGTCTCTGGACCCCACTTGTGGAAGACACCTCAGCGCCACACCATGCCTCAGTTTCCCTTTCTTTCGAAACAAGCATAATAGTGTTTATCTTTGTACCATTTATGGATATGAAATTAGAACAAAATGGCAAAAAAAAAAAACCCACAAACCACAAAACCCCAAATTAAAGCAAAATGGTGACAGTAATTAGGAAGAGGCTCCTGCAGGTCTGTCTCTGATCAGCAATGTCACGATGACTTTTGTCGGGGCCCTAAATGATCACACACTTCTGTTAAAGACATGATCTGGGAACAGAAAAAGAAATAAAAAGCTGCACTGACCTGCAACCTTGGGGTACAAAAATCCCCTTATTCTGTTTCCTCTTTCAGAAGAGAACTTGATGCGATCGGGTCATTGCATGTAAAATGCTTTAAAGATGTGATCTGTACTTCATCATTTTAAAATTCAAACATTCCTGAGCCTTTTTTCCCCCTCACCCGTTCATATTTATCTTCTTGGTCTTGCCTTCATTGGGCACCACATTTGTATTGATAAATTGTAGGTAGTGGGAGATGTATTGATGGGATGGAGACAGTTCAGAATGTACAGTGCTGTGGCTTTGCATATCATTACACCTAGCTAGCTTTTTGCCTCCTGAAAGCTGTCGATTTGTGCATTATTGCTATTCAGGCTGATAAATGACAGTAATTGTTCTTAAGTTGAAGAGCTGGTTTAATATGCTGTCTGGCCTGGGAATTTCCTGAGCACCAGGGTTAAACTAGTGCTCCACTCGAGCTAGCAAAATGGCCCTTTTTTCATCTCAGACTATAGAGTTAATTGAATTACTCCCTATTCATGCAGTTTGTAGCCTTGATTCTAAAGATACCATGAACGATAGGGGGAGGGAAAGGCTTTCTAGGGGTAACCGTGGGCCCTGCTTCAAGGACATGACCCCCCTTTTCCAGTGGAGGGCGGTTTACTTTCTTCAGTGCAATTTGCGTCCCTGTTCCTCTACTTGCTGTTGGTTTTGGGGTGGTGCTTTGAGGTGATCCAAGCCGCAGCTCCCACTGGAAGACAGTGGGATTTTGATGTCGTAAAGATGATTTCTCTGAGGCTATGTTTGCATATTTTCTAAAATCCAGACATCAGAGCACTTGAGCTCTCGAGTTTTATTTTGTTTACATTTTAAAGTTTTGGTTTGGCACTTGGGCTGTGATTTGGGGAAAGTCTAAAGTGCCCCTTATCTGCAGGGCAGCCCCAGCCCTGCCTCATTCTGTTTCCTGCCAGGCGACTATCCCAACCATTCAATCCAAAGGGCTCCCCCAAATCATCTGAAGCAGCAGACCCGAAAGATGGGGGAAGGCTAGAGGCGGAGAATGATTTAACTGCAGGCAATGGAAGAGCTCCCTGAACAAGCATCTTGCCGAATCTGGTGTGTGGGCAGAAGTTTCCAGAGAAGTTAACCCAGCAGCCTCATCTCCATGGTGTTTCTGGGTTGGTTGTGCGGGTGCCCCTTGGGGAGAATGAACCCAGAGGCAAATGCGAAACAAGCAAGAGCCCCTGGTCACCTCATTTAGACCCTTTGAGATGTCAGCGCACCAGTGCTATCTTGATGCTAGGTTGGCTTTTGTTTGGGGGCACCCAAGTGCCCTTTTCCCACGTAGACACTCACGTCTTAGTGGGTTAAAAACAGGCCACTTATATATTGAAAGCTTTTGTAAGAGTTTGGGGCATTTCATATGGATAACCATTCTCTCTCCTCTCTCTGGATGGAAGATGTGTTACCAAATGGTGTTCAAGGCGGCTTTTACTCTGCTTCGTTTTGACTTAAGGAGTTGGGACTGCTCTCCTTACATGCCACTTCTTCCTCTCAGCTCTCAGATGTGCCCATCGAAGTATGACTGAGGGATGGGACCCCATGCCAGAGAACTGGAGAAGGGGAAGACTCTCATTTAGAGACATTAATCATTTCTCATCATAGAAGCCCATAAAATCCATTTTTTTGCTACCCGACAAGGTATGAGATAATGAAAGAAGATTGCTTAAAATGTAAATCATTTGGATCTGTTGGTAACACTGTTTAGAATTAAATTCATGTGTAATAGAACTTCCGATCAGAAATGAACAGTTTCCCAGACAAAGCCATCATCAGTTCCATAATTTCACGTGGATGCCTCCATTGCTAATGGAGCTGGTGCAGTTCACTTGATAATGTTCTGGGCAGGAAAGGATCATTTTTTCTAGTTCTGTAACTAGCAAACGTGATAGCAAATCATTCATTCCAGTTCTCCCTCCCCAGCATCCCCAAAGAGTAGGTCATCACTGGGCTAGAAAGAGGGATGAGCGTCCCTTACCCCTGACCCTGCCTGGGTCGGAGGAGACACGTCTGGATATCTAAGAGTGACCTGGTGCTTGGCAAAGGTTGAACTCCCTGGGGTCTGCCTCAGTCTCTGGGCCTCCTGCTCACACCCCCCTTTCTGTGCTGTCCCACACCAGCTTGGGCCAGCTCGGAACCTAAATGGCTCACAGACTGGTCTGCTTGAGGGGTTCACTTGGGCTGATCCAGGAGGCCCCATGACCCTCCAGAAACAGGGATTTCTCCAAAGGAAACCGAGCAGAAAGATGTCAGGATTCAGGATATGGTGGGCACATCATTTACAATTACAAAATGTGAACCACTGAGTTCAATGCCATTCCTCCTTCAATCCACATTGAAGCCTTCTGATTATGGCCAAGAGAAAGGTGACAATACCTGGCTCTTTCCCATCTGCTAACCTCCCACTGCTTAAAAAGGGAGAAACAGGTCTCAAACATGGAACCTTCTTAGTTGACAGTATCTGGTTGGAGATAAAAAACACCATTGATAAAAGGAAATCTATAGTTACCATTTTATTTGTGACAAGTAATACGGATTCCAGCTAAACAAATTTCAGTAAATGGTCAATTTTATACTAAAATGAAGTAGACAAGAGTTCCAAGTGGTGCTCTGGGTTATGGGGAAGATCCTGAAGGTGTCCTATGAATGGCTGCTGTCTGGGAAGAGGCCCTATTTCTGTGAGGTACCCATGGCAAGTGGGCAGGGCGCCCCCTACTGGAAATCCATTAGTACACTAGACTTCATTGCCACCCAGCCTGGATTTCAAACTATTTTTAAAATACTACTGTCTTAATATCTGTATGAAAAAGGAATGAATTTTCTTTATAGAAAATTTTACACACACAGAGGACATGAGAGAAGGGAAGAGACAGGGAAGAGATAGGGAAGAAAAAAAGTCCTCTAAGGACCCCTTAGCTGGGGACACCTAAGTTAAAATCTTGGCTTATTTTCTTTGAGTATTTTAATATGAAAAAACATAAATTTCTTCTCCTTTGAACAAAACTGTGGTTACAGTGCACTTACAGTCTTGCAAACTGCTTCTTTTTTCCCCCACTTACTGAATTGTAACATTTTCCATTGTCACAGTTTTCTGGGGTGCTTAGTATTTCATCATTGAATTCAAATCAGTCTGCTACTGTTTATTCTAGATCATTCTAGGCTTTGGGAACACATAGCTTCCCAAGACTCCAGCTTGGTGGAGTTTACACTCCAGGTGCATTTGGACGAGAGGCAGGCAGTCAGTCCCTTGGGTTGGAGACTTGGGAGGTTCACATTTTGTTATTGTGGGTGATGTGCCATCTGCATCCTGGGTCCTGACGTCTTCTTGCCCATTTCTGTTTCCTTTTGAGAAATCACAGAAGCAGAATCTCTGGATGTAAAGATAAGAACTGTTGACACGCTCACTTTACTTTTCATGTAATTGTTTGCCATTTGTATATCCTTATCAATGTGTTAATACATGTTACCCCTTTTATAAATAGATATGTGTTCTTTTCACTGTGGGGTTTTGAGGATTCTTTTTTTTCTCCAAGATTTATTTATTTATGCATTCAAGAACTGGGGTACAGGCCAGAGGTGCTGTTGGGGGTGGTGGTGAGAGGTGTCACTAGAGGCAGAGTGGGGAGCAGAACAGGCAGACTGACTGAAACACACTGCTGAGGGGAGCAGCGGGGAGACAGGAGAGGTCTGCTGCGCCATGTGGGTCCACTCCGTGACCAGGGATCGAACTCACACTGCAGTGGCTGTGGACAGCTTCATAGTGCTGTGCCTTAATCCCTCGCACCGCCAGGGAGGCGCTGAGGATTCTTTATGTATTCTCATTACTAGTCACTTGTCCGACACGTGGTTTGAAACTATTTCCTCCTCATGTGTGTGGAACTCTCCAGCCTCTTCATAGACTCTCACACACCATGTTTTTCATTTTGATGAGGGCCAATCTCTTAATTTCGGGTCCTTTAGTTTTAGTCCTAATCGTGCACAAGATTTCAGAATGAGGACTGATGCTTCATTAAAATATATGATCCTTGAGGAGCTACTGAGCACCAAGCAATTGTGTGGTGAGAAAAAAGTCCAGTTCTTGCCCACAGGGGGTTAGATAGTGAATATGTACATATAGCAGTAGCTATTTAATTGCACTGGTAAAAAGTGTTCTCAAGAAAAAGAGCAGAAATCCTGAAAAGGCCAAACAGGCTTTGAAAAGGCCTGTTTTCCTGAAGGAGCGTCATTTATGTAGAATGAGAAAACTGATGAAGAGCTGGCCTGATAGGAGATTGGTCATAGAGACCAGCCTTGAAGTGGGGAACCCTGAGGAGAAGAGGCATGGCCTCTGTGGTGGGGGGAGCACAGAACACAAGAGGGGCCCCTTGTCCATGGTGGGAGCTGGAACTTTATCCTGAGACTGACAGGAGGTGGTGAAAGGTTCCACTGAATGAAGGGTCTGGGACCCATTCACTGAACTTTGCAAAAACGTGAGACAGAAGTCCCACTCTGTGTTCACCTGAATAAGAAATTAGATACTTAGATCAGTTGGCTTATTTATAGATCCCGAGGCCTAGAATATTTCATACTTAAAAAAAAAAAATCACTGGAGAAGCTTTTACTTTAGATCTAGGATATGCAAAATGGTCTAAATTAGGAGGGCAGCACAAATGCCCAGCAGGAATTAAAAGCAACTATGGTACCTCCGATGTGCTAAGTTAGGCAACGTCAAGGACTAGCCAGTTTGAGGATCAGTGGGCAGGCGAGTCAAGCGTTGGGCCCCTTCCACTTGCTGCCCTCCAAGTGGAGTGGCTGGGCAGAGGGTGGCCTGGCTATCTGACCCGGATGAGGCTTGCATGGGTGCACGGTTGCTGGGTCTTTGCGGGGTCACCTTCACAGGTCTGCTTCTGCGTTTCAGAGCCACTTCTTAGCTCGCTGGAGGTCTGCACGTACAACTCCCTGGGCAATGGCTGATCCTCACCGTTCTGGGGTCGCCAGGTGAAGAGCAGCCTTAGGGCTGTGGTGTGACGCTAAAGACACAGTAAAATAGACACTCAAGACAATACAGAGTAAAGATGGGCTCTCTAGACAACCATTGTCACTTCATGCCGTGGGACACACACCTTGTCTACAGGTGTCTTCAACCCTGACAAGGCCCCAAAGGTGGCTGGAAGGTGGTGGCTGCTCTCTTAGGGTGCTTCCTGTGTGCCCCAGGATGGAGTCAGGGCTGAACTGGGTGTCTGGGCCCCACAGTGCCCTCACACGCTGCCGCAGCCCCCACTCCGTGCCCGAGGAGGAGGTGGGTGCAGGAACATGCTAGAGCTCCGGAGGAGCCTGCACGCCCACCGGTTGGCTCTTTGTGGGGGCGGAAGGGAATAGGCCAGTTGTAACACCAGCTGTCAGCACACAAACTGCTTAATTTCAAAATCATGCCACAGACAGAATTAAAAACACCACAGTCGAGTTGATGTGAGCTAAAGGAACAAAGAGAGTTTCCGATCCAGACCAGGGTGACAGGCAACATGCTCTTGGAGACCGTGCGATTTGGCAAAATGTTGATTCCTGGACGCTGCAGGCTCATGGCTCTTTAACATGCGGAAGGTCTGGGGCGGGAGGAGAACGCGGTGCCACCCGCCCCTCTGCCTGTTCCCGGTCGTCCGCAGGACCCTGCTCTCCCGTGGTCAGGGCGTGCGGCCCACGGCCAGCGGGGTGGATGGGGCAGTGCTTCGGTCTTCCTCATCGCGCTTGTGTATGTATTTCGGCGTAGGCACAGCTTCAGATGAAATGCAAAGCAGCAGCCCCGGGTAGCGGCACCTGTTCTCTGTCCCGGGCCTTGGGATGTTTCTGACATGCTGAACGGGGAGGGAGGCCTTAGTCGCAGTGGACTCGCCATTTCCCTCTCATCTGCGGGTGGGAGCGCTGCCTGTGGGACGAGCCCCCTCGTTGGGAATGAAGCCCCCTCCTCTGGGCGCCTTTCACACTTGACAACCGGTAGACGGGCCCCTGCCACTCTGCACCCAGATTCACAGCCGGGGAAGCGTGGGTGGCGGGCAAATGCTCAGCTGCTAAGAGCTGGAGTTGGGGTTAGGCAGGGATGCTCGGGCGGACACGGCCATTCTCTCACCAGGAGGGCTGCGATAGCGCATTGTTGGAGCAAGCGTCAGCTCCCTCTCTAGTCCTTCTGCCAGAGCTGGTCCCCATGGGGCATCTGTCCAGGGGCCACCGGGCACCACTGAAGGCCCTTGCCTTGCTGTCCTCGTCCTTGACCGTGCCCTGGGAGGTGGGAAGTTGTAGGAATAAGAGGCAGGGGCACAGGATGGGGACATGAGCACATGACGGTCTACAGTTTAGGGGGCTTTGCTAGGAAGCACCCGTTGCCAGCTCTGGCCTGGCACTGAGCCGCTCTGGAGGGCGAGGCTCTGCTCTCCACGGCCCCCCGGACATCCAGCGTCGGGGCATCGGCTTGGGCTCTGAGCTTCCTTCTTTTCTCCCCAGCGCACTGCTTCCAGGAATTCTCACCTTCCCCAAACCACTAGGGGAAGCCCCTTCTTGCCTCATTTGACTCGATTACATGGCTTCTTCCTCTATGAAACTCAAAACAGAGAAGTACACTGAGGAGGAAAACTTATTTTTTCTCTCTTCACTCTGGAAGCCAGCCTTGATCCGAGTGTTCCTATAGCAACATTAATTCTCCCAAGTTGCACCTACTGTATAATAAGTTATATATATAGAAGACCTACTGGGATCCAAATACCCCATATGTGCAAGCGAATGAGTTAATGCTGCCGTGAGAATTAACAATGTTCCGTCTCCTCATTTTCATGCTTTTAAAGTTATAACCCATGTTTGCTGGGTGCTCTGGAGCAGGGCTTGGGGAGCAGTGGATGTGGGTGCAGCTCTGGCAGAGTGAGCGTGTCTGGAGGATTTTCGAGTCTGACATGGAAGTGGACTTGGGGACATGGGCATCCTTCCTAGTCCCCTGGGTTCCTCCTTGAGCTCAGCTCCCGCGGTCTTGGCCTCCATGGTTACCTGACCCGGAAGCCTGAGGGCAGAGACCTCGGAGTGAGAGAACCGGTACCGTCCACAGAACGATGGGGGCCCTTCAGGTCTGGCGTCTGGTGCTGCTTGAGTCCTGGGGGTGGGTCCTAAGAGCATTTATGTCCCCTTGTTGCCCCCAGTTGGTGGAAAATGCAGGTCACTTGGCTTGGGGGGAAGTTCAGGCCTTCTGTGGGTCTCCTGTCATCATTTACGTCGGGCAGGGATGCCGGTCTGTGGGAAGGCAGTGGCCATCCTGTTACTGAGGAGATTGTGGTTCACATTTAGAGTCGGGCCAGGGCCAGGCGTGGTGCTGGTGCTTTCTGCGTGGTGCACCGTTGGCTTTGCCACAAGCTCGGTGGTTATCTGCCATCACACCGTGAGGAAGCCGAGGCTCCAGTCAGCCTAGAGCTGCGGGAAGGCCTCTCCAGCCCACGTTACCGGCAAGGGCTGCTATCCCTTGCTCGCACGAGTGTCCTGAAGACCTGGCGTGGTTCCTCGGCCTGCCCCTGCCTCATGACGCCTTGGACATAAGACCCTGGACCCCAGAGTTGGGCTTCAGTCCACAGGCTAACTTCTGGTGTTGAGATTCTCCAGAGCAGGGTGGATGTGCTGAGGTAGGTGTCGAGATGTGGGGGGGCCCTGGAGACTCCCCGTTCCAGAGCCTTGCAGGCACGGGTACCTGGGCACACACACCCTGTTGTAGATTCAGTTGTCTCCATTTTCCCAGCACTTCCTCGCCCATGCTGGAGGCCTGCACCTGAGCTGGGGCCTGGTGGGTCCGGGCGACAGGCCTCCGCTGGACGGCAGGCTGAGAACGACAACACCGTCAACCGCCAGAGGGCGCCACGCCCCAGCCACCAGCTGCTCTCAGGTGGGAGCGGGCGTGAACTCTGGGTTTTAAAAGAATTACCTTAAAACCAGAGGGCGAAGAGTTCGACTCATTTCTGACTGTTCCTTCCTTCCTGCACTTAATGAAAGGCCTTTTTTTACTCTGCCCACAGCCAACAGGCCCCCTGAAGGGGTGTAAAACTCAATAGACACTCACGGAGATAAAAACCCTCGTAAAAGTTCTTGGTTCTAAACCTTTTATGGCCCTGAATGAGAGTGCTCCTGGAAGGCTGATTTGGGAAGTGAAATGGTCCATTTGTCCCCTGTAAAGCCAAGCTGAGCCCTGCGATCCTGCCTGTGTCTCCGCCCCTCCCGCCCTGCGGAGGCCGGCACAGCCGTGGGGCAGCGGGCAGGGCCACTCCCTGGGGTGGGTGGGCATCTATGAGGAGCATGCTGGCCTGTTCCCGGGACTCCGGGCCTGGGCCAGCCCCCCAGCATCACACTGCACCTCGGAACACACAGCTATGGTAGGATGTAAGCCGAGAAGTGCCCAGCCTGGTGCAGATGTGTGGGGGTGCCCTCCGCTGACACTAGTATGGAGGGGAGCCCAGGTGGGGAAGACATGACTCAGCTTGGGGTCTCATCGCCTGAACAGGAAGTGGGAGGGGTGGTGGCTGGGATGTGGGCTGAAACTCCCCTGTCCATGGCTTCCCCCACTTCCGTCACATTCACTGGTCTGGATTCATCCAGTGGACAGTCCTGGATGACTCAGCAGACCATGGGGAAGTACAGGTCTGTTCTTAGCTTTTGGGGTTCAAAGATATATCAGTCAGCTTAGACTAATAAACACCAAAGACTAGGGGCTTCACCAGAAAGATTTATTTTTTTCTGGAGGCTGGAAGTGTGAGGGCAAGGTGTCAGTAGGTGGGTTTCTTCTCTCCTTGGCCCGGGTCAACCTATATATTGACTTCTCCACCATCTGCCCTAATATGTTCTCAAAGGGCACCAGGCATATGGGATTAGGGCCCATCCAATGAACTTTATGGAGGTAAGTTAGTTACCTCTATAAAGGCTCCAAATATAGTCCAATTCTGAGGTACTAGGAGTTAGGGCTTCAGCGTATGAGTTTTGGGAAGACACAGTGCCAGCATTCATCAAGTTTGACTAATCTACTTTATTAAGGAAAAAAATGGCAGATAATAACTTGAATAATTTTTGCTGTATTTTATATATTAATATAAAATGATAAATATCATACCTGATTGAATTCACCCCACATGCCAGGTGCTGTACTAGACACTTTCCCTGCATGATTTAATCTTCAAACTACTCAGTGGGGAAAGGTGTAATATTTTTGATTACAGACCTTACAAAAGTAGATTTAAACTCTTTATCCTTATAGCTTTTAGACAACTGTAAAACCAGGCCTTATTCACAAATTAAATATACACAAAACTGTAAAACCAATAAAATTTAAAATAGCAACATTCACTTAATGGAAAGGATGATATTGTTCTGCTGAAACCAAACCACAAGTTAGAATACGAATCTAGAACTCACAAAGAAGACCCAGGTCCTTACTAGATTGGCAAGATGCCATATTTGGGGGGGGTGGGGTGGGATGAAGGAGGTTAAGGGGCAGTGTGGATTCAAATTTTCCACCAATTTTTCTCTGTTTGAACCATCATTGGTAACATGGTGGGATTTCTTCTTCCCTTGTTCCCTTCTTTGACCTCCTTTATTTCTTGCTGAAGAGCCAATAAAGAAAGATAATTTATTGGCATAACAACACATGAAAGTTATACTCCAGGAGCTGTCGAGATTAACAAGAAAAGGTCATCGATTCAGTCTGTAGAGTCTGAGGGGTCTGAAACCTCAGAGCAATACAGGGTCTGGAAGGGCTGCCCCTACCCTGCACCGTGGGGCGTGGACTCAGAGTGAGGGCCTAGGCTGGCAGAGACCCACACGCTGTAGGCAGGTAGGAGCGGCCAGACGGCGATCCTTGTACGGTGCCGGGCCCGTGTGGTGCCTCAATAGAGAAAGACATGGGCCTGTTAGAGGCTCTTCTCTGTGTTCTCCTGATGAGCCCTGGTGTTCTCTTTTGGGGTGCCTGCTTCCCCGCCCTCTCTGAGGTGGAGTCCATGAATGTTCTTGTATAGTTCTACGTGACCTTCCCTCAACCCCAGTGCACATTCATTCTGCCCTTCACACTGCTAGCCTTTGGTGCTTCTCCACCCTGCACAAACTTGGCACGGAAACCCTCTGGTGGGTAGTGACCCGGATGATCCCGAATCTGTTTATAGTCATGGTGCCTTTTAGATGCATTTTCCTGATGGAAAATACTTAAAGGAATAAAAAAATTACAGGAAGGCTTTGAGGACCTCCAAGAACACCCCTGTGAGCCTTGCTTGGGAGTCTCCGAGTGCACCCGGGGCGGCGGGGGTGGGGGCAGAGGTGCCCTCCGAAGGAGCATGGACCCCAACGGCAGAGGCTGTGAGTCCTCGGTCTGTGGTACCCTGGCTGTGTGTCCCTAGGACAGAGACTTCCTCCTGGTGGGGCTCAGCTTTCTGATGAGTGATGGTCTTCACAAGATGGCAGCAGAGGCCAGCGTGACCACGAGGAAACATGCAGCGTGCCCTTTGTCAGTCCACGTGGGCAACATGCTGGACGGCGTGGACATGGTGCTGCAGGGACTTCAGGGCCCTGGCAGGTCTGGTGTGGACGTAGGGGATTGACTCCCATTGGGGCACCCTTTTTGTGCAGAAGGGGACATGGGGGTACCCCCCAACTTGGTGTTTGACTGAGGCTCCTGCAGAAGGCCGTGCTGGTCCTGGAGCAGAGCCAGGTGGGCGCAGGAACCCTGGTGCACAGGTGCTCAGGGACCCCCAGAATCCAGCCTTCCTGCCCCGCCCCGCTCCTGCTAGGATACCTGGGACAGAATCCCCAGCCAAACACGGGCCAAGGCATGACTTCGGGCCCGGTGGGGAGAAGGCTCTGGAGTTGGCTAGGCTGCTCTCCCTGGAGCCTCACGAGCAGCGGTCAGCAGGTGGTCCCACCCAGGGCCCTGGCACAAGTGAGAGCTGGTCCCAGTGCTGTGTGGATTGGGAGGAGCTGCGCAGTACGGTGCCTGGAGAGGGAAGAGGGCAGGCAAGGTGAGACTGGGAGTGGATGAAGCCCAGAGCCAGCTAAGCCAAGGTGGGGTGTGGACACCCGGCGCCTGCTCCTCCCAGAAGGCACCTAGATCCTGTCCTGAGAGCCAGTGTTGCTCCGTCTTTCCGGAAGCCCAGTGGGCTCTGCCTGCAGCTCCAACAAGACCCTGAGAGTTGGGTTCAGCTCCTCGTCCCCTTAGCCCCCAGCCTCAGCGGCTGTGCTGACGCCAGCTCTTGTGTGTGTCCACAAGCCGCTGTGTTTGTCACATGCCTGTGTGGTGGGAGGAGGGGGCAGGCCTGGAGGAAAAGTTGGAGACATAAGCTCCTGTCAGTGTGATGGGGAAGGCCTGGGGGCTGCATCCCCCCACCCCAGTGGGGCATAGGCACCCCCTTCCATAGAAGGGGGTGGACGACTCTGCTCCTCCCCAGGTAGGGTCCTTGTCCTGTGGAACCCAGGTACCAGCAGCCTGTCAGTCTTTCCAATCAGAGATTGCAAAATGGGCTCCCTCAACCACACACCGACATCTCAAAGTGGGGTGCGTTGAGACCCCATTCAGAATGGTCCCTGCCCCTGGAACTGGCAGGGCTGAGGTTAACTTGGTGACTCCGGACCATTACGACAAATTTACTGTCACTCCTGCGTAGTAATTAATGCCCTTGCCGCCTGCTCCAGCAGCAGATGCGAGAGCTTTAAGGAAATATTTTAATCTGAAATCTAGCAGCACAGAGATTAGAGTGGCGTGGCGGGTCTGGGCTGCAGTCGGCATATTTCTCGTCCGAGGCTGACCGTCGGTGCTTCAGTCCTGCCGTCACTTTGGATGGATAGCTAATCACTCTCGTGTTTATGATTATTCCTGTCCTTCATGGGGTGGTGGTGAATTAGCTTGGTGCCATTTTCGAAAATATCAAGCATTTTTATACATTAGGTATAGTGAATGGCAAATACTTGATGTAAAGTCTGCAGTTTTACTCCATAACCAGATTGTAAAATATGAACTGAATTAATCATAACTGCAAAGACTAATGGTACGTTTTCTCTTATTTTATCTTTAGTGCCTTTCAGATCATGTTTTAAAACCTTCCATGTCTGGCGTTGGGAACGCAGCCGCAGCTTGGTGGTGGATAGCAAGAGGCAAAGGTCAGACCAGCGGCTGCGCAAATATTGTGTGCTGGATTTATTGTTTTAATTAAGAGCGTGGCAGTTCATCATAAACTGTTTATGGCGTTTCTGCACAGTGCAGCATTTTGAAATCAGCTGTTTTAATGAAAACATAATGTCATATCTGTCAAAGTTCTAAATATTTTGAAAGTGAAATATGGAAACAAGAACTTTAATTCTAGGTTTACTGAGATTAGCTCATTGAATTGCTTTTAAATCCCTTAAGAGGGTCACATCTTGGGTACCGTATGGTTTCATGTAGGTGACTGGGGAAAAAAAAATTCTAGGAGGTTCTCAAGCTGGTTATTTAATAGTGAAAATACAAGTTGAAGGTTAATGTATCGAAAAACAAAACCATTACAGTTGGTGTTGGGGCTTTAGATTAAAGATGCAATAATGGGTGTGCAGAGGGCCTGATGTCGAGTTCTTTGGGGAGGCCTAATTGTGCTGAGAGGGAGCCAGGAGCTCTCGGGGTAGGAGAGAAATGGAGGCGCCCCTGTCCCTTTTGGTGGTGAAGCTTCGACAGCACCGTGTTTGCAACTAATTATTTATAATGACCTTGAAGATGATGAGGTTTTTTGGACTTTTCAGGCTGAGCAGTTTGCAATCCTAGTAATTCCCTCTCATGGTCGCTGGGCATCTATGTAGACATGTCAGCCATTCTTGGTTACATTTGTTAGGGAGTCGGATAAAATATTTGTCTAATCTGGAAATTGTATTTTTAGCTGTACTCTCATTGGAAACAGAAATTAAGCTTGTCATTAGATGCCAGGCCACAGGAGTTGACTGAACAGGGTAATGTATGTTATATTCTGTGCTATACTTGGTCAAGTTTCATATAGATCGTATTCCACATTATTTTATTAACTTTAATATCTGCACTTCCTATTACCAGACATGCCCCTCATTCAAAGCACAGAGGCACAGTTCTCTAATCAGAAGTGACAGCCTATATACTTTCTCTCAGCCATTACTCGGTAGCCTAGAGCAAAGAAGTCTGTTTCCTTGAAAATGTTTTGAATTGGGTTATTTTTATTGAAGTATTAAAGTAATTCTTCAGATTTTAGGCTATTATTTAAGTACTTTTGGGAGAATACAATAACCTCTGGATTCTATAGGCTTTGTTACTTTAACAATCCAGGCTGCTAAATGCATCTTTTTAATGCTGGTTCTATCAGTGTCTCAGAACTCATCTGACCAGCGGAAGCTAAGAGCATTCAGGTAATTATAGAAAATTAGTAGGCTAAATTAGTTTAGGAAAGCACAAAGTCTAATATTAAAACTGCTCGCAAAATATTGGCCCAGTTTGCCAGATTTTCGGTGACAAATTCGCATTTCTAATTATTTTATCTTTGTGTCTTTGTAATTTGGTAGAAATAGCCAACAGACTGGTTAGGAAACCTGATTGGGGCATGGGTTCATGTTGTCTGAGCATGGGCTCATGATTTCTATAAAACTGATAATCCATAATGTTGGGAGAGGCGGCGATGGCAAAGGCCAGACTGTGACTTGTGAGGGGTGGGTGAGATGGGCCTGATGTTGGGTGCTGCCGGGGGTCACAATTCAAGCTATGAAAAGTCTCATGGGCTCCTTTCTGGAAATGGCCCCGTTTTTATCAGTAAAGTTATAAAGGGGACTTTTCCTGTACCCATCCAAACCAGCTCCTCTTGACACCTGCACGGGCACTGCCTTCTCGTCCTTGGGATGCCTAATGATGGGTATGCTGCCAGAGGTGAGTACATGTCCCTGAACACCCAGTATTCACTAAGACATCGTTCTGGGCTTGTCATCTTTTTTTTTTTTTTTTAAGACTTATTTTATGTATGCACATAAGAACTGGGGTACAGGCCAGATATGTGGGGGGTCCCCCAGAGACACAGTGGGGAGCAGAACAGGCAGGTTGACTGAAATATACTGCTGAGGGGAGCAGTGGGTGAGGCAGGAGAAGTCTGCTATGCCATGTGGGTCCCTTCACTGGCTGGCAGCAGGGATTGAGCTCATGTTGCAGGGACTGTGTTTTGCCTCATGGTGCGTTGCTTAATGCGTTGCGCCACCCGGGAGGCCCCTGGGCTTGTATTCTTAGGACTCCTTCCTCCATTGTCCTTTTCTCCTGCTAGGAGAAGCCAAGGAGAGGACACCATCTGCTCAGGGCCAAGTTAGCAAATGGCAGAGTGAGACTGGAACCCAAGTTCAAAGCCAGGATTCTCCCTTCTGCTAAGTTGTGCCATCTCCATTGAATTTAGTGAACCTTATCCCTCATCCTTTTCCTTTTCCTAAGTCTCTAGGTAGTTTATGAGCAATTGGTCATTTCTAATGTGACCCAGAGATGGTAAGAGGCTTTGAGGAAAAATAGTTTGCAATATATGACTAATCAAAACAACAACAACAAAGTTTTGTAAGTAAACCAGCATTAGGTCAATGGGTCTCATGTCCTTTTCGTATACACACTGGAATTAACTTTCCAGGGTAGGAAAACTAACAAGGTTAACCAGGTGCTAGATGCAAATCCAGGAACCTGCTAGGGAGTCCCAGTGCAGCCTATCCTGGGATAGAGTTGGAATTCATTAAAAAAATACAGTGCTAGTCAATAGTCTAGGCATTCAGAACTCAGAATTTCTGAAACTTGGTGAGAACTGGTATACAAAATTAAGGAAGTGCATATATCATTGGCAGAGTTGTTAAAGCAAATGTGGAGATAAAAGGTATCCAAAGCGAAGGTGGTTTCCAAAGCAGTCAGCTAGACATCACTTAGAACCACTTAGAACTTAAGCCATTTTGGTGAGCGCTCTGGATGCCACAGTCTGGTCTTTGAACCAGGGCATGTTCCAGCATGCTGAAATGCTGGCCTAGTGGCTACAGTTGCTAGTTCTACTAACCCACAGGTAGACTCACAGTGTGAAGTTTACAGTCACATGAAGTCTTACCTCTTTATAGTCACCTGCTGGACTGGCACCGACAAACCTGTTTATGGATGAGTAAATTGAATTTTCTTGTTCTCTTAGCCCAACATATCCAGTTAAAACAAAGCATAATTTAGAGGAGACTAAGCTGCAAACACATAGCACTAGGCAATTGAGATAGTGCTTGGTAGTTTTTTTTATTATGAGTTCTGTTTGGGGATTGTTCTCCTTTACAGTTTGGCTCTGTGATGATTTACTTTCTGTGGAATGATTTGTCACCAGTTGCAGAGCTAGAGATGCTCACCAAATACTCCTTTCTTCCAAGTTCCCAGCTCCCCTACAGGTTTGGAAGGTGTGCTTTCTCCTGGTCAAAGGGCTGCTTCCAGGTGCAAGCACACCAGAACCTGTGAGTGGCTGACCATGGCTGCCCTGTGCTTCCTCTGCACATACAGGCCAATGTTGACACTCAGGAGCCACAAGATTAGTAGAACCTGGATCAGTGAGTCCAGGGAACGCAGCAGAGCTGTGTGGGAGGCTCCTAGTCTCTCAGTGGGTTTCCTGAGTGCAGCAAAATAACATTGTTGTGTTAGGATACTGAGAATTTGGGATTGCTTGTTACAGCAGCTTAAGCCTATCCTATCCTGGCTTCATAACTCTGGGCACTTGCTTTGGCAACTCCTCATCTCTTCCCAGGGCCCAGAATGAAGGCTCAGCTTCCTTCTTCTCCTTGCTTGGCTTCCCATTTTCTTTGGCTTAGCTCAGATGCTCCATGCAGCCATTTGGGATCTTTGCATTCGCCACACAGAGTGCAAATGAATTGTATTGTTTTTGTTGATACCGCCATTGGCTCCTCCTTGCTGAAACTGACTATAACAAGTGGTAGAGTTTCCACCGGAGGGCAATTTGTATTTATTTGAGCTGCCACCACCTCCTTATTTAGTTTGCATAAACTACCCAGGACAGGAGAGGAATCTCCTTGGACCCTGTTTATCTTGTGAAATTGCAGCTTGTTCTGGAGGGTGGATCACGCCTCACATGGACCTCCCTCTATCCCTTTTAACGATGAATAATCAGTCATCAGGAGAGGGGATTAAAAAATAGATTTATTGCTATTTCTAAAAGTCAGAACTAGAGGGTGAGTAAACACAACAACAGATGTATAAGAACGTAAGTAGAAACACTATTTTATAATAACATGTACTGAAACACATTTATGTACTGGAAACTATGAAAAATAACTCTCTTTAAATGATTTAACATTTGCTCTTCCTTAGATACATTGAGTTTTCAGGGAGAGAAGTAAGATGCTCTCAGCTCTCCTTTGTGAAAACCCTAAAGCCTTCGGGATCTTGTGTACAGCCAGCGTACAGTCTAACAGGAGACAGTGAGCAAGTGAATGCGTGTCGTGCTCCCTTTTCATCTCCTCCAGACATGGCGGATTATTACTGGGGTGGCTAAAAGGAAGTCAGAAGCTCCTCTGGAAGGTATTCTGTTAATGACCTTCCTTTCTGAAGAAAAAGGAGAACGTGCTTCTCACGAGGAGACCTGCGTTGTGTGCCCACGATAGCTCTCCTGTGAGAACACCAGACTCAGGGTGGCTGTGGGTAAATCATTTCTGCTGGTGAGGAGCTGCAAAGTGTTAGCTGGAGGGAATCTGACCTCACAGCTCTGGCCTTTTTGGAGGCCTCAGTGATTGGGCTGTGCTATTACCTGGATTGATAATATGGAAAAGGTCCTAATGAATGGCGTGCATAAGACACGAGGCATGCGTCCTAGTCCTTGAAATTCAGTGGGCCCTATTTGTGGTGTCTTAGAAAGTGGACTGATTGGAAGGGTTTCTTGTTTTATGAGAGTGCTAAATACCGGGGAGGGGCCCTGAAATCGGCAGAGGGAACCCCAGAGTGAGGTTGGACTGTCAGCTGTGGCACTGGGCTCGCCAGAGTCCCAGCAGCACAGCAGTGGGAAGGCAGCTGGCCCATCTAGCCTGGTCTACACATCAGGGTAAGTGTCTTTTTCCTGGAATTGGCCTTTTCTTAGCAAGTAGCATCAGCTGCTTGTCTGGGGACTGTGTAGCTTTTGACCCGGTTCAGCCAGCGATTGGAGAATAGGAGCTCAGCGTGATTTGGGAGGAGAACGGAACATGTACTCAGAGCTCTGACACCTCTGACACAAACAAATCTCTTTACATTTTCTTCTGGGCATGGCTTGGATATTGGAAGTCCAGTTTTTACAAGCTTTTACCCATCCTCATGTAACTTACCAAACCTTTCTTTCCTTAAGAAACTGGTCAGAATGAAATTTACACATGGTCTCCAAAGTCCCCTCACAAAAATAAGGACAGGATTTGCCATATTTGGAAACGAGAAGTAGAATGTATGGCTTATAATTTTTGTTTTGCCGACTGTGTGTGTGTGTGTGTGTAATTGCTTGATTTGACAGAAAAATCAGATCAGATCACATAGGTGTGTGTTCATTTTTGTGCTGTTGCCTCTCTGGCTCCGTATTATTGAATTGGCATCTATCTTTTTTTCTCTTCTGTAGCAGCATTGAGCAACCTCTGTACTAATGCAATATTAAGGACCGTTATAATTAGCCACCTTAATAAATTTTTCCAGGATGGATAGGCCGTGTTTGGATTTCTTCAGAAGAAAACATCCCTCTAATAGTATTCCGGGGGAAGCTATGGAGAGAACAATGAACAGAAATATCTGGAAATATATTAAGATATATGTGCATATATTGGACATTAGCGCCATACACTAAGCATATTGGGAATATGCTTCAAAATATTTCAAACATTGTTGACCTTTGTTATATAATCCCAGGCTCGGGGAAACATATTTGCATAGACTTAGCAATATATTGTAAATAACTACATAGGACAGTGTGTATTTTTCCTTAAGATGCAGTATTATAAGCAAGACATTAAATTATGCCTATCAGACAAAGCAGCCGGATCTCTACATTTTTTTATAGCACATTCTATTGGGAAGACATCCCTGCTTCTAAAAAGCACATGCATTAACTGCCTGATTCATGTGGTGACATGTGGCATATCCAAATGCGATATGGATCTCTCAGGAATAAAAACAACATAGCAAAACCATCACCCTGGGATGTTCGTTGAGTGAATATTTTACAGACACACTCCTTTTATATTTATATAATAATTTAGTGTTATGACAATTTTTTTAGCAGAGTTGGCAGTTTTTCTTTTTTATAATGGTATTATATTTGTGAGCCTATTAAGTGCATATGGGATAAACTACAGAAAAAAGTATTTTTCATAATTCCTCAGGGTGCTTGTAGCAAAAAAAAAACATATTGGTTTAGAAAAATGTTAATAAAAGGTCAAGCAGAACTTTCCAATGCTTAGCATGACAGCCGTGGCAATTTTGAGGACTTTTTGAATTGTATATGGAGGGTGTGTGAGGATTTATGGGACTTCCAGAAGGAAAACGGTACCTAATGTCTTTTCTAAAAGAGAGAATGACCCTTTGACGGGGCTTGTGAGCTTTTGACAAAGAACCGAAACAGCGTGCCGCTTCTCCCTCTTCTCGCATTGCCCAGTGTGCCCGCGCTGGTCTCGGCCTGGCCGGGATCCCCAGGAACTGGGCTGCTGGCGTTGGGGGCTGTGCAAGGGGCTTCTCCCCAGCTGGGCATCTCTCTGAGAGTCAGAGAAGCAAATGGTGAAAATGACGGGATTTCCCCCTTCCCATCCCCTGAAGCAGAAAAACACACTTGCCCTCCAAACCAGAAGGGAAAGGCAGGCGTGTCTGGGGACTGGGGCAGTGCCCACCACAGGGCAGGGGTGCTGGGTGAGGCAGCTGGCACGGGCAGGCTGCCCATGTGGAATTCCCCCGTCCTCCCTCATCCCCTTCGAGGTCTCTTCCGTCAGGTAAGAAAAAGGAGAAATTCTGGATTTCTTAATCTCTCTCTTTCTCCTTTTCCTTTCAAAGAACTTATAAAAATGCAAAAATAGAGCATGGTTATTTGGGGATTTTTATTTAGCAGTTGCCTGCATTTTAGCATGTTTCAGGCAAACCCATACACTGTGATTCCGACCGGCCTCAAATTACACTTCCTCAAAATAGAAATGTTCTCTGCAAAGAAGTGGACAGAGAGCGACTGCCTTGGCTTGCGTCCAGCCTGGCTCCCGGGGGTGCAAGCCGAGGCACCGAGTGCCTGGAACAGCCGCACACACCCTCCCGCGGCCATTTGGCAGCGGCCCTTGTGAGAAAGGTGGAGGAAAGACACATGATCGCGGGGAGCCAGCTGCACGCGTCCCCAGGATCTGAGGACCGTGTCTGCGTCCCCACCGTATCTCGTCAGCTCTGCTCTAAACGTGTCTTCTCACAGATGATGGCGGGAGGGTCGGGGGCCCAGCTCTGGCTCTGACCTGCAGGAAGCTCTGCTTGCTGGGAGGCAGTGATGCCTCAGGGCTATCCCCCAAGACTAGGGGTGGAAGCCCGTAGCTTGTGGTGGCATTTGACCAGAGAGTAGCTCAGCACAGCGAGACTTTCTTTCTACCTGTGATTTCATTCCAGGGGCTCCCGGGCACCCCCGTGACTCCATGCCAAGCTCTGGGGCTGGTGCCAAGGCTGGTCGGGTGCACGCCGCCCTTGCTCTTGTGGGGTCAGGGACCCCCCCCCAGTCACCCCCATAACCTCCAGCGATGGCTGCACTGTGGCCATGTCGGGGCACGGGGGCGGGGCTTGGGAAGTCGGCCCAGCCGTGCAGGATGGAGTCTGTCTCTGTGGACAGTTTTGAGCTGTGTTCCTTGTGGAGGCCCTGGTCGTTTTTGCATTAATTTGGATTTTAAGAAATATTGTCCTGAACTAGATTGATGAGTCTTTTGGTCCTCCTTAATATTCTGAGCTGAGAGCTCCCTCCCCTCACGCTGGCCCTGCCCTGTGAAGCGGGGAGACTTGGCCAGGTCTGAAATGGGCAGAGAAGAGGGCCCTTGTGGAAGGGAGGCTTGATCTGGGTGACACGTTTGTTACAGAGCGAGGGCTGGCTGTGTTCGGGTGAGCAGGCACCTGTGCACTCGGGCTCCGGTGGCCTCCAGAGTTTCAGGGCAGTTACCCTCAGATCTGAGGCTTGCCAGGAAAATGCCCAGTTACCTCCATCTGCGGCTTCCTGGGAGCTGCACGTTGCCCTTCATCCCTTGACGCCAGCCTGGCTCTTAGCAGTGCCAGTGGGGGGTGCCAGGCAGCAGGCCCGGCCTTGCAGGGGGACTCTGGACTAGTCCCAGAGCCCGACGGGGAGCTCTGTGTTTCTCACACTCTCCTCCGGGAGAGGCCTAGAAAAGCCATGCCAACTCCCCTGGGCCACCGGGCATGTTCAGGTCAGGTTGTGGAATGGGGACGTTCCTCTGGCCGCTTTTGAGTCCGAAGCACTGCTGGGAAAGGCCAGAGCTCACTGTCTACTCCCAGGTGCGCAGCCCAACCTGGCCCTGCTCAGCTCTGCAGAGCTCTGTGGGGCCACACAATGGGGTGATGCCACCTCCTCCAGGTTTCCCTCCTGGCTTGGGTTCCTTCACTTGACTCGCTGTGAAGTCCCTGCAGGCATAAGGGTGTGTGTGTGTGTGTGTGTGTGTGTGTGTGCACAAGCTCTAAGGACACTCCTGCCAGTCTGCAACCTCTTGATTTTTCCCTTGGACCCATGAATGGGTCAGCAGGAGAGGGGGCATTTCTGGATTGAAATGTGTCCTCTCCCCTGGTGAGCCTGAGTGAGCTGCAGGCGCCGGTGGGGACACCGTCTATGGGAGGCGTTGGGCTGGCCACGCAGGGGCATAGGCCGCCTCTGACCTGTCAGGGTCTGTCTTGGTCCCCGCGGGGCTGGCGTAGGTGTGGTCCCATCCCCATCCTCCGTCTTCGTGTCCAGCTTGGGGGCCCTTCCCTGGCCAAGGAAACAGCACAGACCATTCCTCAGCATGCGGCCTGGTGGGAAAAGCGTGGCACCAGCACCCCGACCCCTTCCTTTTTGGAACGTTCTACACGAATCGTGTGGGTGGGTGCAGCTGCGAGCCTGCTTCGCAATCTCATGTTGAATTGTAAAGAGAAGCACAGATCGTCTGGATGCCTGTTAAAAGCCCTGATCTATTTCTTAATTTGTATCGCCTCACCCCTTCATCTGCCACAGAGGAGGTGAGGAGCTCCTGGTGGGGTCCTTTATCAACTCTGCCCCATGGGGGAGGCTTGAGTGCTGCATGGAGACCCACACTGCTTCCCAGAAGGACTGTGGGCGGGTCAGAGCTGACCCAGTTGGGCAGTCTTGAGCTGGGGACAGCCTTGACACGCTCCTTTCACCCACCGTCACCTTAGGCCAGGGAAGGAGGCCCCTTGACAGGCGTAGACACATAAATGCGGGCTGCCTTCCTCTCGCCCCCCCAACCATGAGGTCCCCGCACCTACTTCCTTCAAGGGCAGCTCAGTGCCCAGCGTCCACAGCTGCCTTTGCACTCAGAGCCACTGGGCACGGGCAGTTCTGGGTCCCCACGGGGAGGGGCGGGGCCCAAGGGCCAGAGTCCAGGCCTCAGCGTGACCCCGAGTCTCTGTGTCAAGAACATTAGCTTCTGGCACTCACCGCCCGGCCAGTAACTTGTCCACACGCCCAGAGATGCTGTTGGCCCCTGGCATTAAGTCATCCATTAAGTCATCGAGTCTTGGAATAGGTAGAGTGGCCGGCGCCATCTAACAGACTGGGAGCAGAGACCTGGCTTTGTCCGATGGGGAGTGGGTGTGCTGTCCCAGCTGGCTGGCCTCTCCCGGGCAGTTCTGACCACTGTCACCTTCCTAGCAGCCTTGGGGAGTGTCCTTTGGAAGGTGACAGTTCAGGAGGTAAAAGCACCCGGGCTGTGGGTGTGGCCTCCTCCTCGGGGAGGCCGGGCGTGGGGGTCAGGTGACTCCGTATGAAATCAGTGGCTGCACTTGAGCTCTACCCAGAAATGCTGTGTTGTCTTCTGGGTGCAAAATAGTAGAGACCCAGGTCACTGGATTATGTCTACACACCCCTCCCTGCCCCATATTTAGCAAGTGCTTGTAATGTCTACCACGTCCCAGGCGTCATATTGAGCGCCAGGCTAGAGCGTTGGGGTTCAAGTCCAGAGGGGAGAGGCTCACAGATGTGTGTGCACCCCTGGGCTGCCATGTGCATTCTTGCTGCTTCCTTTAGGCCAGCTCCTTTGGGGGGACAGTCAGAAGGGAAAGGAACAGCCTCCTGACTGACTGTTGTGGCTGTCTCCATGTGGGGGTGTTGGCTCAGGGCTGGCCAGAGAGATCTGAGGGCCTGGGGGTGTCAGAGAGGGCTGCTACTTAGGTCTCGTGGTCAGCTCCAGGTGCCACTCCCTATGAGATGTTTCTGTGCCAACGTAGTGGGGCCTGGGCTGGCTTTTATGGTGGCACTATGCCCAGGGGACTCTTGTGGGCATGCCCTCTCCTATCACCTCCCTTATTTGGGACAGATGGACTTGGAGCTAAGTGGCCCGGACTGGGGGCCCAGATACTTGTATGCACACTCGTACCGCTGTGGTGCTTTTGCATCGCTCTACCAGGGGGGCCTTGGGCATTAGCACACTGACTGAACTGCTGAGTTGCCTTGCACAAAAGAGCCCCCCAGGCCCCATCCAAGCCCCACCTGAGCACATGCGCATACACAGCTGCACACGCAGCAGCCAGGTGGAAACCGTCATGAAGCAACTTGTGCCGCCTCTGCACGGGGTGGTGGGCCGCAGTGTGTGAGCTGCAGGAAGGCCCAGGGCTGACTGGCCCAAGGGTCGCCCACACCCCAACATCCCAAGGGGGCTTCCTGGGTACAAAGGAGCAGCTTCCTCCAGACAGGTGCCACAGAACACAGAAACTGGGGGGCCCAGCAGATGGAGAAATGGGGATATGGCCTCAGGAGAGGCTAAATCTTACTCTCACTGTTGGCATATAAGGTGTGTAGGTCAAGCACAGGCATCTCAATTTATTTATTTATTTATGCAGAGAAGAGCTGGGGTACAGGCCAGAGGTGTGGGGGTGGTGAGAGGATTCACCAGAGACAGAGTGGGGAACAGAACAGGCAGATCTAGTGAAATACACTGCTGAGGGCAGCAGCGGGCGAGGTAGGAGAGGTCTGCTGCGCCATGTGGGGCCCCTCCCCGGCCGGCGGCAGGGATCGAACTTGTGCTGCAGTGGCTGCAATTGCCTCACAGTACGTTGTGCAACCCACTGTGCCACCAAGAAGGCCCCGCATCTCAATTTTTAAAGGATAATTGTAAGAAAATTTTTAGCTAGTTTTTATCATACAAGTGATGATAATAATTTAAAAGAGAAAACAGTATATTTCCTCACATAAACACAGTAAGCTCATGGTGGAATCCGGGAGAAAACAAGTCATGGAAACCCAGTAGTAAATTTCTAACCCTGGAAAACAATGTGTAAGATCACACAGGGGGCATTGGATGGGGGAATACTTGGGATCCATAGTTTGGGGGAAGCGGGACTTCTGTGTTGACCCATGTGGTGATGTGAAGGTTCTCGTGGGCTAGGTGGTGACTGTGAGTTCCTGTTGTTATCTTGCTTGGATTAACTGCTCACTCTTCAGTGTTGATGAGCTCGAGGCTCCATCTGTAGATTTCTGGCTTGAGGAGGGATGTCTTTCCCTCCAAGGCTCGATCCTCTCAGCATGGTTCACTGTTTTGTTTTTAAGTTTAATTTTGCGTTGAGGAACTCGGGTATGGGCCAGAGATGCAGAGGATGAGGATTGCCCAGAGACAGAGTGGGGAGCAGAACGGGTGGATCCACTGAAACACACTGCTGAGGGGAGCAGCGGGTGAGGCAGGAGAGGTCTGCTGCGCCATGTGGGTCCGCTCCCTGGCCAGAGATTGAACTCAGGCTGTAGTGGTGATAGCAATGAGATGTGATCTCTAGACCACCAGGGAAGGCCCCTGTGGTTTGCTCTTTTCACAAAAGTCCCAGCCTGCTGGTGGGTGAGCTGCCCGAGTACCCCGTTGGCGAGGCAGCTGGAGAAATCACGCATCCAAGCAGCAGCCCTAGGACCCCTTCATGTTTGCTTATCAGATTAGCAAGTGTGGTGGCCGGCGCTGCCTGGTTGTCACGAGCCAGGTCAGACCCGGTGTCTGCTGGGAACTTCTCCTGTCCTCATCCACTTTGCCGCATTCTCAATCCAGTGGGGAAATGAACTCGGAACACTTCATTCTGTACAGATCCCTCCAGTGGCTCCCACTACAAACATCCTCAGCCACATGGGTCTTCTCCTCTTCCCACCATGCCAAGGCCATTCCCTCCTCAGGACTTACCAGAGCATCCTCCCAGCCCATGTCCTCACACCACTGGGACTGCTTTCTCACTTTGCTCTTTGTCCGCCTGGTCCTGGAAATCCACGTGGGTTTACGTCTCTAGCTCCATTTGTACAATGGGCCCTGCTCTGAACATGTGTTATGGAATATTGATGAATCAATGAATGAACACCCGAAAACACTGCTGGTGGGAATGTAAATCTAGAAAGTCATTTCTAGAAAATCACTAAAAACTCTTTTCCTCATTAACAGTGAATAGGAAATTGTTAAATGTAGAAAGAAATGCCAGCTAGCAAAAAGAATATTAAAAATCACTCAAAGCTATTTTTCTCACTAACAATTGATCTGAAATTGTTAAATGTATAAAATTAGAAAATACCAGTTAGAAAAAAGAATACTACAAATGACATGTAACCCCACCCATTACATTTTTAGTTGGAGGCATATACCCTGGTAATCTTTTCCTGTGTGTACAGAAAGCATGGTTACGTTGCTTGTAACGTGTTTTTTAAGCAAGTATGTTATGAAAAATATTATGAAAAATTTTAAAGTGTCTTAAGTACATTTTTATAATAATACTTTAAAGGGCTATTGTATGGAGAAGTGATGTATTATATATATGTATGATTTTCTACTCTTATGCTGCTGGAAATTTGGTTTGCTTCCAATTTGCAATGAACAACCTTACAGCTAAATCTTTATACACATCCCGGATTGATTCCTCTGAAAGCAGGATCTTTGGGTCATGCATTTGTAAGGATTTTGATAGTATTGCCAAATTATCCTTCATAAAGGTCACCTAATTTACTCTATCATCAGTTGTACTGAAAAGGTTCATTTCTCTACTTCTTGACAACGCTGGATACTACCATTTAAAAAATATTTACCAGTAGAGGGGTAAAAGAACGATCTCACATTTTTGCTTTTAATCTGCATGTCTTTGATCACTAATAAGACTAAGCATCTTTTATACGTTTATCCTTTGTATTTATTTCTTTTGTTGAATTGCCATTCATACCCTCATACATTTTTTTCCCATTGAAATATTTATCTTTGCTATGCATTCATAAGAAAGCCGTATACGCTAGGCGTATTAACCCTCTCTTTGCTCTATATAATGAAAGTATTTTTCCCGGTTTTGGTTTTTCTTTCAATTTCACACTTGCATTTTTTTCCATAGGGATACATTGTACAAATTTTTAATTTGTACAATTCACATCTAGCTATCTTTTTCCTTTCAGTTTCTGCTTTTGCAATTCCACTTAGAGCCTCCTCATTACAATTTGTGTCAGTGGTACTTCTGTGGTCTCAAACGTTCAAACCTTTGATTTCTAGGATTTCTTTTGCTGTCTTACAGCATAAGGCAGTCATTTTATTCTTTAAATGAGTGACAGATTGCACATATATCTCCATCATTTAGTCATCTTTTGTAACTGACTTAAAATACCTTTATACTAAAATATAAATGTATGTGTTTTTGGGTCTGTTCCTGCACACTCTTATTTTGTGCTTTATGCTTTTAATTATTGTAACTTTCTCCTACCTAATTTAATATCTGGTTGAGCCAAATCCCCTTCCATTAGAGACTCTTTTTTCCTATTTTTTTTAACAATAAGTATCCCGTGGAGATTTCCAACTTATGAATACTCTCATAGAAATTAGAAATTAATGTGACCAAAAAAAGTTTTGATAGAATTATGATTGAATTTGCATTAAGTTGAAAGAGGATTCCATTTAGGGCATGTTAATGAAAAATGTTAATTCCCTTTCATTTAGTATTTACACCTTTAGTGACTCAACAGTGTGAAGAAAAGTTTCTGCATAAAGAATTTATTTACATCATTCTCTACAAGGATGAACACCTTAAACGAACAGCAATTGGGGGATGGTTAAATATCTTTTGATAGTCACAACTTGAAATATTATAGAGCCATTAAGAAGATATTTATGGAAATTAATTTAAGTGGGACATAGGAAATCAGTATTGAACATTTGTGGGAAATTGGGATGTACAGCTTCTGTACACATCATGCTTGTTCATGAAATAAGACCTGAAAGATGAACAAAAATATTAATAAGCATGGTTGTACTTGAGAAAGGGCTTATGAATGGTGGCTTCTTTTGATCTAGGGTTCTCTGTACTTTGCCATTATTCTGCGATTGGTACCCACGCGTGTCCTGGCTGGAGCAGAGCCACGGTTCCTAGGAGTCAAGTCTTATAGCTCAGTTGTTCGCGCCCAGGGCGGGCGGGCGAGTCGGGCGGCGCCGGGCTGCAGTCCCGCGTGTTACCGGAGGGTGGCAGTGTTCGCTCGCAGACCCGCCGCGCGAGCCCGCTGACCTTTGTCAGCCTCCGCAGCCTCTCTCGTTTATCACCGATCACAAGAGTGGAATGAACATATTTACTTGTGTTTTGCTTTCCACTTATAATATCTAGTGGCATGGGAGGGAAATGAAAACAATTGTTCATAGGGGAAATTTATGAGCTTCATCTGGCTGCGAGATTTCCGCAGTTGCCCCGGCGCCGCCCGGGGACTAGGATTGCTTTTTGCATCTTCGGGCGAAGGAGGAGGAAGGCGCTCTTCCTTCTGCGAGCCGCTCTTCGGTGTTTGTCTTCTTGGGTTTCCGTGGCAGTTGCCTCTGAGCGGCAGACTATTCTGCAGTCCCTTTCTTTCTCTTTGAGTTCCAAAAGAGCCCAGGGTTGCCCCTTTGGGGTTCTCACATCATCTTCTGGGCGTCAGAGATCCCCACTTAGAAGTCTGGGTTAGTCGGGGTCTCCCGCTTTCCAAGGCCAACCTGACGTTCTTCCCCCCCAGCGAGCTTGGGCAGGGGTGGGAAGGTGGGGTCCTCTGTTGACCCCTCAGGAAACTTGGGCGCCCCTAGTTCCTCCTCTTGAGGCTACAGCAGTGTTCTAAGACCTGTGGTCTCCTATTCAGGATTGGGGTTGGGGAGAACTGAGAGCCCAGGGCTTTCTGGAGAACATGCCTTGAGGAGGGGGGGTCTTTCACGCCTGTCCAGCTGGCCTTTTCAGCCTGACGGGGGGGGGGTCTGCTCCTTGACCCAAAAGAGGACAAATGGGGGTCTTCAGGTCCCTTGGGCCTCAGGCTCAGGAACTTGCCCCGGGGAGCTGGAACCTGTGCTGTGGACGCCCAGCCAGCCCTAGCCTGGATGTCCAGCACTCAGCTGTTCCTGATGCACAGCCCTGGCAGGGAGGGCTCAGGTTGGGGCTGAGCCCTGAGGGGAAGCCAGGCCGGCTATGTCAGTGCACCGTATACCAGGGCCGAGCAGGAGGAGATGTTACAAGCACAGGAACTCCCCACGCGAACACACTGCTGACATGCCTTGAGCGGAGACTCTTGTACCACTTACACCTGTGTGTGTGTGTGTGCACTAGTATTGTGGGCAGTGGGAAAGGTGTTTGTGGTTACAATGACCCAAGATTCTGCTCTCTTTCTCTCTCCTCTACCCTCTCCTTTTTCAATTTCTTGACTGGGGGAGTTTTTCCTAAAGTGAGTGTGCCCTCGGGATGCCATAAAGACAGAGCCCACGGGTCCTCACTCCCTGACAGCCCAGTCTCTGCTCGTCTGGGGCAGTTCCAGCTTTGCCCGCAGGAATGTGACAGGAGGTGGCAGCTGTGCTGAGAGGTGCCAGGCGAACAGGTGAGCCTTCCGAGCCAACTGGCCGGCAGCTGGGTTTGTGGGGTCTAGGCCAAGACCCTTCCCTGCAGTCGCACCCCAGCACCCACATGGGGAACTGGGCTTCCCTGGAGTGAGACGCCTTAGCACATCGAGGGGTGGGGTCTTAGTTCAGTCAGCGCCCCTTGACCCTCAGGGAGTGAGGTTTTTCCGCTAGCAGGAGACCCGTTTCCTGTCTTGGAGTGAATATTTAAAGACTTTGCTCGGTTCCCAGGGAGGACTTGTGTTACACTTGTGGTGGGCAGTGCTGCGGTTCTGTCTCAGCGTCTCTTGCCCACAGGACCCCACCCTCAGCTCATTACAATCTACAATCAAATTACTCAAAATTGCGCTGCTTTATTGCAGATCACTGAATTCCAAGACAAGCAAATACCCATATAATGAACAATTATTTATGACAAATTATTACCTTTACATGTAAGATTAACAGTTTCTATTAAGTTCAGTAAAGGTGATAACCCCACCCTGGAAAATGTGCGTGTGGTTTTTGCATAGAATTGCCCAAGGCCGGAGGTTGGGTCTGCAGGGCACCGGGTCTGGGCAGGCACCTGCCAGCTGTCGCGGGGGGCATGTCTGCATGGCTGGCAAGCCCATGGGGCCAGCAGGCCACACTTCCTACAGCCATATTCCCGTCTCAGCCTGGCACTGGGCAGTTGAGGCAAGGCTTCTGGCTTGCTTCTTCCTCTTTGAATATGTAATGATGAAAGCACCAAAGAATGTGAGATGTTGCACTAATTGCATTTGCATTTCAGTTTCAAAAATTGCATATTATTGAATGTATTTTGAACTTAACTTTTAAAATTATTTATGGACTCACTAACATACGATTTCGTAGTTCACCCCATTTCCATGGTTCTTCTTGTGAACAGAATCCTCTGTCAGCTAATTATAACATGCAGTATTTCCCCAGCAGTCCTACAATCAAATTATTCAAAATTGCATTTCTTTATTGCATATTGCTAAAACCCAAGACAAGCAAACATCAAGATAATAAACAATTATTTATTGCAAATTATTACCTAATATATAAGATTAACAGCTTGTAACTATTAAGATTAATACATGTGGTAAACTGTATTTATTATACTTATTTTGTAGCAAATATCTTTGTATAAAACATATGTTTATGTATTGCAATTAATGAGAAAAAGTGTAAGATTAACAATTTATGTTGGGTTTTGTTTTTAGATTTATGCGCACTGTAAAACTTATTTATTGCACTTATTAAAAGTATTTAATGATGGACTTTTAGATGCTATATTTTTAATGTGCAAATATAAACTAAAGGAGTATTAAATTACAAAATGGAAAATTATAACCAAAGTCAAAGAATCTAACTATTTTCTGCTATAAATCTGCTTTAAAAAGATCATCACTGGAATTACTGAATCTTTAAATAGTGGCCTTTATAGTACATAATGAGTTCCAATGAGTTATCCTTTGAAAGGCTTTTTTCATCATTAAAACTAAAGTCAACATCTTGCTCTTAAAGATAAATGTAGCTAACAGTATAAACACTGAAATCATTTCGTTTCAAGAGGAGAAACTGAAGGCCCATTGGTGGGAAGAGGAGCCGATGAAGGTGAGACAGCCAGAAGATTAGGTGGGGCCTGGGGTGTGATGGCCAGCCTGGTGGCAGAGCGGGAGGCCTTGTCCTCCTTGCTCACCTGGGTGACGTGGATCTGGACCATCTCTTTGCCACACTGTTAGAAATCTGGCACATGGGGATGGTGCTGCAGATATTAGAGTAGAAATGAGGCCTGAGCCTTTTTGCTTTGCCAGGTTTCAGGGGTTCCCGCTGCTGTGCCAGGGTGGGGGGCACATCCGAGGTGCAGTCAGAACAAAGGCATGAAAGAAACATCTCGGGGAAACCTGCCCAGGTTTTGGGTCACCTATCTTCATGAATATTGCAGGAAGGAATGATGCAACGCAAGATTCGTGGTTTTGTATGGGGACAAGTCTCCCTTAGCCAAGAACTCTGAAAAGATGAAATTATACCGAAGTCAAAGAATCTTAACTATTTTCTGCTATCAGTCTGCTTTGAAAAGATCATCGCTGGAAGTACTGACTCTTTGCAGTCCCCTGCCTGCCTGTGGCCAGTGGGTTATTCCTCCAGTTGCCCAAGTTACCCTGAAGAATAGAGGATGGAGGAAACTTCCAAGATGGACAACACTGGCCCCCAAATCACAGTGCCTGGGGACCCCACATGTGACATTGCTTCTCTGATCTCTGGGGAAGGAGTGTTAAGTGCACACCCCGAGAGTGGGGCAGGGGCCGTGGACAGGGGTGGCTTTCTCCTGTAGGGCTACCTGGGACTCTAACCTTCTTAGGAAGACAAGAAGAAAAGGTATGTGTGAGAGGAACAGGTGAGAAGGGAGGAAGGAGCTCCTGGTTCCCAACCTGTGTGCATCACGATGTCCCGGAGCAAAGTTGGAAAATACAATCTGCTTGGTCCGAAGCCAAGTGTTCCTTTTCTCAGCTGCTTGTATTATTTTATATCAGAAGTCAAAATCTTCCTCCCCCCAATAATTATTTTGTTTGTAGTGCAGGGCACATGCAAACATTCTTTGAAAAGTGTAGAAAACAGAAGTCTGTTATTTTGCGTCTGGAAGCACTGCAGAGGCTGTTTGGTATTCTGTCCTTGGGTGCACCCTTCAGTGTCTTGGGGCTTCCACGGGAGGGTGGGCATGGGATGTGGGTGCTGTCTCTTCCTCTGGAAAGCTGCCTGCAACCTGGGTGGCTGGGGGACAGAGGGAGGCTTCCATCTGCCGTGTCCTCCAACTCCCTTCTCATAGGCACCCATTTATCATCTCACCCACTCACGCATTTCTTCATTTCTTTATGAAATAACTCATTTGTTCATTAATGAATTTGTTGGTCAGTTGATAAAACAATCCCCTCTCTCCTCCCTCCCTTTCTTTCTCCTCCCTCCCTCCTTCCTCCCATCCTTCCCTCCCTCTCTCCCTTTTGGTTCCTTCAGAAGGTAGTATTTCTGCATGCTTCCTGGGAAAGGGGGTACCCCTTTTCCCCCGAAGTTCAGCTTTAAAGACTAGGAGCAGGGCAGTCTCACTAGGTCAGGGCTCTTAGAAAGGATCCCCCAGCAATGCCCAGTCTTCATTTCCAGTCTTTGCTTCTGGAGGCTTCCTAGCCACCCCTTCTGCAGGTGGTTCCCAAGCCAGGGGCTGGGGCCTCACCCTGAAAATCAGGGTTCAGGGAGGATGTTGGAAATGGAAAATGCCCCTCCTGAGTTAGGTTAACTGCTGGACCTCATTTTCCTCAGGAGTCCAAGGAATTAAACTTCTCCCTGCACTCCAAAGAGTTTACCACATTAGAACATTCAACCTTCAGTAATAAAAGATGCTAATGTTTACAGCAAGGCGACCTTACTTTAACCCACCAAATTGGTCAGTGTTTGTTTGTAGATTTGATGGTATCAAGTCAGAGGTAAGCAACCCATAGCACTGCTGGCTGCAGGTGGGAGAAGTAAGAGCAGTTTCGAGAAGGGCAAAGCACACTTTCTTTTGACCTAGCTGGGCTCCTCTAGGAATTTATCCCAATGTTATTACAAATGAGCACAGCAGTGGACTACAGGTGTGTTATTATATCATCTTGTATAAAAGAAAGAAACATAGGAAATGTTTATGTCTAACCACCGAGATTGGGTGAAGGAGCGATTTTACATTGAGCAGATGGGAGTGAGAATCTGGAAAGTTCGAATGGTGAGAGAGGGTTTGAGCTCCTGCTGAAATTTGGTCTCTTTCTTCGAGAAGGACACATTTGCGTGGGCGAGGACAGGGTGCAGGGCGTGCCTCTGCAGAAGGTTCCTGTTCCCTGCAGGGGCTGTCCCGGCCAGGCTGGCTCTCCCAAGCTGGCTCACTCAGGCGCTGCATTTCAGAAGCCTCTCTGTGCTCGTGGCCTGCAACGCCAGGATTCCCTTTCAGGAATTTTCTGCAGGGAATGATCATGGTTGAAAACAAAGTCTTATGTACAATGATGTTTATTGCAGCTTTATTTTTGACTTTAATTATACAACACTTAAAAAGATGCACAGGTAGCGTGAATCGGAAGCTGGGCTTCTGCGTACCCATTCCCCAGGTCTTTTCCTGTCCCCTGGCTTATTGAAGGAAATTCCAGAGAGTGTGATTTCATCCTTCAGTAGTTCAGATGCAGCTCTACAAGATAAAGGACTCCTTAAAAGAGCTCAAGCACAGGGCATTTTGAAAGTAACAAAAGAATTCATGTTGTCAAATTTCTCATTAAAGGTTAGTTTTCCCTACTTTTCTCATAACCTGTTTCCTCCTTTTACTTCTATGTTCAAATCAGATAAGGTCCATCTGTTGCAAAAGGTTGAAAAGTCATATCTCGTCACATCTAAGTTTCCCACCTTCTTTCTCTCTCTCCTTTGGGATGAGTTTACCATCCTCCACAATCCTGAGTATGCCAGTTGCTTTGTTTTTATGTCATTTAACACATATATCTTGTGTATCCTGTGACTTTGTCACCAATAAACATCACAGATAAATCCGTAGAGCTTAATAGCCACTGTAAATGTCTTCCAATAGAAATTGTACTTATTTCCACCTTGAAATATTAGCTCTGGCAATGACTTTTATACTTGATAAAAAAGAAAATATACGTATTATCTTTTTTAAAGATTTGTTTATGCATACAAGATCTGGTACAGACCAGAGGTGCGGGGTGTGAGAGGATTCACCAGAAACAGAGTGGGGAGCCCAACAGGCAGATCTACTGAAGTACACTGCTGAGGGGAGCAGTGGGTGAGGCAGGAGAGGTCTGCTGTGCCATGTGGGTCCCCTCCCTGGCCGGGGATCGAACTCATGCTGCAATGGCTGCAGATGCTTCATAGTGCTGCACCTTAACCCCTTGCACCACCAGGGTGGCCCGAAAATATACAGATTCTTGTATCACAAATTTGTCTTTCTCATAAAAAATTTTGATTATTGCATTTCAATAGTTTCTAATTTATATATTTCATTAAATTTCATTATCTGAAAAAGGGGTCCATACTCTTTTCTCAGATAGGCAGAGGAACCAATGGCTCCAAGGAGTAAAATTTTACATTCTTTTGTAAAGGTTGAACATGGCTCTATTCTAATTCTATCATATCTTATTAATTCATTAGCTGGAATACTTTAATTTTAATATTCTATAGTGAGAGCTAATACAAATACCTCATGTTTTCTTCCTTTATTTTCCTTATAGATCTTAACTCCACACATGCGTAGCATCCCCCATTTTTTAAACACCCTTCACCAGTAGGCTTGTCTTTTTGGATTTTTTTGGGGTGCCTTTTTTTATTTTTTTATTTTTATTTTTTTAAAGATTTATTTATTTATGCATACAAGCACTGGGGTACAGGCCAGAGGTGTGTGGGGGGGTGAGAGGATTCACCACAGAGAGCGGGGAG
>JAGFMF010011914.1:5349540-5446957 GCA_019455555.1 Galemys pyrenaicus | reverse complement strand
CACCCTGGCCGGCAGCAGGGATCGAACTCGTGCTGCAGTGGCTGCGGCTTGCTTCATAGTGCGTTGCTTAACCCACTGCGCCACCAGGGAGGCCCCTGGGGTGCCTTTTAAAAATGTAACTAGTGCTCGCTTTGGCAGCGCATATACTAAAATTGGAATGATACAGAGAAGATTAGTATGGCCCCTGCACAAGGATGACATGCAAATTTGTGAAGCCTTCCATATTTTTACTATTTATAATTGGTAAGGCCTGGAAACAACCCAAATGCCCAAAAGTTGATGATCAAGAAGATGGATCAAGAAGATGTGGTACATATACACAATGGAATACTATTCAGCAATCAAAAATGATAAACTAGGGACATTTATAGAAACATGGATGGAGCTCAGTGAAACGAGTCAGTAGACAAGAGAAAAATATCGGATGGCGTCACTTTTAGGAGGAATGTGAAAGAACAACTACAACAAAAAATAAAAAAGAAGAAAACAAAACAAAAAAAGAGAAAGTGTAAGGAAACGGGAAATTACAACCAAAAACAAACAAACTCAACAAGATCAAAAAGTTAAAGATAGACCAAAGGGAACATGAGGAGGGGGCAGAGGGAGGGTAGAGCAAAGATGGTGATGAGGGCAGAAGGAACCCAAGGGACTGAGGTGATGGTGCACAGGTGAAATGGTGGTGGGAACTCCCTGGGGACTACAAATGTTGTCAAATACAATTAAATAAATCTAATGAAAATAAAAAAAAATGTAACTGAAAATCATTTCAAACTTACAGAAAGTTTCCAGCAAAGATCCCTATATGGTGTTCATCCAAATTTACCAATTGTTAATATTTTACCACATTATTTGATAATTTTATTTATTATTATGATGTCTTTCCTCACTAAAAATTCTTCCAAATAATGGTTTTTTTAATCTGTAAGTGGAATACTGTGTTAGGACGTATCCATTATTGGCTGTTTGGTTATCTTTACCTTTAGATATTGACTGATAAAAGTTTTTGTCTTGAAATGATTGTAAATTCACATGCTGTTACAAGAAGTAGTACAGAAAGTGTTCACGAACTCTACCCAGTTCCTCCCAGTGGTAACCCTTTGTGAAACTAGAGTACAGTATCACAATTGGGATATTGACAGTGATTCAGTCAACACAGGATAAGGTGCCATCCCCACAAGGATACCACATGTTGCCCTTTTAGTCACACCCATTTCCTTCAGTTCCCCCCCCTCCCATCTGCTCTTGAGTTCAGTTGATTTCTTTCATCAGCACTGTGTAGTCGTTGACTACAGTAGCTTTTACAAGTTGTACAAGTTTTATACATGTTTTACTATGTTTACATTTTACTATGTTTCATTTTCTGAGCACTTATAAATGTACGTATCTTAAATTTTGGTGTTTACTGATAGTTTGAGAGGTATAATTGAGTTTTGTGTGTTTATCTCGTATCCAGCAACCTTCCTGGATCCACTTGTTTCTTCTTTTTTTTTTCTGTAGATTTCTGTGGAGATAGTCATATCAACTACAAATCAGAACAGTTTAGTTTCTTTTCTGATTTGTATGTCTTTTACTTCCCCTTTTTCCTCATTGCTTCAGCTAGAGTTTCCAGCTCAGTAAGAGTGGCAGGAGCGGATGCTTGCCTTAGTCTCTAGCCATTGAGGCTGATGTTAACTGCAGGTTATTTGTAAATGTCCAAGTTTCCTGCTATTTCTAGTTTCCTGAGAGCTGCTTTATTTCTTTTTTAAAATATCATGGACAGGTGTTGAATTTTGCCAATTTTTCTACATCAATTAATAGCATATTATTTTAGTTTTCAGTTTGTTAATGTGGTGTATCACATTGGTTAATTTTATAACGTTGAATTAGCCTCACATGCATGGAATATGTTTCATTTTTGTTATTGTGAATCTTTTTACTATTTTGTTGAATTCAGTTTACCAATGTTTGTGAAGGATTTTTGCTACCGTATTCATCAATTTACCTCCGTCTCTCCCTTCTTCCCTCCTTCCCTCTCGCCCAAAGTCTTTGCCATGAGTGAGTGTTAATTTTCCTTGAGATTTCCTCCATAATCCATGAGTTTTTTAGAAGGCTTCAATTTAGTTTCTAAGTGTTGGTTTTTTTTTTTCTGTTGTCTTTCTGTTATTTTCTCTTTGGTTGCAATATGATTGGAGGGTGTACTGCCTAAAGAAATTATTTGAAATTTGTCATTTATGGTCTGGATATGGTATATTTTTATATTTGTTCATGGACACTTGAAAAGAGTATATTCTGTTATTGTTGGGTAGATTGTTCTATAAATGTAAATTAATACTTGTTGGCTGATGGTGTTAAATTGTTCCTTGTTGGTTTTCTCTTTGTCAAGAGAGGAGACTTAACACCCTATCCATGATATTTTAAAAAAGAAATATAACTGTGGATTAGTCTCTTTGTCCTTTCAGTTCTTCCCATTTTTGCTTTTTGTATTTTGCAGCTCTTTTGTTTAGTGTATACAAATTTAGGATGTATACATATGCATGTAAGAATAAGGTATATGAGAATGGTATATAAATACTCTTGTGAATTGAACCTTTTATTATTTTGTGTTATTATTCTCTATTTGCTTTGAAGTTTATTTGATCTATTATTAATACAGTTATTTTGTTTCTTGCATGATGGACTTTTCCATTCTTTTGCTTTCAAATTGCTTAATTTGCTTAACATTGAAGTAAGTTTCCTATGGACAGCATGAAGTTGGGTCATGTTTTATTAATCTGTGTTTTCAATCACTTTTAATTGGTATAGTTAGACCACTTACATTTATTGACATGCTGTAGCTTAATTCTGCTGTTGTTTTTTTCCCCCTGTGATATGTTTCTGTTTTCTTCTTAAAAATTTTTTTGTGTGTTTTTATGTGGGTAGAGTTTATCGGTATCACTTTGACTTGTATGTAGTGTTTGTGAGTGTATCTCTCTCTGTCTAACTTTTTTAGTGATTGCTGTAGATATTGCATTCTTTACACATAGTTTACCAGAGTTTATCGGTATCATCATTTCACCAATTTGAGTAAAGTATAGAAACATTACCTCTCTTTAAGTACCTTTATTTTACCCATTTATGATGTTATTGTTTTAAAGGCTTTTTCTCCATACATTTACAGCATGTCAGTGTTACATTTTTGCTTCAGCCATCAAACATGATTTGGAAATTTCTCCCTTCCGTCTGTTGACAGTGGAGGGAATAGGGTCCTCACTGTCTCTGGGTGTGGGTGCTGGTTCCCCATGTGGCACCACGGCTGTGGTGATGTGGGTGATCTTGTGGGCAGTGGGTCATGGTGAAGTCTTCATTCCTCACCCAGCCTACTTGGGATCACCCCGTCAGGGACAGGAGGGGTGCGCTGCAGTGGTGAGGTCCAGGCTGCCTGTGGTTTCTGCTGGCACTTTCGGACAGGGACGAGCCTGCCTCCACATGTGACTTTCTCTGACATTGTCCCTCTGGGGATTTGGGATTCCTCTTGAAGGTGGAAGTCCCCCCACTTATCTTTGCTGATATGGGTGTGAGTTGGATCAGTTTTATTTTTCCTGGAGAGTTTTGTTGGAGCAGAGTGATTGTTATGTAAGAAATTTCTGTCTTACGAGGCTGCACCTTCCCTTGTCCTTTGGATGGAGAGCTCAGACTTCTTCTGTTGGACCTTTTTTTGGTCTGTGCTCATGGTAGTTTCCAGATACCTGGTTTCTTTCGTTTCAAGTCTAGCATATTTGAAGCAAAAAGAAGCCCAGAAGAGCTGACTGTTATTTCTTGTGTCTTGAGGTCCTAGCCGGTCTGCCTTTGTCTCTCTCTCTCCTCTGGGGCTAGTGTGCAGCCTCTCTTCTCTGCTCACTCTCCCCCGGGGTCTGTTCCTTATCATTCAGTGCTCAGCCTTTGGCTCTCGTTCCTTTAGTCATTCATTTCTTCTTTCATTCAACAAAATTGGTTGTGTGCATAGTCCTGTGGATAGGGTGTTTAAAGGGCTAGGAATTATATAGTTGGTCGAAGAGATAAACAACAATCACAGGTCTGGGAAGATACTTTTCCCCTGGGATGACCCTGCCTTGCCCTGGTGGACAGGCTTCTGTGGGAGAGGGCTTGGGGCTGGGGGACTCCCCCGGGAGTCCCAGCTTACGGCCCTGGAGGGAGAGCCCGAGAGCCTTGGCTCTATGGGACACATTTAGTCATCTCTGAGCACCTGGTCCTGCAGGGCCCACCCTGGGCAGGGATGTGTGATGAGAGCGAGAGGGCCAGCGCCTGGCAGCTCCAGGCCAGTGTGGGCTAGGGCAAGGCTGTGGCGATAGTCAGTACCTTGAAAACCCACCCTTGGATGCAGGGAGAGGGCAGCAGTGCTGGCAGGTATCAGGGTATGGGTTTCTCCAGGAGGTTTCTGACCTGGCCTGGCAGTGGGTCCTGTCCCCATCTCATCAGATGCAGCAGCTGGAGGACCTGGGGACCCAGGTTCCCACCTGGGCTCCCACCCCAGTGCTACCCCTTCTTGCTCCTGCTGTGATGCCCCCGCTGGGCTCCTCTTCCCCACCCCTACGGGCACTGCTCTCCTGCCCACGACACCCATCTGGCCCCTGCATTGTTCCGAAGATGTGCACTCACCTGGGTGGGTTATTATTAGCCTGCGATAAAGTGAAGGCCCTGAATGGGGGATGCCGAGCTCCTGCCCGACATGTGGCCGAGGCAGGAAGGAAATGATTCATTATGGCTGCGAGGCGTGCTCTAATTTCATAAATGACAGTCGTATTTTGGGCGCCACCATGCGCAGATAGCATTGTTCCCTGGCAGCCTCTCACCTGGGCTGGTGGAGAATTGGAGCAGGCTTTGTGCATGGAGATGAGGGCTGGGGGCCCCTGGGGTGGCAGGTGCCTGACTCGGGAGGGTGAGTGAATCCTGGCTCAGGGGCCGCGTGGTCAGGGAAGGGGCCCCGGGGCCCTCGCCCCAGTGGAGGACCTCTGCCTTGCTTGTTCCACTTCGTTTCCTGTGCCTCGCGCCACCTCCTCCCAGTCACGTGGCTTCTCCAGCCCCTGCCCCTCTGTCCGGTCCTTTTTATTTTTTTTTTTAAAGATTTATTTATTTATGCATACAAAGAGCTGGGGTACAGGCCAGAGGTGTGGGGGTGGTGAGAGGATTCACCAGAGACAGAGTGGGGAGCAGAACAGACAGACTGACTGAAACACACTGCGGAGGGGAGCCGCAGGCGAGGCAGGAGAGGTCTGCTGCGCCATGTGGGTCCCTCCCTGGCCGGCAGCAGGGATGGAACTCGTGCTGCAGTGGCTGCGGTTTGCTTTATAGTGCGTTGCTTAACCCGCTGCACCACCAGGGTGGCCCCTCTGTCTGGTTCTGTGTGAGCTCTGGGCGCCCTCCTCCAGGGAGCCCACAGACCCAGGCAACTCAGCTCCCCCCGTTCTATGTCTGCACACACCAGTGAGTAGCCCTCTGCCTCCCTGCAGACTCCTGGGCTCCCGCCAGCCTCCTGGCGCTGAGTCCTCCTCTACCTCTCTGTGGCCAGGCAAGTTGGACACTGGATCCGCTGAGATGCAAGCACCTCAGCAGCCTTCCAGAAGCGACCACAAATCTCACGTTCCCTGCTTTCCAGAGCACCTGCTATCTTATGTGCTCTGGAACCTGAGAAAAAAATAATAGAGGAGGAGGATAACATCCCAGGCCATTTCATCGCTGGTGTCTAAGTAGGAGAGGAAGCCTCGGGATGGAGGGAGCAAGAAATTCTTGTTCCTGAAATACTTTCGCATGAAATGTTTTCACATTTAAAGATACACATTAAGAGCTGTGTCAGTCAAATTGGGGACACTTGGTGGGGAGGGAACAGGGGGAGGGTTGAGGGCAGACGGTAGCACAGGTGACCGAGGTGATGGTGCACTGGTGAGATGGTGATGGGGAATACATGGGGATTACAATTGATGTCAAATATATATAAATAAAAAAAGTTAATTAAAAAAAAAAGAGTTGTGTCAGTCACAGATACCCGACTTGACAGGAAAACAGAACTTTTGTGTAGAGTTGAATTTGTTCCGAAACCCTTTTCAGTGGGGTGACAGCAGAGCCATGGGGTGACAGCAGAGCCATGGGGTGAGCTCCAGATGGCTCAGCCTGGCCCTGGTATAGGGCGCTACGTGGGCAGTGCCGGGGGTGAGCCCTCCAGGGGAGTCCTGGTCAGGATGCTAGGCAAGGCCCCTTCACCCCGTCTCCCCATTTTTCTTGAAGATGAAGCCTTGACATCACCCACAGACCAGAAGTGGGGACTGGGCAGGCCAACTCCTGGGGCGAAAGACCCTACAGCAGGTGCCAGCTGCCTGGGCCCCTTCGCTAGACTGGCTTTCCCTGGGACTGACAGGGCAATGTCACGGTCATCGCAGGGACAGGTAAGGCTTTCTTTTTTGACCCTTGTGTTATTTTAACCAAAACCTGAACTAGGGGCCTGCCTGGTAGCGCAGCGGGTTGAGCGCCGAGCTGTGAAGTATCCACAGAACAGCAGCGTGAGTTTGATCCCCAGCCAGGGAGGGGCCCCACATGGCGCAGCAGACCTCTCCTGCCTCCCCGCTGCTCCCCTCAGCAGTGTGTTTCAGTCAGTCTGCCTGTTCTGCATCCTGCTCTGTCTCTGGTGAGTCCTCTCACCTCCCGTGACTCTGGCCTGTACCCCAGCTCTTGTGTGCATAAACAGATAAATCTTTTTTAAAAAAAACAACTAGAATTAGACGCCAGATTTGAAAATCAGAAAATTGCACATCAACCTCCAAATTTCTGGCTCCTCTTAGAAAAACCTGCGATCCCAGCATGGCCACGATGAGAGGAGCCGAGTGGGGCTCCCCTGCCTGTAGTTGGCTGTGGTCCCCACTGCTCTGCAGCCTGTCCCAGCCCTGCCAGGTCTGCACGTCCCAGAGACCCAGTTTGTGCCGCTGTGTTCCTGACGCCCGCCTGGCTTGGCTCATTTACGCTGCTTGCCTGGTTCCCAGAGGCGTTTTACCGTCTCCCGTCTCGGTCAGAAGCTTCTCGAGGTGGTCTATGGTCGTGCACGGCCAGTGCCAGCGGGCATAGCAGGTCCGGTGAGCAGGAAGTGTCCACACGGTCTCATGTCCCCTCTGTCCCTGCCCTTTGCGAATGTATCTGCTTTATCCCGACGAGTTATCGGTCTGGAGGTTTCTTCCTGCCAAGTGGGGGCGTTGTCACGCGCTGGGCAGAGAGACAAAGGGTAGGGAACGAAGGTATCGAGGGTGTCAGAAACCCAAGACAAGAAGTGGTGGACTTGCCGATGCTGCAGAGACAGGAGCTGAGAGGGAGGAGGTTTTGGGGTGTTTGTGGAAACGTGGGCTGGCCTGAGTAGGTGTGTGGAGCCCCCTTCTGAGGCTAACCAGGGACTCCTGTGCATTGGGCTTGGCTCTCATCCCTCATTCGTGGGCTTCCTTCCTGTGAGTGCGGGCGTTGGTGGATCGCCACAGCCGAGGACTGAGAATTCGGGGTGCGTGGTCCTGTCATATGAGGACTGAAGCTGCAAGAGCCGTGACCTCAGTGCCTCCTTCTTGAGCTTCTCGTGCATTTCCGAGACCACTTATGTGGGCTTACACTTACCACTTAAGATTTGGGGGAAACGGTTTCACTTTGCTGTGTTTGGAGAAGAGGCTTTGGTGTGTTGTGATCATAAGCGGTGGGAATTGTAACGAGGCCTGTGAACAAACTGGGGTGAGAGGTTTCCCTTCCCAGGGTGTAGTGGGGGCTGGGGCCACTGGCTTCTTAATTTTACACTCTGGTAAAGCTGACTCCTGAACAGAGGAGGGTGGGGCAGGACAAAGTGCATTGTGCCATGGGACTCCGTTTCTGTTGGCTTGGGCTGCTGGAACAAAATACCACCCACCGTGTAGCTCCAACGAGAGAAGTTAACTTTCTCCCAGGCCTGGAGTTTAGAAGGCCAAGGTCATGGTTGGTTCCGGTGAGGCTGTGGTCCCAACTTGCAGCTGGCTGCCCTCTCACTGTGGAGGCTGGGGTGGGTTGGGGTGGGATGGGGTGGGGTGGGGTAGGGAGGGGTAGGGAGGAGGCCACTGTCCTGTTGGATTAGGGCCCCCACCTAAGGACCTCATGCAACCTTCATCACCCCCTAAAGACCCCATCTTTAGATGTAATCACATTGGAGGTTATAACTTCAACATATGAATTTAAGAGAGACAAAATTTAGTTTGTAGCAACCCCAGAGCCCAGCATTCCAGGGGTTATTATTAATACACTGGCGTTTTGAGGTGACCATGGCTTTGCTCTTGGATATATTCTACAGTGTGTGGTGTTGAAAGTCACTCTTACTTTCTTTCATTTGTACAACCTCTGAACCTCTGCAGGAATTGTATTGTCTCTTCCTCCAGAATAGACTCTAAGTTGGCCAACCTCCCCAGGTCCATTGCCTCTGGTCCAAGCCGCCAACTTTTATTACCTTCACTTCCCAGCAGCCTCCCTCCTCCTTGTCCCCTGATTCCACTATAGAACTTTTGTGTGTGGTTCCAGAGAGATCTCGAACGCAAAAGCCTGGCTCTGCCGCTGGCTGCCCAAAGCCCTCCACCCACTCCTGTTGTGTTAGAATCACCCCGATTCACAGCTCCAGTGCCCTCCACAATGTGTGGCGGCTGGACCTGTGGCCATGCCATTTCCTTGATGCCACCTGAAATGTCAGTCCCTCACATTTTCACTTTCGTGTATGTTGTGCCCTCTTCTTGCAAAATAAGCTTGTGTCAGGCTTGGCTCCCCGGGGGCACGGCTTCTGGGGCTGTTGCTGTCGCTTTCACTGCTGTTTTCTCCAAGGAGCTTACAACCAGGTCTGCTCTTCTCTGTAGAATGCAACCTGCTGAGACAGGCACCTCATGTTTCTTGCGTGTTGTTTCAGCCCAGCATCCTGATGGCATCTGGCTCATGAGAAAGGCTAGGTCAGATTTGGGTGGGTGGGCATACTTCTCAGTGCCTTTTACTTGGGGATAGTGTGGCACACTCACAAGATCTTTAGAGGGGCCTCCTCAGCCCTGCCAGTGTTCAGGGTCATCCATTCTTCCCCCAGCCGCTCCAGGCCTGGCCTGGCTGGTCAGTCACTCCATCGACGTAAGACCATTTGCAGATTCAAAGCACACCCAGCAGCCCCACACCTCTGCAAGGTGCTTCCCACTTGCCTACAGTACCTGGATCAGGATCTTCCAGAAAGTTCTCAAGGTCTTGTTTGAAGAAGCTGCCCTTACCCTCCCCTGCCCCTAAGCTGGCATTTGTCTGCTGGGTGTCCACTGAGACACGCTTCCCCGCCCCCTGCCCCGTGGCGAGTCGTCTCAGTGGATGCTAAGAGAGGGTGTCACTGTTGCACCATTTCACCTGCCCCTTGGACACTCCTGCTTCTTGGGTGATCTGGACCCTGGAGCTGAACAGGAATTGGGGGCGTTGCTTCTCCCCGTCTCTCCCCTCCACAATGCCACCCTCTGTGAGAGGATGCTCCCTTTCCTGCATTTCTATAGCACTTTGTTAACATGAACCACTGTACCAGAGTCTGCTTGCTCGCCCACTCACTCACTCACTCACTCACTCACTCACTCACTCACTCACTCACTCATGCACTAAAGCATCCAGAGGCTCCAGCACTGGTAACTGATCAGGGTGAGGGAGGACATCCTAGCTACAAAGGGCAGATGGGTGGGTTGGTTTGATTGAAGATTTTCAAGAAGCACACAGACTGCAACCCCATGAAAGGGTAGAAGATATTACTTCAGAGTCAAATTTTGTTTTGAGAAGTTCAAGGAAGTTGAACATATAAAGATAACTAAAATATCCTGTAAAGCAAGGGCGAGGCAGACCCGCCCTGACCTCTGGTCATCTCCCTGGGGCACTTTGACCTGGAGACACAGGCCACTGAGCAGAGTGCAGGGGTGGAGGGGAGGCTGTGTGGATAAGCCGAGGGCCGTGCCCAGCCAGAGCCACGGGGAAGTCAAGAGAAAAGTTCTCAGGGGACACATGTGAGCACTCACAGGAAGGGGGGCTGGGGCGGGGGGTATCCACCCACTCCACCCGTGGAACTTCAGGAGCCCCTGCTGTGTGTGCTTCCTGCCCACCCGGGTCTGCCGCTTCAGTGTCTTCTGGAATCCAGTTCCAGTGGCTTTTGGAACCTTCCACAGGTGTCGTTCTGTGTCCTCGGAGTGGCGCTTCCCTTTCCTCATTTCCTCGAAATGTATTGCTGTCCTCCCTGGCGTCCCCCCTCCTCTGGTGCTGCTGGCTGCAGTCACTGCTTCAGACTGGTGAGTGCTCAGAGGGGAGAGTTGGGTCAGGGAGGCCCAGGCCTCCCCAGCTGTCCTCCCAGGAAGCTGTGGCACTTCCGGCTCCATTGCAGGCCTGGGAGATGGACTTCTCCCCGGAGGGCTTATGTAAAGGCTGTTTATTATGTGCTTTCGTTCCCAGCTAGATTACAATCCCCTTGGGGTCACATGGAGCCTGGAACTGTGCTTACATCCAAGCTGTTAATAAATATTTGTGTTGGATTTGGGAAAAGATAATACATGTGAAGAGGAGTTGAAAAAAAGAGGCATTTCTTTTATCCAGAATTTAACTTCTGGGAAAATTCATTTGAAGGACCACATGAGTAACAAGAGGTCAGGAAGTTTTTTTTTTTTGAGACAAAGAGTGATGAAGAATTTGAATGAGTTATGAAAATGCATTTTAGGAGAGCCACAAAACAGAGCAAGAGAACAAAACACAAACTCCAGAAGCAGCGTGCAGTAGCCCAGGCGCTATAGAGGATGGAGCCTGAGGAGGGGATGAGTGGCGATGAGATGCTTTATTTGGGAGGTGTAAACTGTGGGCAGAGAGGGCCGCGGGGCGGGGTGGGGGTGGGGAAGTGATGCGCCAGGAAGGAAGCGGTGCTCGCTCTTGCACCTAGCTCTGCTGGCCAGGGAGAGACTCGGCAGGTGGCTTGGCAGGTGGCTCTGCCTGGCTCTGCTGTCTTCTCCAGATGGGCTGTGCACGGAAACTCTGTCTCGGAGCAGTTGCTGGGTGAGCGGGAAGAGGGAGTTTGAGTGCCTGGCCCTCCGTTTCTGTTCCCCACTGGTCACCATTCATTGCCCGTGGGGGCGTCTCCCTCATTTCTGCCTTGCATCTCCTGGATATCACCTTCTCGTGGTACCAGTCTACCCAGAGATGCCAGAGGCAGGACGTGTGTAGTTGGGCTGCTGGGGGCACAGTGGCGGCCAAGAGTGGGGTGCGTTCAGGGGCGCTCAGGGCTAGGGGGTTCAAATATCAGGGAGTGGGCAGTGCCAACAAATTTGGTAATCAAGCTAAATCACACTCTAATGCAATATGCAAGCAGCCAACATTAATGCAGAAGCTTGCGAGGAGTGAAATAACAAAAATGTAAATAAAGACAGACTCCTAAAGGTCTGGGATTCAGTCGAAGCGAATGAGGTGGCGGAGCAGACTTGGGTCCTGCCTCTTTAGGTTTGCAGGGACATTTTTGGACGTATTAAGCTTGAGATGCGGCACAGGCAGCTCAGCGGTGGCCATGGGGCAGTGGGCATCAGTGGCTGGAGTTGCGGAGAGAGGCTTGGGGCAGACAGCAGAAAGCTGGCATTTGAAGCTGGGGACTGGAGGGGGTACTGGAGTGTGATTGTAACTGGAGAAGAGACTGAACCCCCGGCACCCCAAAATGTAGTTTACTGAGAAGGGAGCCCTGGGGGAGCTGCAGATACAAAGTGGAAGGATCTCCCAGATCTGTACTGGGGCGCTCAGACAGACAGTGAGATCCGGGTGGCTTCTTTCTGCCTCTCTTTAGTGCGCATTTCTCGAGACTGAGCATCTATTACTTGTGCAATGAGAAAACTCTCCATTTTTCCAAGATACTGTCACATTGACGGGTAGATATGCAGAGAGGGAACATGCAGAAGAAGGAAATAGCTTCGTAAGAAATGCTCAGTGCTGGCCACGCTGGGGTCTCCGGGGCCAGCCTGGCTGCTGCTTGCCCGCCCTCTGCAGTAAGGGGTACCCGGGCAGCTTTGCTGTGTTTCCGGAGCTCCGAGACACCTTGAAACTCAGGGGTGCTGGTGTTGGACTCTTCCCTAGAATTTGCTTTCAGACCCGGAGCTCGGGGGATGAGGAATGTGGCCCTTGATGGGCTCTTCTTTGAGGGTGGAACTCGGCAGGGGAGGCCTCACCTGCATTCCTCGATGAGTTCTGACTTCCTAGAAAATGTGGACGCAACAAGTCTGGTCTATTACAGCCCCGAATGGGTGATCTTGGCACCAATTTTTCACAAACTAGGATAGATACTAAACATCCTAATTTGCATGTAGCCCTTCTGCACCAAGCATTTATTTGTAATGGATGCTCAGAGGAAGGATGTCGCTGGCTCTCCCTTACTCAAGCATTTACTGAGCGCTGACTGTGTACACACACCTTAGGGTCAAGAGTGCAGCATCACTTCTGCTGCGAGGCCTTCAGTCTGGCCGGGAGAAGGGACTATCAGAGAGATCGCTTGTTCATCTGAAGCACGACCAGCATTTCGGAGAAAGAGAACACAATGCAGAGACTCACCTGTTGGTCTGGCGGCTTCCGTGTGGGCGTGGTGTTTAGGCAGATCTGGGTTTCCCTCCCTCTCTGAAAGTACCGTGCTGCTGTGCAATCTTTCATAAGCTGAGATGGTGCAGAGTAAATCAAGTGCCCCCACTACCAGATAACCTACTAAACCACAGCAAATAATAAGTAAAACCTGAAATAACACTCACAGTTGGTAAAACAACTTACTGGGGTGGACTAACAAGATAAATACACGCCTGTGGGCACTGGTACTGGGGGAGGGCTTGCGGGCTGGTTTGGATGTGGGGTGCCCCTGCCTCTTATGCTGCTGCGAAGCCAATGCTGAAGTCATTTTCTGGTTTTGCATTTTGCTATTGCAAGCCCCTGTTGGATTTCTGTTGGCTAACAAAAACTGTACTAATATAGGCCTTTGAGAAACGTGAAGTGGGATCACATGAACTTTGGGAAAGGGAGGACCCAGTGCTTGAAGGAGGAGGACGTGGTGGGCCAGGAGGGGCTGGACTGTCTTGACTGCATCTTCCAAAGACCCTTCCAGCCTTGCTGAGGTGACATGTGGAAAGGTGACAGCGTGCTGAAGGAACATCCGAGAAAGACTGTGAGAGCGCCACGCACGCCATGCAGAGGAGGCTGACAGCGACCAGGATGGGCGTCTCCTCTCCTGGCTCTCGGCCCCACGAGTCTCTGTCCTCACAGAGCAGATTGGCGAGCACCCCCCATGCCCTGAGCAGCCTGGGGCACTGCAGTGGGTGGGGGTGCCGGCTGAGTCATGGGGAGGCTGCGGGGGGCTGCCCGTGATTACGCCCGGGGAGGTATGGGCACGAGCCCACCAAGGAGAACACGAAGGAGAGGCAGGCTGGGGCCGACTCTCAGGAGTTCTCACCTTTAGGAGGACCGGGAAGGAATTAGCAGGGAGTAGAGGGGAAGTGAAGGGGGGGGGTCCCATAAATCCAGAGAGGAGAATTGAGATGGCAAGAGGTTGAGCAGGGCATGGGGGTGGGGAGGAGGAAGTGCCTGGGGACAGAGGGACAGGGCGGGCCCTGCCTCATCTCCCCGTGGGCCCAGGGCACCCTGAACGTGGCTGCCGTGCGTGCTCTGACGGCCTTTCTCTGCCCGTGGCACCCGGGGGAGGCGCTCTGGGGATGCCAGTTGCCAGCGGGCCTTTGGGCGCGTGGCTGGTCTCCGGGGTCCCTGGCCTGGGACAGACATAGGGAAAGGGTTTTTGAGTTCCAGTCATAGTCACCTCCGACCCAGTCTCGGTGGGCTGCGAGGGCCCCCTTCCAGCACCCTGACCACTTCCCTGCCCTTCCGGGCGGGTCATTGCTGGCGGGTGTCAGCTGCCGGGGTCTTTCTGCCCCACCTGGAGATGAGCCTGAAACACCTTTTCCTTGTTTAACTTGGGGGCCCTGATGCCACCTGCCTTTGGGGTGCCCCTTTCCTCTCCATGGACCTCTTGCCAGCGGCTGTGAGGCTGCACCTGGACCTGCTCTCCTCACTCTCCTCAGCCCCAGGGTCATCCTCCCGAGAGAAGCTTCCCAGCCTCCTCGCGGCTGCGGCGAAAGGAAATGTCGGTGAATCAGGGTGTGGTGGGGTGGCTCTTGGCCTGCCCCGCAGCTGAACCGAAGAGGGCTGGCACTCAGCACCCCTCCCCGCGGGAGCAGCTCCATCTAGTCCGCTCTGGGAACACAGAGCCCTTAGCTGAGTCAGGCTCTTCCGGCCCTTGCCGCTGCCGTGGAGGGGGTGACCAGGCACCCTCTGCTGCGCGGCTGTCTCCTGCCGGCCGGGGCTCCACCCTGCGTGCTCTCGCTCCCAGCTCCCACGCTGCTTCCGGCGCTCGGGAACGGCTGGTGGTTTCCCTGTGTTGCCCAGGAGCCACTGGAATTCGGGAGGGCTGGCGTGGCCTGCCTGCCCCGGTCACACATGCCCGTCTGCTGGGTTCTGTAGAGTTGTGAGTCCACCAAGACCGAGCCAGATGGGGCCCAGGGTTCTGCTCAGAGGCCCACACTCTGCGCTGTTGTCTCCCTGACTCTCCCCTCCCCGGTCCGCTCCTCCCCTCCCCTCCCCTCATTTCCTCAGTCAGTTTGACTGGGCCCTGGAACGCGTGGATGCCACGTTACTGCTCTGTGTTTTCTACCTACTTCTTAATTTCCGGAGGCGAGCCCTGATGCTGTTGCTCTTGCTTTTCCCTTCCACGCAGCAACAGATGTGTTGCTGCTGTGCAGAGGGACTCGGCAGGAGGGACACTGGGTCTAGTGTGGTGTCTCCCCCACTGCGGGGTCCTCACTCCCCTGGGGTCTGCAGGCCCAGGGTCACGTGCCCCACCACAGGCATCGTTCACCGAGGCAAGAGGACCACAGCAAGCTCCTGCTTTATTGGCTTTATTGGCTAAGGCCAATAAAGGACGTCGCTTCCCTGCCCCCTGATGGGTGGACGTTTCGGGGCCACTGGGTGTTTCTTTTGGTCACCCTGGTGGGCCTAAGAAACCTCTCTGTCTGCGGTCAAATATGCAGAGCGACCAGGGTCCCGGTAGCCTTGGCCTTGGCTGTGTGCCTCCATCCAGGCTTGGCACCGGGGCTGAGGCAGGGCCAAGCGTGTGAGGACAGAGGACAAGCTCTGCCAGGGTCTGCTCTGGCGGGGCCTGCGGATGGAGAGTCGCACAGTCCTGCCCTGAAGCTGCTTCTGGTCTCCTGGCCAGCTGCAGACGGGACTGCGTGGTGGCGCTCGGCCCGTAGCCAGGGCCGGACAGGGACGGAGGGGAGGGTGTAAACAAGGCACGCGCCTGAGAGCAGAGAGGGAAGTTTGGTCTACCAGGAAGGGGGTGGTGGGTAGCTCCTGTGAGCCTGGCGAGGAGCACGCTGAGATTGGGGGACCACTCTTGGAGCTGCCACGTGTGCGTAATGTGGGGGCTCTGCAAGCACCCCCACTTTCTGGGTCTTCTCTTCCCCGTGTCTATCAGGCTGATGATCGACTAGCCCAGATCCTGTAAATGCCCCTGAGTGCAGGGTCTGGGAGGGGCTGGCAAGCTGGGCCCCGATGCTTGTTAAGTGGGGCGTCTGCCCCTCACCCGGACATGTGCGCTGCGTGGCAACGGGGCTGTCTTGGCTGGATCTTCCAGTTTCCAAAGAAACTGGGAATTTGAAGATTGTGAAAATCTCTGATTTTTTAAGTTTATTTACTTATACATACAAGAGCTGGGGTACAGGCCAGAGTTGTGGGAGGTGAGAAGATTCACCAGAGACAGAGTGGGGAGCAGAACAGGCAGACTGACTGAAACGCACTGCTGAGGGGAACAGTGGGCAAGGCAGGGGAGGTCTGCTGCGCCATGTGGGTCCCTCCCTGGCCGGGGATCGAACTCGCGTTGCTGTGCCTCTGATGCTTCACAGTGTGGCGCTCAACCTGCTGCACCACCAGGGAGGTCCAAATCTCTGATTTTTAAGTGGCAATTATTTGACATATAAAGAAACAGCAGAGTGTGGGGTGAAACATCTCTGGTCAATCTGTCCTTGCTCTTCTGGGCTTGGACCCAGGGCCCAGGCATTCTTTGAGAGCTTTCCCCACTTTGATGGCCTGGGAGTTACCATCAACCATGGCTCTTCACAGGCGGAAAGCCTGCCAACGAGATCAGAAAGCATTCCAAGCATCGACAAGCCGAGATTGGGGGGCATATATGACTACCATGGACCCCAGGAAACTGAACGACAGTCCTGACACCCCCTTCCCTCATCCGTGACCCCACCAAAGGTCAAACTTCTTCATCCTTTGTTCATTATCCAGCGACTCATTATTAAAACCTATTAAATGTATGTGCCAGGCACACTGCAAATACAACCTTTTAGACTTTTCTGAGATTCTTTCGATAAGCAAGTGTGCAAAGCAGGAAAACGTGCAGCTTCACACCACACAAGGTCACCTTAAGGTTGAGGAGCCCTTTGATGCCCACAGCTGCCTGCAGCTGGAGGGCACCCCTGTCCGGGTTGAGCGTGCATGCTCTGCACCTTGAGTTTGGAGCCGCTGGTGGTGGGGAGCCAGTCTTGGCCATGCACCTGGCCCAGCAGCCCCTCTGAGCGGCTGCTGCCCAGGCTGCAGGCGTTCATCACAGTCAGGTCCACAAATGTACTTAAGGAAGAAGGGATGATCTATTTTGTACATGCTCCTTAAAGGGATTCCATTTTAGCTCCAATTGTAATTTTTACCTTTTCCAGGGGAATTTATTGACACAGTGCCTAGCTCAGCCCTAGTTTTCGGCATCCTCCTTTTGTCTGCAAGCACACTCACCAGCAGCTTAATTTGTCATAGCCCTGGAGGTATCAGAACTAATGAGCTTTGTTTGAATAGACTTTTTCCAGTTCATCTAGCACACTTTGGGGTAATCACTCAGTTTCTGTTTGCTTCTGATCCAAGGCATTGTGGGAAATATAAGAAAATAATGGTTAAAAAAGCAGTATAAATTGGTAACAGCCACATTTTCTGCAAAGCCCTGAAGATGTTATTTTTTTAATTTCACCACTTATTGAAGTATTGAGAGGACTCTAAGTAGGACCATTACAATATAATATCAGAGCAGAATCTGATAAAACGCTATTTTTCAATTAGTCAGGAGTTTAGACTTTGCCTTCTTTAAGCAGTTCACAGCTAACAAATCTTTAAACAATCTAACCTCTTAAGGTTTGGAAGTGGACAGATAATAACCACGAACACATAACAGCGTGTCAGCACCGAGAATTTAAAAATCTATTACAGGGATTGCATACAGGAATGCTTTTTATTGGTTGCACAATTGCATTTTCATTTTTCTACAGCTGATCCTTATAGTGCCTGTGACACCACCGAGCACGTGGCTGAAGGGCTAGGAGACGAGGCTTGGGAACGGGTGTTGTGTTCCCCGTGTGCAGGGCTGGGGTGTCTGCTTTTACCCCTCACTTGCCTGTGAGGTTGTCATGTGTGTCAGCCCGGGGGGCAGCTGTGACGAGGCTGGGCCTTCTTATGTTTCCCATGGCCTAGCATCTTTCCAGGGACTAGAGAAGAGCTTTTTAAAAAATATTTTTAAAATTTATTTATGCACACGAGAGCTGGGGTATAGGCCAGAGGCGGGAGGTGAGAGGATCCACCAGAGACAGAGTGGGGAGCAGAACAGGCAGATGGACTGAAACACACTGCTGAGGGGAGCAGCGGGAGAGGCAGGAGAGGTCTGCTGTGCCACGTGGGTCCGCTACCTGGCCGGGGATCGAACCTGTGCTGCAGTGGCTGCAGAAGCTCCACAGTGCACCACTCAACCCCTTGCACCAGCAGGGAGGCCCTCGAGAAGTGCTTTCCGGGATTGCTGAGATCTGTGAAGTGAGTCCGAACCACTGATTCCTCCAACTTTCAGTCTGGGGTGGGGGCTTTCACAAAATATGGTGGGTAAGGGGAGCCACTCCCATTTTGGGGGCGCCCTCCTAGATTTCTGAGATGAAATTGAAAAAGCAGAGAGATGTGAGGTCTCCCCATTCCCCCCACTGAGGATGTGGCCTGGCTTTTCCTAGGGGTCGGGGGAGGAGGGGAGAGGAGGCCACTGCCCGAGGAGCACAAATTGGGGCAGGTGGCTCTGGCAGGGAAGGGAGAGCCCGCTAGGAGGTCAGCTGTGGTCACCTGTCTGGGCAGCTGCAAGGATGGACTCGCAGGTACTCAGCATCAGCGTCCCTGCGGGTCGGGCAACATTCCTCAGCCTCCTTTTGCAAGTGAGGGAATCTGGGCTCTGAGCTCTTAGTCTGTCCCTTGGTTGGTTACAAGAAGGCGAGTGAAAGGCCGTGATTGAAGCCAGCGCGTTCCCCATGTTGGCGCCCTTCCCTGGTCACACCTGCTGGGCCAGGAAGCGTCACCACCATCAGCTGCAGACGCAGCAGACTCGTCACAGTGCCCGTGGTGTCCAAGTCCCAGGGCAGCTTAATGGGGGGTTGTGCGGTGAGGAGGAGGCCCTGACCTCTGTGGACCCAGTTCGAGGACAGAGTAGACGCTGGCAGTACAGGAAGCAGGAGAGAACGTTGGTTTACATTGTTGTTTGTAGTTTTGATAAAAGTCTGGGATCCCCCTCCCCCTTCAGGGCTCGTTGTAATATGCACCCACCTTCAAAGCACCCATGGTTCACCACCTTAGTCCACTGTGACCCCTGTTGTCTTTGTCCTTGGGCCCATCCCCCACCCCTCTGGTGGCCTCAATTCATAAGCAGCTTTCAAGGGGTAGTTTTTCAGTTTGGCTTTATCTGACTCTTTGTTTGGTTTCTTTATCTCCTGCATACAAGTGAAACCATCTGGTGTTTGTCTTTCTCCTTCTGACTAACCCATCCCAGCTCCATCCACGTTGCTGCAAAGTGCAAGTTGATCTGTTTTGATGGCTGAGTAGTATTCCCTAAAAAAAATAAACTTTACTTGCCTTAGTTTATAATTACTGCAAATAATAAGACTAAAAGAAACGTGAAATATGTTAAATTTTGGCAAAACTCAGTTTGATGTTTATCATAAGAAGAAAGAACCCAGAAGAACTTTACTATAAACGATTACATTAGAATTAAAAAGAAAGAAAATTTAATCAGGAAAAATGACTCAAGATCCAGCTTTTTAAATTAGCTTATCTTTGTCATCAATGTAAAGCTAATATTTCTATTTTTCCCCTAAATAAAAACCCTAGGTTTCCGGTAAAAAGAAAAAAAAAAAGCCTGAGAGCACGCAGGGGTGGGTGGAGGGCAAGGAGCCCGGTGCGGCACGGCGGTGGGGGCTGGTATTAGAGAATCCAACTGGGAAGTCCCAGGGGGAAGGTTGGGCCGAGGGCTGCCAGGGGAGGGGCGGTGGGCAGTTCTCCAGAACCGGAAGAGCCAGGCTCTAGAGCCGAGGTAAGGTGTGCATTGCAACTGTTGGCTGGGGCACCCCGCTCTGTGCATGGCTCTCATCCTCCAGTATGAGAGAGAACAGGGGCTCAGGGAGCATGCATCCCTCTCCCCTCCATTCACGTCCATGGTTACTGGGCCTCTGATCTGACCTTTTAATTTATGCTGACTTGCAGAATTTCCCTCTCAGCTTGTATGGACCGGGAGTGAACTGTTTAATAATCGCAGTTCTTACTGAAATCAGTTATCCACAGAGTTCCTGTTTTAAAGGACAAAAGAAATAACAGAAGGACATTTTCCACCTTGGAAATATTCTCAACTTGCTTCTTAAAGTGAATATCGAGAACCACGGTAAGGGAGATAAGTGCACACTTCGATGGTTCCAGCAGCTTCTCAGCAGTTACCCCGAATCAGGGCTGGTGGCTTCAGCTTCCTGGAGGCTGCCACTTGCATCCTTTCTTTTGAGCCCCAGACCAGCCTGTGAGAGTGAGAAGGAGGGGGTGATCTGAGGTCACTTGCCCGGTGGGGACATCTGACTGATGTCCTACACCCCAGACCACCCTTGTCCCCCGATCCTGCCTCACCATCATCGGTGGCCCACTGTGACCCTTGGATCGTCCTCTGTTCTAATGAAACCCACTTGGCTCTTATTTAACAGTAGGATGCCTTGCTTTTGTCCGCAAATGTTCTAGAAGACTAAGCTTTGGGTTGCGAGGTACCCAGTAGCTGATTTGAAACAAAAATCATCCTATTTGCAATGTTACTGCCAGAGTCTCCCTAAAGTAACTGCCAGGAGTCAGTGAAAAATACCCTTGGGGGTTCATCTCTGCGTGTCTCTTTCTAATTTAAATGGGGCCTCCATTTTCTGAATTTTTTGAGATGACTATATATATATATATATATATATAGTACACACACACACACACACACACATACCCACATACCTCTAAACAATGATGCTTAGGAAAATCTTCTGTAGCTTGTAATTTGTTTCATCCATGATTTCCAAGAAGCCTAGAGAACATTTGCATGCATGTTTCCCCCTTTTTAGCCCCTAAGAGGACTTGGTCTGCCTCCATGTGTGTGGTCATGTGTAGGGTGAAGGTCAAGGGGAGTTGGGGTGAAGGTCACAGGGAGTTCGGGTGAAAGTCACGGGGAGCTTGGGTGAAGGTGGTGGGGAGTTGGAGTGAAGGTCATGGGGGATTGGGGTGAAGGTCATGGGAAGTTGGGGGTGAAGGTCATGGGGAGTTGGGGTGAAGATCGCGGGGAGCTCGGGTGAAGGTCACGGGGATTCGGGAACCACAGCTGTCAGGCAGGGACTGCCCTTGGGCCTGACCATGGCTGACCTCACCCTTTCTCAAGGCCTCTCTCAGACAGTCCCTGTGAACACGGAGACTCGAAAGTGCCAATTGAAGGGCCCCCTCCTCTGGGGGAGCGGAGAGTGAGCCCTTGATTACCATTGTAGTGTCTGTTTATTCATGCACTGGCTGAGACTCTTCCTGTAAGTCTCCACCTCTCTGCTACTTCTCTGCCTCATTGAAAGTCACCCCCCTGATTCTGAAAGGTACAGATGTCCTTGGAGGTGGACAGGACACTGACCTGCATCAGGGAAGTCTGGTCTTCTCCTGCTTCCCAGAGAATCTGGTTATTCAAGTCTATGTGCGGCGTGTGGCCAGGAGTGGGGTCTGGGGGTACCGATGTGTGTGTGGTTGGTTCCAATTTCCTGTGATCAACAGCAAGATAGACATGCTGTTAATTTCACTTAGTGAATTCTTGCAGTGTAAATCACGTGAAGAGTGAAAGAACGCTATAGATAAATATTGCCTGAACTTACGCAAATTTGTGATATTATAAAAAATGATTTCCTAAGTTGTGAAACCCTGAGCTCTCTGATTCATAGATTCCCAGATCCAGCCCTTCTGTTTCCTCTTTAATACTTGGCATTTATGGAATATAATCCCGCTGGTGGAGACAACGTGAGTGTAGAGACAGTGCTTTATATGCCCCTTCTCAAATGTCAGCTCATTTGACTGGCTAAATGACCCACCTGCTTCCCTTCCCACTCAGCCGCTTTGGGGTGCAGGGGAAAAAGACCTTTAAGAAGATTCAGCCACAGTGAACCCACCTGCTTCCTTCCCACTCAGCCACTTTGGGGTGCAGGGGCAAAAGACCCTGATTCGGCCTTTTCCTACCTTTAAGAAGGTGAGATTCAAATTGCAGAAGCACCGCAAGCAGCAGCTCTCCACTGTGATTGTGGCCTAAGCCTTTGGACCTGTTTCCCAGGACCGGGGAGCCTGGGTAAGGATGGTGGCCCTCGACTCTAGGGCTTGATTTTCGGGTGCTCCAGTCTGCTAGCCACTTCACCCCTTCACTCTCTGTGCACTGCAGATAGACGGGACGCTCCTTGAGGTAGGCACCATGCACTCTGATTTCTTATGTCCCTTCCAAGGACTTGCTCACTTATTTTGAAACTGTTGGAGTGAGTCTCTTGAAAAAGGTATTGTCACCCACTTCATTTCAAGAGGGCGTTGCCTTGGGTCCCTAATGGGAGTTTGGTGGTTCAAGGTTGACAGCGGTCACTCTGTATTGTCCGTATGGCCATTTAACTCTAAAAGAAGGAAGACTCATCCCTTGGTTTTCACATGGTGACTTGACATCTAGGAAAAGAGAATTTAATCCTTCCAGTCCGTGGAAGGTGTAACACTCGCTTCTAAGATGCACCAAGAGAAGTTATGAGCTCATGTGACTTGCCCAAAGAGCTCCCGCTTCAGAGCCCACATTCAGGCCACATGTGTGCAGCCACAGGGCGGAGCATCAATAATTTGATGCAGGAACAGGGGGCCATTCAGAGAATCCCAAGTGCGCGTGGCGGCTGCTGTGGCCTCAGCAGGCAGGAGAGATGGGTCAGGGCGGGCAGGTGTGGGAGCTGAGGGTTTTCTCGCCAGTAGTCAGCAGGAAGTTAGCCGTTGCTCTGGGAGGTGTTTGATTGGGACTCAGCCTGACACCCCCCCACCCCTTGCCTCACTGCAGGGATTACTGATGGGCACCAGCAGGAAGCAACTTGAGGGCACCCCGCCATAGCTGAGCACATCTTTCTTTCTCTAACAGGTGCCACCATTGCTCGCAGCAGTGAGTGAAAGTCCATCTGGATAGGGAACAAAGCTTGGCGGTCAGGACCAGAGGGTGGGGCCGAGGTTTGCACACATCGGGTGTAGGAGGTGCCAGGGTCAGCATGCTTGTGTCTAGCTTTTATTTTATTATTTTTTGAAGATTTTGTTTATTTTTGTGTAGAAGACTGAGGTGGGGGTTGAGAGGAATCACCAGAGACAGAGCAGGGAACAGAACAAGCAGATGGACCGAAATACTCTGCTGAGGGGAGCAGCGGGCGAGGCAGGAGAGGTCTGCTGTGCCCTGTGGGTCCCTCCCTGGCCGGGCATTGAACTCAGGCCATAGCGGTGATAATATGAGACTCAACCCCTAGGCCGTCAGGGAGGCCCTGAACTCCTAGCTTTTGGGCATTTGTACGTTTTTCTGATCCAAGGCTATTGTAGAATCTGAAAGTGATGTGGGCTGGCCTACTAGCTGGGCCACGTCCACAAGCTCTCCAACGTGTGGGCACGAATGGCCCCTCTAGTGCAGGTTGCTGGGAGCAGTGAGAGCAAGGGAGGAGGGTTCAGAAACTTGGTACAACGTCCTTCTGACTGTCACAGGGGCAGCAGGAGTGATCTGCTCTTAGAACCAGGAGGTTCTCTTTTACGGCCTTTCAACAATGGAAATGTTTCTCTGCCTCCAAGTCATGACCAGAAGTACAACTAGGGGGCTCTGGGCTGGACAGTTCCCCAGAAGTGTTTTCATTTGGCCAACAGAATGGTGCTTTCATTTACTTCAAAGATATGCCTCAAAATGAAAAAATAAAGGAGTTTTCTGGAAAAAAAATCCAGATTTCCAGTTTTCACCAAAAATTCAGAACTCTGTCCTCTCAGAGCAGCTTTTCCTTCTGGCAGCATCTATTTGAGTAGGTGGCTAGCCATTCCCTTCAGAGGGGTTATGTGTTTAAAGTTAGCCACAGTCTCCACCATTCCCTAGTGTCTCTGATGCTGGGGTAGAGGGCCAGTAGCTATTTATGTGATGCTTCCATGAAGAACTCTCTGTTTCCATGCATCTGCCCAAAGCAGGGCACTGGGAAGTGGTCTTTTCTCACACCCGGACCTCTTCCCTCCTGTGTGACCTCCCTGGACCCAGCAACATTTCTGACACTGAGCTAAACAGACTTCCTTTGATGAAAGAGTGGGAGGAAAAGAAGCTTCTGGGAGGTGATATCTTCAGTGTGTTTAAGAACCCTGCAGAAGGAGGGTTGAGGGGATTCGGGGGACAGCATGAGTTAAGTCAGGTACAGCTTATTAAGGTACAGCTGGTTGAGGGCAGCCAGGGTTTCACAAGGACCAGAGCCAATTGCTCAGACGCTAAGAGTTCATTAGGTGAAGCTCAATGTACAAATCTTAAAGTGACAGTTTTTCACTTGGCAATCTCTCCTGTTAATAAGTTGGTTATGAAGGCAGGGTTAAATGAAGCAGGCACCCAGCTTGTGCGTGCATGTGTGTGTGTGACACACCATGTGTGGTTTCTTGGAGTCGGGGAAAATCTGTCAGCCTTTCTAATACTGAGTTAGTTTTGACAACAGAATAAGATGTATTTTGAACACATGCGCATCCTGCCTTTTCCAAAGGGGGGCTAATGAGAGCAGAACCCAGCAGGAAGGAGGGAGGTGCAGCTCATTTTCTTTGTGGGGTATTTGCTGATGGAGCTGCTTCTGGGGACAAAGGTGTGGGGCATCTGTGTACCACCTGGACACCAGTGGCTTCTGGACCGGTCCTGAGCGAGGGCAGAGAGGGTCCCTAGCTGAGGTGCATTTGGGCACTCAACTCGCTTGTGAAAGGTGCTTAAAGAGCCAAACCTCCCCCCTCCCCAGAGACAGGGTCCTGCGACTCCCCGAGAAACAGGAAGCCATCTATTTGGAAACAGGAAGCCATCTATTTGGAAAGAGGAAGCCATCTATTTGGTCAGAGTAGCCTACAGACGAGAATAAACTCTTTACACCGATTGTGTAAAAATGCAAATTTAAGGCAAGCAATTAAAAACAGATAGAAATTAGAGATTTGGATTTTGCCGAGCAAGCTTTTCTGCAGCCACTGTCAGATCTCTGTGCAATTTATCTGGATTCCATCAGTGGTGGCCAGACTGGATTTTGATAAAGAGCCGCAAATCCGTCCCTCTCTAGCTGCTGTGACTTGCCGCACACTCCATTCGAGCTGAAGCGTCCGCACAAACCCCTGCATAATTTGGAGTTAATCATTTGTACTTCACAGCCTCTGAGAGCCTTGGACTTGGGAGGTGGGGACAGATTTGGCTTTTTAATCGCCTTGTATATTGTGCAGCTTGAGATAAATGACACCGACTGTCTGAAATCTACATTCTTGCTTCTGATGCAAAACTGTAATTAATTTTGTGCAGTGTTTCAGAATTGATCGTGGTCACTTGAATTTCTAATTTTTCATTCACTTCAAAGACTCCGTTTTTTTTTTTTTTTTCCTGTTTTTTTTCCCCCTTTTCCTTTTCCTTAAAGGAGTGCGCTCAGGGTATGAACGTGCTGTGACGCTGGTATACTAAATGACTCTCTTATGCCTCTTTTTCAATAAGGTGAATCAGAGGTCAAGGCTGAGGGCTCATGTTTATGTCTTAGCTCATGTTCAGATGTATTTCCCGACTTATAGGAAATACCATCAAAACTTATTACATTATAACTAAATAGTTTAGTAGCACTTAGGTATTGTAAAGCTCAAAAAGCTTCATTCACACATCCTATTCAGTATAAGACAATTAAGCACAATTTAGGCAATAATTACCCTAATTAACTACACTATAATGTTTGTATTCAAGATTATGGCAACGTTGTATGACTTCACTATTTAAATAATAACAAGGTTTCCTAATTTCTCTGTATTGATAGTTGTTGTATGTGATTCTTTGTTTGGTATATTTCACTGTAAAAATATTTGTCAGTGAAAGATTGAACAATATGAATGAATTTGATTATGCCATTGTCAAAAGCCCCATGCATCACAATTCCTTGTTTTTAATCACTACTGTAAACCTTGCAGCCGGAGGGCATAGTTTTAATTTGGGTGTCTTACTAATGAAAAGAAAAAAAATAATTGTTTTGCCAGGATTTAATAATAAGCAATAAAATCAGCCAACCAGATTTTACCTCTGCATTCAATCTCTTTTTTATTATAAAACATTTTTGTCCTTTTTTTAGATTACGGGCGTAGATACGGAACATTTTACTAATAAATATTTCAGTTTGCTTATGGAGGCTAATGCTGTCATCTGAATATGGAATTATATTTCTTTCATGCTTCATTATCATTTCATGCCGGTAATGACAGTGAGGCGATGGAATATTTACAGGCTTTTCAGAAGACATTTATCCAATACATTCCCTGAAGGGCACCTAGGCTTAAAGATACATTATCCTTTTGTAAAGCTCTGCCCAGAATCCCAATTCCTGAATCAGCCAATCAGAACTTTTTTCCCCCCCTCCAATACTTAACACATTGATGAAATGTGCCTTCCTCCATCCCTTTGGTGAGCCATTCATCCTGGCAGTTAAAAGGAATAGAGTCAGGGGAAATGGGACCTCGGTTGCCACAGTCTGTGAAATGGGTACATGACTCATGCTTTCTGTTGCCTGGGCTTCTGGCCTTGGGTTGTCCCACTGGTGTCTAAAATGCTTCTTTTGTCCTCATTATATTTTAGATGGCTCCAAGACTCTGGGGTTGTTGATCTGATTAAATGAGGCTGCTATTAGAGTGTAAGCCTTAGGACGTTGGGGACCTGAAGGGGAGCTGGTCGTGGTTATGGGAGGGTAGGTGCCTGGAATGATGGTTCTTCTGGGAGGTGGGAGGACAGATGGGAAGGGCAGAGGTTACCTGTGGTCCTGTGGGAGGGGCAAGGGCAGGGCCTCCCTGGTGCACCCGGAGAGACGTTAGATGGTAGGGAACTTGAGGACCATAGAGAACCGACAAACATGTGCCCATCGGGGAGGGGGGGGAGCAGCTGGCTTTTGGCTCCCACCGCTTGGATGGCTGGTTGGATGTTCTGATCTTTCAAGAGAAACTGGAAATCTGGATTTTCCTGTGAAATTTACTGATTTTTAAATTCTGGCAATTAACACAAACATTTACAAACTGCCGTGCAAACCAAACAGAACTACAGGCTGTCTTGAGGATGGTGAACTGCCAGGTTCTAGCCGAGGAGGGTCAAGAGAACGTCCACAGTGCGTGCTGCGTGAGACGTGGAGATAGGGAGGGTCATGGGGCTGCTCGGGGCCAGCAGGGACAACCTGCTTTCGTCCTCACTCATGTTGCTCTTCGGATGCCAGGCCGTGCGTCCCTGTCCTGTGTCCTTATCCGCACTGCTCCCTTGGACCACTGAGTTTTGGAAAGGTGTTTAGTAGCTAATCTCACATGATTCTACCTTTTTAAAATTTTTCCCCTGAGTGGGGAAGGTAGTGACGAATGGGATCTCATATGCATGTGTGGTTCGATGCCCCCGCTTTGGGGACTGTTGGGTCTAAAAACCCTCCCTGAAGAATAGCGAGCTATTTCTCAACAAAAGGCTGTCCCCCAGAATGAAGGAGGGGAGGGCTCAGATGCAGTGTGTGTGTGTGTGGGGGGACCCGCGACGGTGGGTGTCCTGCTGGCTCCGGGGTGCTGGCTGCACAGTGTGGCTCCCCCTCAGCCGTGGTCGGGCGCTCGGCAGGACTGCAGCTGGCATTGTTTCTGGGGCCTGGGCCCTGGGCTGATGCTCAGGGCAGGTGGCGGTACAGGAGCCCCTTTGGCGAAGGCTTTCTGCTGCGATGTAGGCAAGACGCTGGCATCCTGGTCACCACGCCACGGCCAGGGCTGGGTGTCCAGAGGGCAGTTGGCGGTGTTAGATGCCCAGGTGCGCTGCTGACTCGAAGCCAAGCCTCTGACTGCTGTGCTCTGACAGGCACCCAGAACTGCCCACTGTGCTGGGATCCTTGCCCACACAGCATCCCCGGCCCAGTCTTGCTGGCCACCCAGCATTCGCAAAGGGGAAGAAAACAGTGAGAACCAGACCTTCCCCTGAGAGAATGAGGACATCGGTTTTCTCAGGCTGTCCTTCTGCAGACATGTCTATATTTAGGTTTCCATATGATTAAGAAGCAACAAGATGTGAGACTTTCTGGTCTAAGAGAGAAGATGAGTCAGTCTGGCCATAATTGCTTTGAAAAAGGAAGCCGTGCTGGCTCTTCTTCCCGCCCCCTTGGTGCATTAAGTTGTTCTGTTCTGGGACTGGTGCCAGGCCAGGTGGGGGAGCAGGACCTCCAAACTTCTGCTGTCTTCTTGAGGAAGCCCAACAAGGTCGTGATGGGGTGCAAGGTCCTGTGCTCCAGAAGCAAAGAAGGATTTGTCGAGAATTTCCTGGGTGCTGGCCTTGCGGTATCCAGCCTGAGACTTACTCTCCTCTCTACCCCATCCCCACCCTAGTTTAGATGGTCATAGACTGCACCCCAGAACCCAGACATGAGGCATCTCATCTTCTCAGGACCACGGTCCAAGTTTTCCTCCAGTGGTTTGGGCTCTGGGCTCAGGAAGAAGCAGGGTGTTGAGAGGCTGGCTGCAGGGGTGGCGGGGCCCCTGTGTATGATGCCCCTGAACTTGGAGACTGTTTTATTCTCTTCCCATCACAGCCTGCTTCCACTCTGGGCTCTTGCACTGAGGCGCTCTGAATAGGATTGACAGATGAAATGTAGGCTATCCGCTTAAATTTGGATTTCAGATAACTACTCAATTTTTAGCATAAATATGTCTCAAGTATACATGGCACTAGTATTAAAAATGATTTTTAGGCCATTATTTTAATATTTAGTAGATCGTGAATTTTTTTTAGCATTAAGATGTCTCATGCATATTTGGGACATATTTTTACTAAAACTGTATTTGTTATTTATCTGAAGTTCAAATTTCACCAGGCATCCTGATTTTTTTTTTTTTTTTTTGCTAAACTTGGTGATGCTAACCCAGATTCTGTGTGGAGGGGATGGCTTGAGGCTGCTCGTGAAGGCTGCTTGGAGAAGGGAGATACCTTGCCCGCTTGGCTTATGACTTTATCTTTAGAACCTGGAGGAAGATTTGCTGAAATTTGACCGCCTCTCCAGAAATATTTAAACTGATCCAGTTTTCTCATCAAAGATCTCAGTGGCTTTTTGTGAGCTGGATGAATTTCTCTCCAATCTATAAAATGGTGCGTTGCAGAATGCCTGTACCAACCTGTGCTAAGGTTCCTCATAACACCTACCCCCCCAGACATCCACAAAGACCCCACAGGCCTTGATCAGCTATGCCTGGACTCAGGTAGAGCTCTGTCCAGGTTTTTGCTCAGCTTCCCAAGAGGTTGTCTGGCGAATGTCGTAAGGTGTCCCCGCTGCTGCACACGCTGGATTGCACCCCACCCACCCATGTCAGCGTGCTCCAGGGTGTCGGGGAAGGGAAGGGCGAGGATGCCCCAGCATTCCTGTGCGTGGGATGGAAGGTGGTGGCTGGGGAAGGAACATTTACATTTGTTATTTTGTTTCCTCCCATATTGCTTGGATTTGTTGCATAGAGTATGTGATATTTTTAGACTCTACACACCAGCTGATGAGGACACAATACTATGTGCTGGGGTCTAGAAACACTTTGCCAAGTGTCTCATCTCCACTCACTCACCCACTCCTGGAAAGGGAGTGCATTCGTGCCTACAGACCAGATCTTGAGAGTAAATGCAGGCAGTGAGCTCAACTCCTCTTTTCGAGTGTTTGAAACTCATCACACTTGGGGTGGAGGGAGTAAAACCCAGCGTTGGGTGCTGTTCACGCAGGCTGAATCTGCCTCTATGCCCACAGGCCTCCCCTTGGTGAGGGTGTCTTGGTGTCCACAGGGCGGCCAGTGCTGCCTCCAGAGGACACTGCCCATGGTCATTCTGACCTCGCTGACCCACGTATCAACCAACTGCCCTCCCCTGGGGGTCGGAGCTGGAAATGCCTATTCTAGAAAGTTCAGGATGCAAGTGGAGGCCAAGTGCTGAGGGCAGCTGTGCCCTCCAGCGGCCCCCTGGCCTCCTCTGGCTTCTCTAAGACGAGAGGCAATTTTGAGAATACACATCATATTTTTGACGTAGGACTCCAATCACAAAAAGCAGTGATGGCCACTGTGAAGGTATGGATTTGCTTTTCTCCATAGACCCGTGTGCTGTTTGTAGGTAGAGGGGAGAAAGCCTGAGAACAGAGTGGAATCTACTTCTTAGAAGCCTGGGTTATCAAACTCATTAATCTACATGTCAAGAGGCTAGGAATGAATAATTGTGTGTAGAATTTATCTGCCAACATGATAGCTACTTTTCAGCTTTCTCCTCAGAGCTCCCTCATTGCGTGCCCCTTATTATACGCTTTGTCTTCTCCTCCCGAGCCTGCCGGGGCGGGGGGAACCATACCCCGGCCCCCCAGGACGGCTGCTTTGACACACGACATCGCCAGGTCCTCCACTCTCTCCGGCCCATGCAGCCTTATTAGTGCCACACGGTGGCTAGCACGTCGGATGGTGGCTAATTAGAAACACAGGCACAGCCCTGCCCCCTCTGCCACTGGCTCTCAGGGGTCTCCTTTTGGATTTAGCAGGGAGGTCTTAGGCAGGAGTGGGTGGTGGGACCCTCGCTGTCCTTGCGCCGTTTGAACTGAGTGGCTCAGGTGGAGCCTGGCAGGCAGGCCAGGTGGGCTTCCTGGACACCAGGGCTCTCTGAGGTGCAGGGTCACCTCCTGCATCAGTTGGAGACAAACAGCAGAGGAGAGCCAGGATGCTCTCATGTGCACTCAGGAGAGAGCGTGGCTGGCTTTGGGCTTTGAGACACACAGCTGACACCTCTGATAGTTAGAGGGGGCGGTGAGGATCAAGTACCATCCCACCGGTGCTCCTGGCCAGCGGCTGGGCCGGGGGACGCTGCACAGGGACAATGCAGAGAAGTGGTTTTTGCCCGGCCCTGTCACGGGGGCCATCAACTCAGTACTTTCCACGGCGACCCCCTTGCCAAGAGCATCCCCCGGCAGCCTCTGCCTTGTCAGCTACATTTATGATGTGCTCATAATTAAATGTCCACGAAGCTCGCCGCTTGCTGACCACAGAGGGGCCATAAGCACTAAGATAAATGAGACCAGGAGATGTAATATTGCTTCACTTGTGGGCTTCGGCTGATGTTAAAGATTGTCAGTGATAATTATTAATATGTGACCTGGTTGAGTCTTTACGTGAACAATCACGATTTTAATAAAGTGGTAAACTCTGTGGTCGCTGTGTTCGCACATCCTGTGGCCGACAAGCTCACTTTTCACATGTGAATTTTGGAGGTGCCCCCTCCCTCTGTTTTGCGGACGATGTAATTAAGGGGAACTGCCACACTAATGCAATTGATGTGGTCTGGAGATGACAGTCCATCCAGGTGACGCCTCCCCTGTGCCTTCGCTTCCTTCAGGAGGGGTGACAAGCAGTGAAGGCCAGGTGAAGAGGGCACAGTGGGTGTTGCCAGTGGCAACTACAGCTGGTCCATTCTGCCTCACCTGGTTGGAGTTTCCCCTGCTCCCACCTGCTGCCTACACCTCAGTGCCCTTAGCGTAGCAAATTGCACCCACACTCTGTCCAGACCCTCCCATCTTTTTACCATCTTCTGTGTGCTTTGCTTCAACTTCCCCCTACACCATCTTTCTTGGACGGCTGCTTGACCTGTAGGAGAGTTGGAATGGCCTGCGGGATTCTGTTATTCTCCTTCTCTTGTACCCAGTGTGATTGTGGCCAATCACTGTCAGTGTAAGAGGGAAAAGGCTAGCAATTTTACCTGGAAGAGACAGAACAAACTTTAAGGGATAATTTGTGCTTATGGGAATGCTGGTCTAAGTAATGAAACAGTGTTTGGAGAACTAAATTCTAATGGTAAAAAGTAACTTTGGAAGAGAAGTCATGTTATACAAAATATAACAATAAGCCAAACTTAAAACCCTGGTTTACTTAATAAGTGTCTAGCAGTAACTAAGCACCGGGTCTGGAGGAGGAGAACAAAAATGTGTTAATTATAAGGTGTTAAAAAGAAAACTAAAAGACTCAATTTCCTTTCCAACTTAAAAAATTTGCAAAATACAAAAGTTAAAATATTGGGTTAAATAACACCTTTGAAACACTTTGAGCCCATTTCCTGCTTGACTTCTGAATGGGATCTCTGTTTATTGAAGCAATTTGGAAAGAAAATAGATCCCATAGATCCAGTTTCAAGATAGGTTAGAAAGGCAATAACAAACAACCAAAACCAACCAAACAAAAAAAGGGATAAGATATACAAGATCTGTCAGGCAAAACAAACCAAGAAGATATGGGGACAGAATATAGGCATCAGACAAAGTAGAACTGAGAATAGAAAACTGTAGTTATAACAGAGGAAGTATTTTTAGTGATGAAGGACATATACTTTACACCAAAACTATCACTTATAAATTTATTCTACATTTAGTCAATAAATACTGGGCCAGGAGCTGGTCATTTGATGCTAAACAAACAGATGTGCTTCCTGTCTTGTTGGCCTACCGTCTAATAGGCTGAATTATGGATCCTGACAGTCAAGCAACATTGCAGTAAAATATGGTCAGAAAATTGTTAGGAGTGCAAGAAGAAATGGAGAGCTTTGAGTCTTACTAAAAAACTTTAAGATGTCTCTTGATAGTTGGGAAATCTTGTAGGCAAAGACTAATGATTTAGATGATTTTAAATAATAAAGTAGTTTCTTAAGTTGAGATATTTTTAATGTTTACCAGTTTATTTTTAATATTTTTTTAATTGGGGTAGCATTAGTTTATAACAAGATATGGGTTTAGGGGTACATTTTGTCACCTCAATAATGGTATATATCTCATTGCATCTACCATCAAGCGTCCAGTTACCACTCCTGTCAACCAACCAAGTAGCTCCCTCTACATCTTCTCTCTCTTCTCCTTCCTCTCTAATAGTCACCCTCTATTGTCATAGTCTGAGTTTGTTCTTGTTTTGTTTGTTCATTTGCTTTTTAAAAATAGTCTACAAATGAATGAAATCATATGACGTGAGCCTTTCCCCTTTTAACTTATTTCACTTACCATAATGCCCTCAAGATTCTTTCATATTGTCCCAAATGTCAAGATTTCATATTTTATGGCCAAGTAGTATTCCATTGTGTATATTACCACATCATCTTCGTCTGTTGTTATTGGGCCCTTGGGTTATTTCCATATCTTGACTATTGTAACTAGTGCTGCAATGACTATAGGGGAGCACATGTCTTTTCAAATTAGTGTTTTCATATTTAGGTAAATACCCAGAAGTGGGATTGCTGGATCATGGTGTAGTTCTATTTTTAATTTGTAAAAGGTATCCCATTGAGTTTTTCGTAGTGACTGCACCAATTTGCATTTTCATCAACAGTGTACAAAGATTCCTTCCCCCCCCCACCCACATCCTCACCACCACCTACTATTTCTTGACTTTTTGACAATAGCCATTCTAATTGATACAAATTATGGTTTTGATTTACATTTCCCTATTGTTAAATAATGTAAAACATTTTTTCATGTATCTTTTGGTCAATTGTATGTCTTTGTTGATGAAATGCCTGTTTAGATCCTGTGCCCAATTTTTAGTTTTAGTCAGGTTACATGTTTTTTGTTGTTGAGTTGTATATATCTTTCACAAATATATTTCCCATTTAGTTAGCTGGCATTTATTTTAACAGTGATTTCTTTTTTAAAAAAATTTTTAAAGATTTATTTATGCATGAAAGAACTAGGGTACAGGCCAGAGGTATGGGCAGTGAGAGGATCCACCAGAGACAGAGTGGGGAGCAGAACAGGCAGATTGACTAAAACACACTGCTGAGGGGAGCAGTGGGTAAAGGCAGGAGAGGTCTGCTGCGCCATGTGGGTCCCCTCCCTGGCTGGCAGCAGGGATTGAACTTCTGCTGTAGTGGCTTCGGTTTGCTTCATAGTGCGTTGCTTAACCCACTGCACCACCAGGGAGACTCAACAGTGATTTCTTTTGCTGTTCAGACGATTTTTAGTTCAATAATGTCCCATTTGTTTCCATTCACTTGTTTTTCTTGCTGCTGGAGATGAATCCACAAAGACCTCACTAAGACTGATATTGAAGAGCTTGTTACCTCCGTTAAGATGTTTCTTAAAATGAGAGATTGTGTTAGAACTGAAATAATCTCAAAATACATAGTATGTATTCACTGTAAAGGAAGATTGAATATATTGCCATACTCAAAAAAATAGATACCATATTTTTAACAGGAAAAAAGGTAACTAAAAAAATCTTAATTAACAATTAAAAATCATTAAAAACTCTGTGGAATATCTCTCAGGGCAAAAGGAAATGAAAACTATCTTTAGGTACTAATTAAAAAATAATGACAATGAGACTACTACATATCAAAACTTATGGTGTTTGATGAAAGCTGTACTAGAGGCAGTTATGCAGTCTTAAACATTAATGTACATAGAGTAAAAACAAATGAATTAATTGTTCAACTCACAATAAACTGGAAAGACAACAAGAAAATAAACCTAGGAAGATATTGATAAAGATAAAACATAAGTTAGTGAGTCAGAAAATGAATTTTAGTATCTTAGAATGAGAACTGGGTAAAGAAATTTGAAAAGTAATTTAAAACCGAGTGAGAAACACATATAGCAGCATTATAAGTAAAAAGTAAAAAACCAAAACAAAACATTAAAAAAAGTATCTATATACTACAAAAAATTTTAAATGGTAGAAATTATAGGACATATTAATATAGAGATTTTGTTGAAATGGATGATTTTCTAGCATATTTTAAGTTATAAAATTCATGGTAGAAGAGCTGAATAACAAAGGAAAAAATGTAAAAATGGTAAGATACATATACATATACATAGAATTCTATAAAAATTCATTTAAATCTCTTTAGGGACTGTACCTCCTTGGTGGCTTAGGGGTTAAGTCTCAACACTATCACTGTGATGGCCTGGGTTCGATCCCTGGCCAGAGACCTGACCCACATGGTGCAGCAGATCTCTCCTGTCTCTCCTGCTGCTCCCCTCAGCAGTGCATTTCTGTAGATCTGCCTGCTCTACTCCCCACTTGGTTTCTGGTGAATCCTCTTATCACCCCCCCCCCCCACACACACACCTCTAGCCGACATCCCAGTTCATCTATGCAAAAATAAATGAAATCTTTTAAAAATAAACATTTTAAAAAATAAATCTCTTTAGGGACAGAGGATGATCATACTAAAAATTGCAGAAGAAAAACCCCCAGTTCACCTTCTAAAATAACCAAATCTTATGCCTAACTTAACCAATGTAGTAAACAACAAACAAAACCTACAGATCAACCTCACATGTAAATATAAATATTAAAGCATGAAAAATCAACACTAGTAATATCTAGTTAAGAATGTTTAACATGAGATCTAGTCTCTTAAAGTATTTTCAAGTACACAATACCACATTGTTAACTATAGGTATTATTGTACAACAGATCTTTAAACCTATTTGTATTGCGTTTCTGAAATTTTAACCTATTTTTCCCTCTTCCTAGCCTTCGGCAACTACTAGACTGTTCTCTTCTGTGACTTTAATGGAGTCATAGATACCTCCTATAAATGGAATCATGTGTTATTGTCCTAGGTGACTGGCATGTTTCACTTAGCACAATGTACCTAGATTTATCTATGTTGTTACAAATGGCAGGCTTTCCTCCCCTGCCCCAAGACTGAATAATTCCATCGTATGTATGTTTATGTACATACTAAACTTTCTTTTATTCATTCCCTCAGTTGAGGTATTCAACAATTTACAAGACAACCTCTCGTTCTCCTCTTCTGAAAAGAATTATCCAGCCCAAAATATTATGCTAAAGTTGAGAAACCCTGGTGCCATGATAAAGATGATCTGAAAATGACAATGTACACCATACTTAAAACTGAAAACTTGGAGGAATTCTTTATAGTAACAAAATAAAATCTAAGATAGCTACAAAACGAACATTATATTCAAGTTACTAAGACAATGGGGAATCAATATTGAATGGTCAAATCCAAATCATTACAATTTTATAATAATATTGTAAAATTTTAATTTATTTACAATAAAATATTTACTTACAATAAAATTCCTCTGGAATACTCCTGTAGCTCATGAAGTAGTTCAGTTATATGTGCAATTAAAAATCAGATACATACAAATCAATAGGTGTTTTATATATCCAATAATAACAGAGCTAAAAGGGGTAAAAAATTCTTTTTATAAAGAGACCACAAAAAATAAAATATCTGAAAAATGCCATAAGAAGTGGGATAGATATCTATAAAAGAAAAAAATTTTCTTGAGGCTCATGTAAAAATACTTAAGCACATATAGACCTCTCTAAATTGTTTTAAAAATAGTTCTATTGCAGAAAAATAATTAGATGCAATTTTTTGAGTTTTACAAACTAAATTTAAGGTTAATATGGATGGATGAATATGCTAGAGTAACCAATTTTTTTTCTTTGAAAATATGTTAATTTATAAAGCTACAAAGAATAAGGGTAATAATGACCCCCCAAATCAATTAAATTAAATCAACAGAAACACACTTAAGAAATAAGCCTAGCTATGTTAAACATTGTAAAGTGGTTTAGATGTCATTTTTAGTCATCATGGCCACATTAAAGAGCACACAAATGCATTTATATTGTTAAAAACATCCTCCAAGATAATTTAACAATTGTGTATCTTATGCCCTTAAAAATGTAGCTTTGCACTATTTATAGTAGCCAAGATATGGAAACAACTTAAATGCCAAAAAATAGGCAAGTGATTCAAGAAGATGGGGTACATATACATACATATGCACAACGGAATACAATTCAGTGATCAGGAAAGATAAACTCATGTCATTTGCAGCAATTTGGATAATGCTGGAAGAAAGTATGTTGAACAAAATAAACTAGAAGGAGAAAGCTAGATAATGGATAGTGTCACCTATATATGGAACAAAGGGAAACAGAACAAAAGGTCAAACAAAAACAAATTATAAAACCAGTCCTTGAATACTGACCATAGATATCAGACATCCAAGAGGGGAGGAGAAAGGGAGCAGGAAGGGGAGAGATGAGATGGGAGGGTAGGGGGAGAGCACAGTGGACTATGGTGGAGAACTATGGGTGCTTTGGTGTTGAGAGAGCTACAGTGACCACACCTTAGTGGAGAAACCCTATATTGTCAAAATATTAGCAAAGGTATAAAACAATGGTGCTTCATTAATAAACCACATGTAGCCTTGGAAAATATAAAATAAGTACAAAAGAAATACAAAGTAAACTGATAAATCTATAATATAGCAAGACAATGAAAAATAGCCAATAGATGACTATTTGAAGTAGACAAAAGTGACATAAGAATTTAAGTGATACAAAGAGTGACTTGGTAATAATATACTTATACATTCTTGTTAAACACGCATACATCATTCATACAAACTGATAATATATCAGACAACAAAGGAAATCTCTGCAAATTCTAGAAAGTAGCAATCATGTAGGCTTTGCTCACTGACCAAATGAGAAAATTACAAGTAAGGAAGAGCTGAAATAAATCTCTATACTCATAAATATAAAAATACTTATAAAATGTCTTGTGTTAATAAGGAAATAAAAAGTGGAAATTACAAACTATTTAGAAATAAGCAATAGAGCATTAAATATTAAAACCTGTGAGATGTGGCCAATGCAGCAATCAGAGGAAAATTTATGGACTTAAATGCATACATTAGAAAATGAGGGAAATTGAAATCAAATGGACCAAGCATAATATTCAGGATACTAGAAAAAGAACAAAAAATCAAATTGCCAGAAAGTAGAAGGAAGTAATAAACATACAAGTTGATATTAATAAAATAAATAAGGACAACAAAGCCATTATAATTGATCAATAGAAACTTCTTCAAATTTTATTAGGAATGAAATGAGAAATTTAATAAACAATATCATGAATGAAATAAGGGGAGTATAATTACAGATGTGGAGGGAATTAAATTTTATGATACTTTATATTGATAACTTCCAAAATTGATGAAATGTGTGATTTCATTAAAAGTTTTCAATAATCCAAGAAATTTAGAAAATATAAACAAGCTAATTTCTATTGAGGAGGTTAAAAATCTAGTCAAATATCTTTGACAGGAGAGTATGAAGCTCACATGGTTTTACTATTTAATTCTACAACACCTTCAAGAAGTTATCTGAGAAAGTTAATTAGCTCGTTCTGAAAGCCTAATATATGTTTGATGTTGAAATCATAACAGAGGTCAGTCAGAATTGTTCTTTGATGATAAGCAAACAACCCTTACTACCCTAGTCCTACATGTAAAAAGTACAAGAAAACTTCCTTATTAAGGCAGATATATCAACCACAAATCTATGGCAATCCTTCCATTCAAAACATGAGCAAGGCGAGACTCCCTATCACTTCCATATTCAGTGTTGTATTGGACATCCTAGCCAATGCTATATAACAAGAAAAAGAAGTCATGTGAATATTGGAAAGAGATTATAGTTCCATTTTGTTTTCTTTGTGGTCCAGCTCCCTATAAAGTGCAGGCTAATCAGCCAGAAAAACATTGGAGTTAATAAAAAAAGAACTACTACACAGTGACCTAAAAAAACCCAAGCCTAGAAATGTAGTGAAGGAAAACATAACCTTTTATATAGTCTATAAATGAAAACCTGTGTGTTCAGATAAAATTAAAAGCTCCTTAATGACCAATGACACTATAAACAAATGAGAAGAACACGTGTTGGTGCAGCAACTGTAATGGACAAAGGATTAATACCCCAAATAAATGTCAATATTTACAAATCAATCAGGAAAAGAGCACTAAACTAAAAGGAAAATGATCAAAAATACAAACAGGCAATTCCCTGAGAGAAACGGAATAGGAGAGTAAAGATAAAGTATTCAATTTCCCAAGTTAAATGAAAGTTAATGAAGGACATTGAATATAATGTACAAGGTGATGCCATTTTCGCTCATGTAGTAGAAATTGATATTATCAACTATGAGAATGATATAAAGTACTTTCATACTTAAGTATAAATTAATCCATATATTTCAAAGTGTAATTTGATGGCATCTTGATATAAAAAAGACATGGAGAAACTTGCACAAAACGTGCAAAGGGTTAGATTGTGTTAACAGTGTTCCTTCAGTCTTGCTGATAATGAAAGTCTAGAAACAATCAAAATATACATTGACAGAAAGTTAAATAACTATGGTGAATCATATTCTAGAGTAGTGTTTAAAAAACTGAAGTTGGTTTTAATGAATTGATATGGAAAGACAAACAAGGTACATTAGAAAAGTAGGTTGCCCCATAATATGTACAGGATGACATCAACCCTCCAAAGCCTGTTTTCGAAAAAAGTGATGCTGTGGATTTGTCATTGTATAGGCAGACAGTATGGCGTCCCCTCATGCTCTGGCTCATTCTGCAACGGGACTCTCTGGGATTCAAATCCCTATTCTGCCACCAGGTGTCCTTCAGCAGGTTCCTCAGTCCCTGCCTCCCCATTGCCTTTAGTAACCTCTTGTGAAATGGTAGAATAACAGTTGTAGCTATTGGGTTGTTGGAAAAGGGATGACATATTTTTCCTGTGCAAAAATGTGTCATGACTTTTCCGACAACCCATATTTCTTACTGTTGGAAAGATACAAGTTAATACGTGTAAGCACTTCAAACACCTGCCTGCCTTGTGGTAAGCACGCCCCATGCCAGTTATTTTTATTATGGGAAAACTCTGGGTTTCCACCTAATCCAATTCATAATGACAGTTGCTTTTGATGAGAATGCAATTTGAGGTTTGGTGAATTTTCTTTTTCTGAATTGTTTGAATTTTACGATAAGGATATATTCGATTGTTTCTTGTGGAATTGAATAAGTGGGGAGATAGAAATGGTATTTAGACAACCACTTAATCACAATGAAAAATTAATGGAGTGCCTTACCATTAAATCTTGATAGTCCTAAATATATTAGAGATTCAGCTACAAAAACAAAGCCACAAGAGAATAGGAACAAAGAAAACCCTGATGAAATAGCGAGGACGTCATGACATCAAAGGCAAAGAGCATAAGGAAAAAATTGATAGGTTTGATGGCATAATGTACAAATTGTCTTTTGAATAATCTCATAGTTGACATGAAAAGGTAAATAAGTTGCAAAAATTATTTAAAATATACATATCAAATAGATGTCATTCCTTATAATAGCTTTTACAGATGGCTATGAAATAGAAATGGGGTCAAAAAGAATGAAGAGGCAATTATAAAAAATAGAAATGTAAAAGGATAAGGGCCTCCCTGGTGGCCTAGGGGTTAGGTCTCAGCACTGTCACCTCAATGACTTGAGTTCAATCCCCTGCTAGGGAGCTGACCCACATGGAGCAGCTGACCTCTCCTGTTTCCCTGCTGCTCCCCTCAGTAGTGTATTTCAGTGGATCTGCCTGTTCTGCTCCCTGCTTTCTCTGGTGAGTCCTCTCGCCCCCCACACCTCTGGCCTACACCCCCCCATTTTTCTACAAAAATTAGTAAATATGTTAAAGAGAATAGAAATTCAAAAGGACAATGAATTAATGCACATTTGCTTTAGTAGTAATCAGAAATATGCAGATTTCAACAGTTTTTAACTTATTGATTGACAAGACTTAGGAAAAAAAATCAGTGCTGGAGAAATTTAATGAAGATGATTTTATTCAGTATAAATTGGGATATGTTTTATGCAAGACAATTTTGAAATAAATGTTAAATATTTAAAAAATAAGTATATTCTTTGACCCAGTGATTTATTTTCTAAAAATTAAATCAAAAGTAATAATCACAGATGTGCTCACAGATAAATATATATTTGGTCACTGTAAATAACAGCACACATGCAGTGATGTTTATTGTGGTATTATCTAAATTTGGAAACTGTTTAAATACGGAATAATAAATTGTTAAGTATATCATGGTACAAAGCATGGAGTATTATTTAGTCATTAAAAATAATGCTGTTGCAGACTATTTACTGACTTGGAAATACAAGTGTGTGGTAGAACTACAGAAGATCAATGAATACAATTTCAATTTTGTAAGAAAACAAGAAACTCCTCTGTATGTGAATACATACAAAGCCTGTCCTATGTCTCTCTCTATCTTTATCTTTATTTATCTCTATATACCTATCTATATGAGTAAATAAAACTAGATAGAAATGCACTCCAGTGTTAAAATTTATTATCTCTGGGCAGGGATGACATTTATCATTCTCCCTGCGCTTTCTATTTATTTAATTTATTTAGTTAAATATCACACCAATACATGAATACATTCTTGTAAAAACCAACACCATACAGATAAAGCTGAAAGCATGTCCCCCTGTCTCCCCCCAGGGATTCCTTGTAATTCCTTGTCTATCCCTCCCGAACTTTCCCTACATATTTATGTACATGTGTCCCCTCCGTTGGTTTGGCAGTTAAAACATCTTTTAAAAATTTGATTGTATTTACTCTGAAAAATGTTAATAACATTTTTCTTTGGTATTTACCATTGAGATCTTCCTACTATTTGTTTCCCAGATTTGCCCACTGTTCCCTGCCATCTCCAATATTATCAATTGGGACTTCATTCCCAGTTTGTTTAATTTTCTTTCAGTCATTATCTAGACTAAATTCTAAGTTCTACTGATTTCTTTGTGTACTATTGTTTTTTGTCTTCCTATACTCTTGGGTTCATTTTAGATTTTTTTTTGCAGCAATGGATCTTCTTGTCCTTCTTTTCCAGGAAGGACATGTATGTAATAACCTTTGAGTCCTTGAATGATTTAAAGTTTTTATTTTTTCCTAATGCTTCATTGATATTTTGACTGGATATAGAAATGTAAATTCAATGTAACTTTCTCTTGAAAATTTGATGTTGCTAGTTAGTATTCTGTTTGCTGAAGCCAGGTGCCTGTCCTTTTGCAGGTGATATTTTTTGGGGGGACTTTTTTTTAGGATTGTGTTCATTACTTGTTTGTCTGAATTTCACAGATGTAAATTGAATTACATTCTATTCTCCCCTCCCCTTTTTTTTTCAGTATTTATGGATCCTTTCTGTCTGAAGACTTCTTCTTTTTCTTCAGGTCATAGAAAAATTTAAATATTATTATCTGACACTTTTTTCTTCATTTCGTTTTTCTCTCCTGTCTGAAATGAAATATATTTTAGAACTTCTGGATCTAACTTCAAGAATCTCTCTCCCTTTCTCCTTCCTTCCTTCCCTCCCTTCCTCACTATCATCCTGTCCTGTGTTTTATGCTTGGGAATCAGTAATTCCAGTGCATGAATTTCATCTTCAAGTGTGTCTATTTTCTGTTTAACCCATGATTGAAGTTTTTCTCTTAAATTTTACCTGTGATGTTTTTCTCTGAAAGATTTCAAATTCGTTATTTGAAATCATTTCATACAATGAGATATAAATGGAATGATACAGTGTGTGTACTTTTGAGTCACTCTGAAGATACTGTATTCAGTTATTACTTCATGTAGTTACCTCTGTTCTATTGACACAATTTATACTTTTACTATTTTTCTACTTGCAGAATTTGGTGCTCATTGATTGGGGTGGGTTTCTGCAAATGTTTGGTTGTTTTTGCCAGTCTCATTACCTTCATAATTAGGATATTCGGTTAATTGTTAATATATTTTTTAGATTACAGTGTAATGCACTTTGGCAAATATATAGTTGTGTGAACATCACTGCCATCAACATTTATTTTTTGTGTTACTCCAACTTTTCTTGTCCTCTCTACAGTCATCCTGCCACCCTATGCTGGCAATCACTAATTTGTTGTCTGTCCTTATGCTTTTGCCTCTTCAGAATGTAATAGAAATGAAGTGAAATAATCTCTATCATTCTGATACAGATTTGATACTTATTGTCTTAGCATGAGACTCTTGATTGCAGGTATTAGTAGTTTCTTCCATTTTATTACAAAGTAGAGTTTCATTGCATGGATGTGTCATAATTTGTCCATCCATCTACCAGTTAATGGACATTTGGGTTGTTTCCAGAGCTTGGGGATTATGAATAATTGCTTATAACTTTTGTGTGGACATATGTCTTCATTTCTCTTGGGTAAATACCTAAGAGTGGGAGTGCTAGGTCATGTGGTAACTGTATGCTTAGCTTTGTAAGAAATGTCTAAATGTTTTTCAAGTGTCTGTGCCTTCTAGAAAACTTTTTATTTTGAGATAATTATAGATTCACATGCACTTGTAAGAAATAACAGATGGAGGTCACATGTCCCCTTTATCCAGTTTTTCTAATAGAAACATCTTGTGAATCTACAGTGTAATTTAACAGTCAAGATAACCTTGAACAAGTCAAAAGATATACAAGAGTACTACACTTCAAGGAACCCTCCTGCTGGTCTTCCCCATCCTGGCAGACTTTGCCCCACTAATCGTTAATCTGTTCTCCATTTCTAGAATGTAAAGAATGTTGTATAAATAGAACCATGTATCATGTAATCCTTTGTAATTCAGTTTTTTTACATTCAATTTTATTTCCTAGAAATTTATCATAGTGGTTACATGTAAGCAATATTTCATTCCTGTTTATTGCTGAGTAGTATTCTATAGTACTACACTTATCTAACTGTTCAGTTGCTGAAGGCTGTCTGGGCTGTTTCCAGTTTGGACCGTTACAAATAAATTGCTGTTCACGTGTGTGTTCAAGATTTTATGTCAAGATACAAACCTGTTTTGGGAATAAATACCTGAGTCCAATTGTTCAGTTGTATGGCAGTTGCATAGGTTTTTAAGAAACTGTCAAACTATTCTCCAGAATGGTTTACTATTTTGTATTCCCATTAGCAATTCCTACCAATTTATCTACATCCTCACCAGTATTTGGTATTGTCAAAATTTTTATTCTGGGTACTCTGATAGGTATGTAGCATTTGTACATTGCGTCTCTCTGGAAGCTAGGGATGTTGACTGTATTTTCATATGCTTATATGATAGCCGTATATCCTCTGTGGTGAAATCCCTCTATGTCTATTTTTGTAGTCAATTATTTGTATTTTAAATGTTAAACTTTTAATTATTTCTCTATACTAGGTACTAGAACTCTGTAGGATGTGCAGTTTAGAAATATTTTTGCCCAGTTTTGTAGCTTATCTTTTTATATTGGCAGAACAGGAGTTTTAAATTTTGATGAGTCCAAAATATTATTTTTTTAATGATTATGACTTTGGTGCCAAGACTAAAGATGACTTAGCTAGTCCTGAATGCCAACTATTTTGTAAAAGTATTACCTTTTGCATTTAAGTTTGTCATCTATTTTTAGTTTAGATATATATCTTTTAAGTGTGAGGTCTAGACAAAGTTCAGGTTTCTGTCTATAGGTATCTGTGATGGGGGCCACCTAACTATGCCATGAGGCAAAAGCCCGTCATAGGGGAACTGCCCTGAAAAATCAGAGGTTCTTCAGCTGGCCCTCCTCGGACTCCCTTTTGTTTTGACCGATTTAATAATTAAAGTTTTAAAAGTTACAAAAAACGTGCTTGCTGGAATATCATCCATGGGGGTGGTTGTAAGATTGGTTCTTTTATTAAACAAAGTAATTAGTTCCCATGCATTTTGATGACGTACTGCCAACTGGCTGATATTATAATACAAATTCTAAAATTAGATTATTAGGAAAATTTTTTAAACTCAGACATTTTACTGTGGGCTTGAAGCCTCAGGAAATCTAAGTGAGACCTACAGGGCTGGGCCATATCTTGCATATCTGCCTTTGCTAAGGGTGGTTCCTGCATCACTCTTTGTTAATTAAATTTATGGCTTTGCATTTTCTAAAGGTGGGTTCTGCATTTCCTCAGGTGAAAATAAGTTGCAGGAACCCTCCTCCCTTCCCCCCCCTTATTTTTTGACCTCCCTCTTCCTTCAGGCCTGCTGTAGAGTGCTGACACCAATTTGACCCTAAGCTAATAATTCATTTTATGCTCAGAGTGAAAATAGAATAATTAGTTATGATTTCATAAAACTAGTATACGTGCCATAATATAAATTAACCAATCATAATAACTAACACTAGTAGAAAGATGCTGTCTTGATTTTATAATCACCTATGTTATCTAGCCTGGCTGAAGGTCACATGACCCCAAGCTGCTCTTGAAAGAAAAAAAAAGTAGTCATGGTTAACTTCCTGATCAATGCACTTGTTCATGTAATCCTGCCCCTTTCTCCTTAATAAATAAAGACCTGCTGAGACTTTTTCAGCAAGGATGCATACCATACCCTGACTCGAGTTTTGTAACCCTGAACCCCCCTCATTTGCACTTCCGTTCCATCCTTTGGAGACCTGGCCTTCTGTCATAGCTGGTCTTCGGCATATCTGTTTGCTCCACTACCTCTGAATTGTGGTGTTGCCTTGGTGATGTATGGTTTAATAATATTCTGAAGGGGTGTGATCCCATACCTCTGAATCATATACAGTGTTGTCAACCAATATTACCTTTAAAAATAGTAAAGGAAATAATGACTCGCCCACAAAACCTGATCTGGAGTCAGATAGGCTGCTATTGCACCATGAGGCCACCCCTTTTTGAAGAAGAATTAAAAATGGGAAAAAATCATTTGTGTATATTTGTGTGGATTTATTTTAATGTTCTATTATGTTCTGAACTATATGTAGATATGTCCACCTGTATCATGTCTTGATTGCTACAGCTTTATATTGATAGTAAGCTTTACTATTAGATAAATTTCTTAATTATTCTTTTTCCCCCACTTTTTCTTTATTCTTCTTTTTCAAGATTTCTTTTAGTCACTATAAGGCTACAAATTTCATGCTGATAGCTTTATAAGAATTGTATTAAACTTATAAATCAGTGTGGGGAGCATTGATGTCATTATTATCTTGAGTCTGGAATACATGAATACATTTATACTAGGTAATTTTTTTGCTTTTGTTCATTAGTGTTTTGAATTTTTATAGAGGGATCATGGGCATATTTTGTTACAAATCTAAATGTATACCTATACTTTTATTTCGAGTGATTATACACAGTATTGTGTTTTTAGTTTTGGTTTATGTGTGTTTATCATTGATATGCAGAAATCTAAATGATTTTTTTGTGTAGATCTTTCATCTGGTGACCTTTCTAATAAACCTCATTCATTTGCTCTAGAAATGTTTTTGTAAAACCCTTGAATTTTTTATGTGGCTAGTTGTTTTCCTTCATCTGAGCATTTCTTTATTCCCAATGGATGGCTTTGCTGGGTATAGAATTCTCAACTGACAGTTATTTCCTTTCACCACTTATAAAATATTTTGCCACTTCTTCTGGCCTCCTTGGTTTTTAGAAGAGGAAGCTGATGGCATTTGATTTGGTGTTCTTCTTAGGTAATATATTGCCCTTCTTTTGCTGCTTTTAAGATTTTCATCTTTTGGTTTTCAGAAATTTAAATATGACGTGCCTTGGAATAGGTTTTTAATTATCCTTAAATATTTTGGGATTTGCTTAATTTTTGAATCTGAGAAGTTTTCAATCATATTTACTTGACTGTTCTCTCAGCCCCACTCCTTTTCTTATTCCAGTGATCAAAGGGTACATCTTTCCTTATTGTCCATGGTCCCTGAATCCTTGTTCACTTTTTCAGCCTATTTTCTGCCTGTTGTTCAGATTGAGTAAATTCTGTTGGTCTGTTCTCAAGCTCACTGATTTTATTCTCTGTCTTCTTTCAGTATTGAGCCTATTCAGCAAGTTTTTAAAAATTTATATATTGGTTTTTCAGTTGTGTAATGTCCACTTAGTTCTTTTTTATAAACTGTATTTCTTTACTGAGTTTTTTCTAATTTTTAATTTGTTTAAAGAATAATTGTGTAATTGCTCACTGAATATCTTTTATAATATTTCCTTTAAAAATCTGTCTGCTAATTCCAGTATCTCATTTGCCTCAGAGATGGCATCTAGGGTTTGTCTTTTTTCAATTAACTTGTGACTCCTTGGTTCTTGGTATCATGGGTGACTTTTAATGATATCCTGAACATTTTGGTTATTATGTTAGGAGACTCTGGCATCAATTTAAACATTTGATTTGAGCAAATAGTAACCTTGTTTAGATTTGGTAGGCAGGTCTAGGCCTACTTTTATGGGTTACACTTCCAACAAGAGTCTGGTGAGCTCCTACTGGTCCCTGATGGTGCTGTTTGAATGGGAAGCAGCTTCTTCAGACTGGGCCACCTGCTAAATCTTGGTGGAAAAATATCCAGATGCAAAGAACACATCCCAAGATGGGTGCTTGTGTGGCAGGTTTCCCTGTCTGTGGGAGATGGAGACCGCTTCCTGGGTCGCATGATTGCTGTGGTAGGACCCATGTTGCTAGTGATGCTCTGCTTCATGGCATTTTTGGGTCCTGTGGGAAAGGAGATTGCCTGTTGTTTTGGGGCTGTGCTCCCCTTTGTCAGGGCCCCTGACTCATGGTATCTCTGGGTGGGGACACAAGTTACAGGCCTGCTGCTTCAGTTAGTCTTTACTACAGCTTGCCCCATGTATTATGTGTGTGGGAGACAGGATGGTCCACATTATTGAGTGAGGACTAGGTCACCTGTGCACCTCTCTGAGCAGGTACTCAGGAACATCACTTATTCTATAGGTCAATCCTTGCAGAATGCAGCTTGACACACTGCCTCTAGGAAGGTGACAGCTAGGGGTGACCCACTTGACTTCTCCTAATGCTGTTATCAACTAGTGCTCTGTGGGTGCTCCAGGTCCTCTGCCCTGGACCCAAGCTTGGCACATTCCCGCTGCCCTTGCATTACTTTCTGTGGGTCTTTCCTGAGTATGTCTTTTCTTCTGTCTATCAGGCCCCATCTTTTTATACCTTGGAGACTGTCATGTCAGGCACCTAGAATATATCTTCCTGCATCCAATGCCATTTAGAAGGATTTCCAAGGACTTTCACATTTAGCTTGTCATCTCATGTAATCTCTTTTTGTGGTATCCTGCTTTCTCAAATTTAAAATAAACATGCATTACTTTTATAGTCAAAAACCATTAATATGATTAAAATTTTTTGCCATGACTATTTATTGAACATTGTGTTGGGGGTAAGTGTCCATGGTTTAGTATTGGGAAGATTACAGGGAAGTGAAGTGTGCTCGCTGGAGAAGACCTTCAGGGTAGTGGAAGGCATGCCATCCTTCTGGGGGTGTTAAGTCAGGGCTTCTCACTGCAGAGCTGAATTTAGCTTCCGCAAGGGTATGTTTGACAGTGGAAGGTTGCTCCAATCCTCATAGGAGGGAGGAATCCTTCCCCTTCAAATTGCCAGTGTGTGCAAAATGCTAACACTACACATTTAAGTGACGTATAGATCAGAACAGAATCATAGCTTGATGACATAAATTAAAGTAATTATATTCATTAGCATGATAAAAAATATGCAAACAAATGTTTATTAAATGCAACCATATATCAACTCCAAAGGCTTTGGCGTTGTTTATGTCTTTGTTGCTCCAGCATTTCGTCAAAGGTAGCCTGTCAGGCTGAACTTAATTGACACTAATAGCAGTAAGGGAGGAGGAGCCAGTCCAGAATGTCACTTGGCTCTGTGAGTGCTGGAGGTTTGGGGATTTGCTACCAGGCATCACCATTCAGCTTGGAACCTTCCCAGGGCCAGTGCTGAGAGAGAGGCCCCGGGAAAGGCAATGCAGGTCTCATTACCTCTCGTGGAGGACGGGCTGTCCACCGCATAAACAGTTGACAGGTAGGAAGCTCACATAGGGTTCAGAGGCTCTTCCTTCTTCAGTACCTGACCCAATACCCGTCACTAAAAGGGAACCCCTTTCTGCAAGATTGGATCTGTCTCTCAATGGCTGGTGACTACGGCCAGACAGAGCACTTGGCTGTTCTAGAGCCCGTGCAGAGGGAAATAGGCCGCCCTCCCAGGAGGCTGCGGTATGTTTGTGTTGGGTTCTTGCTGGGGAACCTGGCAGGCTGCTCTGATGAGGCATCTCATTTTTGCCAGGAAACATGTGAATCATACCCACAAGCTCAGTCCCAGGAGGAGCCAAGTTCCTTAGCTTGATGCTGAGGCATGCTGGGCACTTGTCTTGGCCTTGAGAGCTGAGGTACCACAGGTGTGCTGCTGTGCGAGGCCCCCGCTGTTGGTGGCAGCGGCAAAGCCTGCCTTGCTTACCGTTTAGAAGGTGCTGGGCTGGTACATGTGACTAGTGTCTTTGTCCATCCATCCCAGGTACGAAGAGTGAGAGACATGTCAGCAGTGGTGAAGGGGTGGGGGCTGGGGGCAGGAGCTGGAGCGATGGTCCCGTCTCCCACTATTTTTCTACCTCTGCCTTATACTTAAGTTCCAGACAACCCACAGCCCTGGCCAGGAGGCTTGGCATGGCTCTCGTCGTTGACAGGTTGGGCTGTCAGTCAGTGTCATCCATCATTGTGATCCTGGTTTATCTCCTGGACAAAAGCTCTTGCTGTCCCCAGAGCTGCGGGCTGCACGGACTGGCTCTGTCGCACTGCCGGCTCCACAGGTGTCACCCATGTCTGCCCCTCTGCTCTTAGAGACGCTACAGGGAGGAGGCTGCTACTCTCGCTGCCGTGTCACACCTTCCACTGAGCGAGGACTGGTGGAACGTGGAGATGCTGGAGCTCTGGCACCAGGGCTGTGCGTAGCGTGGAGAAGCTGCTCTGGGGCTGTGTGACTGCCGTGTGGGGAGCAGGGAGAAAGAAGCCTGGGCTTTGGTGGCCCACGCTGGTCACCGCCGGACCAGCCACTGCAGATTCTCATTTCTCCTGTCCTAAACAAGGGAGCCTGTTTAATTTATTTCTGTGGGGTGGTTTCTGCAGGATGGTTGGTGGGGGGATGGTGGGGGGAAGAACAGATGTTAAGAAAACAAAGGGAGGCACACACACGCTTTTGTTCCCGAGCCAATGGTGATCAATTCTGTGTACTTTACTGCCTCATCCATGTTTTGGGGATGGATATTTCAAGTCATTTCAATCAAAAGTGGTGCCACTCTAGGCTCTAAACAAAGGCCTAGATTTATTTTTTTTCTGGCAGCACAATCCTCAAAGATTACACTTGCTGCAACATTTTTAGCCACGTCAACATTCCTTAGGAAATACAAATATGGGCATTATTTCATGGAGATGGCACTGGGTAATATAATAAAATGGATTTATTTCATCTTAATTTATTTAAAATGTGCATAGACAGAACTGGGATAAAATCCATGAGATGAAATATCTCGTTTGCATGAATATATTGAAAAATTCAGCCACCTTCTAAGCCAAAAAAAGAGGCAACTTTTTTTCATCCTCAGAATAATAAGAAGAATAGGTGCTCTTTTTAAAACAAGAAAATATAACCTTGACAGAGAGAAGTGATTCATGCTCCCGGGTCCCGTGAAGGTGTGAGTGGTGAGTGGGGATGGCGGGAGTGCCGTGGTTGAGGGATGGGGTGAGAGGCAAGACAGTGGTTTGGTGGGAAGGGCTGGACTTGGCTGTGAGGGGGGAGACAGAGTGGGTGGCCTGGGTTTCCTGCTGGGGTGGCCCCCAGGGGGGCAGCATTAGCCCTAGTCACTCCCACTTCTGGACTTGTCTAAATCCAGGACCTAATAAGGAGTGATATGGAGGGTCTGAGACAGGGGGTATATCTCCTGCCTTTGGGGCTGCAATGCAGGGTGCCCCCAACCAGACAGCACTCCAGGGCTCTGTGTCTAGGATGTGCTGTCCTTGAGGCTAAAGCCCAGGGCCTGTAGCTCAGTGTAGGGCCCAGGAAAGCAGCGACACGACTGGGAAGCGGCTTACACTCTCTGACTTTACCCCAAGGTAGGTAGAGGTAGACTGAGTCAGATGGACTGGACTCAACTGTATTTTTCAAAAATCTATACTGAAAAATATAGATGAGCTGTGTGATTTTTAGCAAGTTTCTTAACCTCTCTGGACTTCAGGGGAACCCACCTAAGAGATGCGACGAGGTGATCATGCCAGGTACCTAGAACATGCCTGACGTATTTGGCTTCTGATGAATATTGGTTACCAAGTTTTATTAACGGCAGCATGGACATAACCTTTTAATCTCGGAAGGGAGATTAGGAACTACTGTTATCGTTTGATATTGATTGTATAATTGCTTGATGTCAATAATGGCTTTCACTTTATTTCAATCTATGTAAAATATATGCTTTGCATTCTGTGTCTATAAACATCTTGAGGGGAGAGATGACAAATGCTTGCTCCAAGTGTAGGTTTTCCATCTGGGGAAGGTTCGTGCCTGGTATGGGCTGGGGGAGGCTGAGTGTGCCCCGAGGACCAGCCGGCTGTAGGCTGATGGCAGGGAACGCTGATCCTGAATTTGTCATCGTTCACCAGAGCAGTTAGTAGTCCTTGGACAGAACCGCCAAGGGAGGTCGGGCTGCCTTCCTGTGAGCCCCACAGTGAATCACAGCCTCAAGGCTTCTCTTCTCGGTCTCCCCATGCTCTCCGGTCTTTCTAGGCTGGGGAGGAAATCCAGGAGCAACAGCCTCAGGCTTGGAAAATAAGTAAAGACCAAAGTAGATTTCCTTTGCACTCACATATTAGCCAAAGCATTTGGGAAACAAAAATCAGTGAAGGGAATTTCTACAGGTCAGTATCGCGATTGGGTGATGGAAGGGTGGTTGTGTTGTGGGGTGACTTGGGTCAGAGCCTCAGCCGCAGCCTGAGACTCTTCCTGGCGCCTGTGCCTCTTGTCCTTAGGGGAGGTCCAGCACAGCTCTGCTGCGGATGCCCGGGCTGGGCATGAGTGGTGCTGGGTGCTGGCGCTGGGTCATCTTTGGCCTCTTTGGCGCCATCTTTGGCCCTCGTTCAGGGTCATTGATGCTGCTTGGTGGGTGCAGCACTGACACTGGTGGCCCTCATTGGTGGGATGAGGCCAGGGGGTAACCAGGCGTCTGAGCCCAGCTCAGATGAGGTGGGCAGTTGAGACCCAGGCAATGCCCAGCAGGGAACTTGCTCTCTTATCCTCACCTCTGAGGAGCCCCAGAGAGAGCTGCCACTGTCCTCGCTCTCCCTGGAGCCTGGAGGAAAACCAGGTGGGATATGGCAGCCTGTCCCTAATGGAAGCCAGGGTCACTCCCCTGGGCACCCTGAGTGTGCACAAGGAGAAACTGAGGCCGCCAGAGGGGCAGCCTGCCCCGGCCTCGCGACCTCTGGAGTAGAGGCTTCGGGTCAGCCGGGGGTGGAGCCAGCGGCACTGAGGACACTGAAAAATGATTATTTTATTATGACTGTTTTTTAATAATGTGTTTCATACAGTTTTAAGAATTACTATCTCACACGGTGTTGCGAGCACGCTGGTTTCCCTGGGCGGGCCCGTGCTTTGCGGGGGAGGGGACGGGAGATGGACTTTTCTGTGTCTCCCCAACCTGCGTCAAACTCAGAGAGGACACAATGACTTTACTTACCCCGCTGCTCCCCCAAAGTCCCTGCCTCCACCATCTCAGAACAGAGGCCAGTCCGTAGGCAGAGAGCGTGAGAAGTTTGGATAATGTTGACCTGTCACTGGAAGTGTGGTGCCAGCAAGGTGCGGGGCAGGTTCTCCATGATTCTGGCAGACAGGTCAGGAGGCGTCCTGGGGCTTTTTCAGGATTTTATTGATGTTTGCTCATAGGTGACCAGGTCGCCAGGAGGCCGGGGGTGGGGGGGCAGTGGGGGCCAGGAGGCTGGCAGGCCTCCTAGCCCCTGGCGCATCTTCACTCTCTCTGGGTTCTCTAGCCTCATGCCTCTGCCACCACTGCTGCTTCTTCTGCCTTTCTCTCTCCTGGCGTCCTCGTGACCCTTATACACCTGTGTCTCAGCCCAGGTGCACCCACTGCGCATGCCCACACCCTACTTGAGGTGCCGCCATCAGGCCTGCGTGCAGGACCGCAGGTGTCCATCCTCGACATCCATGGCGGGAGGGCGGAAAAGCCTGACCATTTCTCACTGACCCTACAGGAAGGTTTCGGGCTGTTTCTGAGAGTGAGTGAGCGCTTCTGGCTGGTGTGAGCCCAGCCCGGGCACATCGCGGTGGGCCCAGCTGGTGGGGTTCCAGGCCCTTCTCACCCAGGAGCATGAGACTCACCCTCTTCCGCGCGTCTCTTGACATCTGGACTTCGTGGCAAAGGCAAGTGAGTACGTGTGTGTGGGAAGGGAGTGTCGAGTGAGGGGAGCGGCGGTGGGAAGGCTCCAGAACGGAGCTGGCCTGTGGCTGGGCAGGGACACCGGGAAGGACACCTGAGCCCCCGGCAACCCTGGGGAAGCTCCTCATACCTGGACATTCTGCTCCAGTGGCCTGACCCCCAGATGGCCCAACCCCCCTCTCTCCTCCTCTGTCCCCAGGTGTGGCGTCAGCTCTCGTGGGCTACAGGGGTTCGGTGCCTGCTCTGTTTGTCGGGAGAGCCTGGGACACAAACAAGGCTCCGCTCACTTGTGCTGGTGCCCCGGCACACCTTCCATTAACGCCTGTGATGATATTTTCCTGCCGGGGAGAGATCTGGCTGGGGCCTGAGGCCTGGCCACGCCTGTGGGTGGTAGTGGGGCAGGGGTCCACATACAACTGAAAAGCCAACTACATAAAATTTAAAAACTTGCTGAATAGGTGTAGGGTAAAAGGTTAATCAGGACTTTCCGCCCTCCTACCACTGATGATAGAAACCTGTGTGCATGCCTGGGTGGGCATGCACAGGTAGATGCACCTGGGCTGATGCACCAGGTGTATAAAGCTAGTGTCTCGGAGACGCCAGTGTGGTGGTGTGGAGTGGTAGATTGTGAGGGGTACTGTGACGGTGGCAAAGAAACTGCTTGAACCGATGATGAACCTCCTACACGGTCTGGGAAGGTTGCAAGACAATAGGCTCCATACTGAAAGAAGAGGCAGAGAATAAAACCAGCGAGTTTGGGGGTAGACCAGTAGGATTTACCTGCGCAGTGTTCTGGGTGTTGGATGTGAATCCCATGCAGGTGTGCTGAGGTTGCTCAGGTGGGCTGAGGTTGCTCAGGTGGGCTGAGGTTGCTCAGGTGGGCTGAGGTTGCTCAGGTGGGCTGAGGTTGCTCAGGTGGGCTGAGGTTGCTCAAGTGTGTCTCTGCTAAGGGAAACCTGCTGCTTTAACCTCTGGGGGTGAAGAGGCAGAGGCGGGTAAAGCCCGGATATGAGAAATCACAGCCTTTTCACTTCTAATCAGAGCAGCTCTTGAGTTCTGCTGTGTACAGCCCTATCGACTGGGTGACCCCGTAATTGATCATTCAAACCAGGGCACTTTTGAGAGTGAAAGAAGACTTGATAACATTTTGAGAATGAAAGGGGGTGGGTGTTGTGGTAATTAAATGGGGATTCTCCCTGCCCAACTGGGACATAAGGTCGCCTTGGGAATAGATAATTTGGGCACAGCTCAGCCGTTAATTAGATCACTTCTGCTTGTGTCTTGGGGAAATTCTGGGTTCTGGTGTGAGCATGCACACCGGCGCAGGTGCACCTGGGGTCTCTGGCCACTGGCTGATCCCCGGGCGTGGAGCTTGGGACCCTGTCGCGTCTGCTGCGTCCCTGCAGATGGAAGCTGAGCTGGGATGTGTGCTGGCTTAGGCTTGATTTGATTCCTTTTGACTGACTGCCTCAAGCCTGGCTCTTTGTCCCCTTCCTTAGAGCGAGCTGTGGGGTCAGGCACCCTTAGGTTTTTATCCCAGCTCAGCCACTTCCTAACTGTGATGTGAATCAAGTAACTCAACTTCTCTGAGTTTCAGCTTCTTGGCCATCGGGGCTGAGAAGTGGGGATAGAAAGGGACTTGCGGTGTTGGGATTATTGTGGTAATTGCTATGTGTCCTTGTGTTCAGCACATAGTACACCCTCAATTGTTTAGGGTTTTGTCTTTTTAAAGAAAGATTTATGCATACAAGAACTGGGGTGCAGGTCAGATGTGTGGGGTGGCGGTGAGAGGATTCACCAGAGACAGAGTAGGGAGCAGAACAGGCAGATGGACTGAAACACACTGCTGAGGGGAGCAGCGGGCGAGGCAGGAGAGGTCTGCTGCGCCATGTGCAATGCCCTCTCTGGCCCGGCATTGAACTAGCGCTGCAGTGGCTGCAGATGCTTCATAGTGCAGTGCTTAAACCCTGGCACCACCAGGGAGGCCCCAGGGCTTTGTCTTATGTCTAGAAGATGCTGCTCCCTTTTGGCACTTGCAGAAAATATTACCTATTACTGTTTGGTTTCTTTTATAGTAAGTTTAAAAGTTTTTGAGTAGTTAAAACACACATGGCATGTTATACATGCAGTAATACATCTATAGTTCACCGAACATGTGATCAATTATCCCAGGAGTGATGGTCAAATGTTTTACTGGTGTAGTGTGATGAGAAAATGTTTGGGGACCTCCCTCACAATCAGGACAGACTCATCTGAAGTAGCACAAAGCTCCCCAGGGTAAGGAAAGTAGAGACAGTAGTGGAAATGGGGAGCTGTTGGTTTCCTGCATTCTTTCACTTAACGGATACTTACTGAGCACCTACCAGGTTCTAAGCATTTGGAATGTACCAGAGAATGGAATACTAAAGCACACAGTTTATGCGAAAGTGTCAGTGCTATTTAAAAGACGCAGGGGGAGCAGGCTTGGGTGCAGTGTGGGAGTGTGGATGGTCCACACGAACCTCTTTGGAAAAAGGACGTCTGAGCAAAGGCTGAAGGGGTGAAGGCTGGTGTCCCGCCCACGCCCAGAGCTAGCTCCGTGTTTCAGTTCCCAGATTCACATCTACGTCTCTCCCTGAAAGCACTTGAACTTTTGGAAATTGGAGCAGACTTTCCCAGCATGTCAGCGCGATGAGACTCTCAACATGTGCGCGCAGCGCAGGAACAGACGTCACCTAATTAGCATGGAACTTTTCCGAGTTAAAAAAACAAAAGCAACAAAACCCACGATCTGGTTTTCTGAGCATCGAGTTTAGACAGGGGGTAGAGCGGGTGTGTTGAGAGCAGGTGCCATGGGCCTGGATGGGACCCCGAGGATGCAGACTGGCGCCCCCTCTGCTGATGAGGTGGCTCGTTGACAAAAAGGGGGCAGGTTGACCTGAGTCTGTGGGATCAGTTTTTTTTTTTTAAAGGTTTGTTTATTTATGCACACAAGAGCTGGGGTACAGGCCAGAGTTGTGGGAGGTGAGAGGATTCACCAGAGACAGCAGGGAGCAAAACAGGCAGATCGACTGAAACACACTGCTGAGGGGAGCAGTGGGTGAGGCAGGAGAGGTCTGCTGTGCCATGTGGGTCCCCTCCCTGGCTGGGGATCAAACTGGTACTTCAGTGGCCATGGAGGCTCCACAGTGCGGTGCTCAACCCCTTACATCACCAGGGAGGCCCTCTGTGGGATCATTTTTGAAGGAGTTCGTGTTTTTCTCGTATAAAAATGTGACTAATGTTGGGTGGTATGGCCCTGAGAGAACAGGCTTTGATAAGACCTTACAGAGTGGAGGGGCCTGGGCTCTCCACAGATTCCCTTTGTGCACCGCCAAGAGCTGGGGTTTCTTCCAAAGTGCTTCTGTTTATGTTCCGGTTAAGCCCCTCTGAGCTCTTTATTCTGTGAAAGGGGCTTTTCATATTGTTTCATTGCTTTCTGAGGTTATTGTGAAGATCAGACGTGATGGAAATTTCATAAGATGGGAGTTACCGTTATTACTTAGCTGTTTCTAGACCCAGCCACGTTCGTCTAGACTCCTCATCTTGCATCTTGTTCAATCCCCTCCACCCCCTCGCTGCACAGGGCACTGCTTCATTCACTGAGAAACTCAAGGTCAAATGTCTCACAGTCCTGTCTCCCCACTGCCAACCCCCTACACACTCCCTGCCTGGCCCGTCCCACCCCTCTCCTCTCTCTCCTTTCCTCCTCCTATCCCTCTCTTCCCCTCTCTTTCTCCCTCTATAAACTTCTCAAGGACTCTGCTTGGTCACTTTGCACCTTTTTCTACTGTATTTCTCACTGATCCTTTTTGACTGGATGTTTTAGGTTAGTTTCTAAATTGACTATACTATCTCTCATCTTTTGTAAAGGGCTGTTCTTGATCTCATATATTTCCAGCCATTTCCCTTATTATTGTTTTAATCTTTGTGAAGAGTAGAAGCTTACAGATGCTTTCAAAGAATTGGCTAGCTCCGAATCTGCACTTCACACTCCTTTCTCTTGACTTCTAGGTATTCACACCTATGTTCACACCTCTGTTCCTGCCTCTCCCAGGGTGTTGCCCCACTTGGAAACTAACCAGCTGTTCTCTCTCTAACTCCAATAATACAGCTGACTTCTCTGTTCCCTTTAAAGCCCCTTTCTCCTGCCCTCTGGTATCTCCCTGTCTTACTACTGTTGTCTCTTGTCCTTTCCTGCCTCCTTGCTGGTGTCTCATCCTTAGCTTAGTCACTAAAGCCCAATCTCAGCTGATTTCATTTATAACCTTGATATTTAAATCCTTTAACAAATGAAGGGTTGTACATTTTTTATTTCCAGCTAAGATCTTGTCTTTGAGATCCAAGTTCTCACTGCTAACCACTTCCCTAAAATCTACCAGCTCAGTGTGCTATATCTAGTACTTAAATTCTTAACCTTTCTTCCAAAATAATTTCCCCTGTCCTCTTGTTGAGTTATAAGAGTTCTTTATATGTTGTGGATGCTATCCCTTATCAGATAAAGGACTTGTAATTCATACCACCCAAACAAGAGCACTGGTTGTTATTTTTAACCCCTGCATTCCCCAGACTTCCTCTCATCCAACCTGCATCTTAACCCACCCACTTATTCCCACCATAGTCCTACATTTCACTGTTCCCTCCCCAATTATTTTTCACCTAATGTCATCATTTCTTGTCTTTTCACCTCCATATTTTGTCCCCTTGTAACATGTTTTCTACCCAATAACTATAATCATCTTAAAGATTCATTTTTTTTAAAGCGCTGTTTTAGTTTCACAACAAAATTGAGAGGGAGGCATTTCCTACATAACCTACACCCCCACCCGTGCAGAGTCCCCAGCATCAACAACAGTCATCCAGTGGCCCTTGTCCATGGCACCGAAGTCCAAGCTGACCTTGGGGTTGACCCTGGTGTGGTGCTTTGTGCGAGGACACAGGGCTAATAATGACAAGCACACATGGTATTGACACTATCCTAAAACCCTTTGGGTATCACCCACTCTTCTTCCTCTCACTCCCCAGCGGACACTGGGAGTTTTACCATCTCCATCGTGTTGCCTTTCCCAGAGTATCACCAGAGTATCACAGTGTCCGGTGGAGTCACACAGTATGTAGCCTTTTCAGCTGATATTTTTTAAGTTGTAAAGTGTATTTAAGGTTCCTCCATACTTTCTCATAAATGCATAGCTCATTTTATTTGAATGCTGAATAATATTCCAATATCCCGCTTCATAGTATGTTTATCCACTCACTGAAGGACATCTTAGTTGCTTCTAAGTTTTGGTGATGATGAATCAAGTTGCTGTAAACATTTGTGTGGGCTTACATTTTCACCCCCTTTGGGCAAAATACCAAGAAGCACTACGGTTGGATCATACGAGAAGGGTATATTTAGTGTTGTAAGAAACCAGCAAAGTCTATCTCCGAAATGGCTGTGCTTGGCTCCCCCTACAGCGTGTAGGGGAGCTCTCATAGCTGGTAAGCTCAGGGTCCAGGCTTCACTATTGAACAGGTGTGTAGTGACGTCTCATTGTTGTTTGAATTGGTGTTTCCCTGTTGACATGGGACATGGGGCATCTTTTTATTTTATTTTTGGTATAGAAGAACTGGGGTATAAGCCAAGGTGGGGGGGTGGAGAGAGGTGAGAGGATTCACCAGAGACAGAGTGGGGAGCAGAACAGGCGGATGGACTGAAACACACTGCTGAGGGGAGCAGCAGGTGAGACAGGAGAGGTCTGCTGCACCATGTGGGTCAGCTCCCTGGCTGGGGATCAAACTCAGGCCCTAGTGGTGATAGCATAGCACTGAGGCAAGGAGGCCCTTTTTCTGAGGCCCTCTTTGAACTGTACAACAGTACAGTTACGTTGTTGTATTTTTAAGATTAATATTTATTTATGCAAACCAGAGCTGGGGTACAGGCCAGAGATGCTGGAGGTGAGAGGACTCACCAGAGACAGAGTTGGGGGCAGAACAGGCAGATTAACTGAAATACACTGCTGAGGGGAGCAGAGACTGAGGCAGGCAGAGACTGTGCCATGTGGGTCAGCTCCCTGGCTGGGGACCGAACTCAGGCCGTAGAGGTGATAGTGCTGAGACTTGGCCCCTAGGCCACCAGAGAGGTCCTGGAACATCTTTTTATAAGTGTATTTGCCATCTGCTAATCTTTGGTGAGGTGTGCATTAAGGCCTTTGGCCCATTTTAAAATCAGGTCATTTTCTTACTGTTGACGTTTTAGAATTCTTCATATATTGGACACCAGTCCTTTATCAGATGAGTCTTTTGTAAATATTTTCTCCTGGTCTGTGGCTTGTCTTCTTGTTCTCTTGATTTTGTCTTTCACAGGGCAGCAGTTTTTAATTTTAAAAAAGTCCTGCTTATTAATGATTTCTTTCATGGACCGTGCCTTTGCAGTTGTAGCTAAGAAGTCATCACTGTATCCAAGGCCATCTAGGTTTTCTTCTCACGATTTTTTAGAAATACAAATTAGACTGTGACCCACTCCCCTCTAAGCCCCCGAGAGCCTTCCCGCTCCGTCTAGAACAGTGACTCTGGAACGTGCCTGCCTTGCTCTCCGGCCCTAGTCCCTGCTGTCTGGCTCTTAGCTGCAGTGCTCTCTGCCTTCCCTTCCTCCCACTCCAGGCTTTCCTGCCTTGGAGTCTTTGCAGGTGCTGTATCTTCTGCTCCCACCTCTTCACATGTGCCTGTGACGCCGGCACCCGCTGGCCTTGGCATGCACGTCCCCTCCTCAGCGCAGGCTGCCCCACCATTGACCGCCCTTCCCCCATGGCTTTTCTCCTAACTTTGCTGTCTTGTCCTCTCGACGTGCCATGTGCCGGGCGCTGTGCTCACTGAGTGATTAGAGGACAGGTCAGATCTAACAGGGTACAAGTGTCACCCCATGGGAGGGGAGAGGAGAAGGGAGTTTCCATAGGCCTTTGGGGTGAGCCCTCAAGAGCTGATTCTTGAGCTAACTGCAGCCAGCTGAACAAAACTGGGAGAAGGGCCTTGCAGAGGGAGGGCGGGACAGCAAGTGCAGGGCCCTGGGCTGTGTCCAAAGGCGCTGACGCCAGCACTGCTGCCTGGTGGGGGGAGGATGAGGATGGAGAGGCAGGTGGAGTCTGCCAGGCTGGGTTTCGCACTGCAAGCTGCTGGGGGTTCTCACTTGCTTTCCCCACCCTGCCCACCCAGGTCCTAGCGAGAGCCTGTCCCAAGTACACTCTGAAGAAGTAGTTATACGTGCTGAAGGAATATCACTGCGGTTAATGAGATGAACTAGTCCCCCACCCCTTCCCTGGTGGCAGTGCCCCTGAATTTGCCAAGCCCTTTGTTTGCTGGCTGTGCCGGAGGGAAACTTCAGGTTTGACTTGGGGCCGTGTGCATTTCATCAGGAGTCATGAACGTGTCTCCACTCCTCCTCCCGACGGGTTGCTGGCTCTATACTAACCCCCACCCCTTCATTTTCACTAACAGTTCTCAGAATCTTCTGAAATCTCCATAACCAGCTCCTACAAAAAAGCCTAAATACTATTCCTGAGTGAGAAAAGCAAAGGCTTTTTGTCTAGGAAGTTGGAATTGTCCCAGTTTGGCCTGTTCCTGGAGCCTGGACTTGGGCGGAACAGTCTATAGGACCTGCTTCTGGGCATCTGAGAAGGCTGCGTGTTTTCTAGATGCACAGGATGTCTAGACAGGTCCATCTTTTCTGCATTTGATGTGGAATCTTGGTTAGGCACAGGGGACCTGGGAGAAGCTTGAATCCAAAACAGCTTCAGTGGAGGAGGCCCTGCCAGGGAAGTCTGTTTTGTAATGAGATCTTTATGTCGGCGAGAAAACCTTATTAACCCAGGGCCAACCCAGTTTTTTTTCCACATGAAATTAATTTATTGGCCCTACTGCTCAGACGTCATTTGGCTCCCACCGTGGCTCGTATGTCCTGGCCTCTTTTGGAAAAGATTTATTATTTTTAAGAACCAGTGTCTCATGATTCTTCCATGGCATTTGACTCCATCGATTCCTTTGGCTTCCTTGAGGGGCTGTGCGCACCCCCGTGTGTGTGTGTGTATGTGTGTGTGTGTGTGTCTGCACACATCCGCATGCAGAGCGATATGCAGGTAGAAACCAGAACTCAACCAAGCCTGGGGGTCCTGGGTGTGGTGGGTGGGAGGGAGACAGAGTTGCCTGGAAAACACACCTCCGCTGTCTGTGCACTTACAACCACCCAGATCCAGCCCAAGCTCAGCACACAGCACCTGCGTGGTGTGCTCAGAGCCGGATCCCTGGGTTTGAACCCCAGCTCAGCCATGTGTCCACTGTGTGACCCTGGCTGTATTTCTTCGTTGCTCTGTGCCTCGATTTTCTCACTTGCAAAATGGGGGTAATAAAAATGTCTCCTAGAGTTGTGGGCAGATTAAGAGTCAAACCATACCCAGCACTTGAAACAGTGCCTAGCGTGCGGTCGGCGCCCCATAACTATCTCCTATGCGGTCACGATGACCTCACCTTGGTAATTTTCATGTTGTTGGGCTATTTACAGTATTTGGTGAGAAAGCTCTTCTCCAGCCTCTTTTGCCATTCCGTGTGAGTCAGCTCGATGCTGGACACTTACTTTTGTCCCTTCTGGCTCTCATAGAAGTCACCGCAGGATCGTGGGGGGCTGTGCTGTCTAGACAGTTGGTTGATGAGTTCCCACGGGCATGTGTGCTGTCTTGCCTCCCATGTCCCCCCATCTCTCTCCCTACCCTTTCACCACCCCCGGTCTTCATCTCTCCATGTTTTGAAGAGATGCTCTTGTCTGTGTACGGTCTCCCCCACATCCACAAACCTGGACGCTAAGCTTCTTGGGGCCTCCTGGTGAAAGCTCCCCAAGCTTTCCCTCTGCAGCTGGGCTTTCCCTCTGCCCCGGGGGTTATCCCTGGAAAGCAGAAGTATGAGCTCCTCCTGGACTTCAGAGTTCTCGCAGGGCTCCCCAGCTGCCTGGTCTGGTAGACCCAAGGGGTAGGTAGCGTCTCCTTGTAGCAGCCATCAACTTGGGGGCAAATCCTTATGGAGAAGTTTCTTTCCATCAGTTTTTAATTTTGCTCTTAAAATGCCCTTTGAACAGATTTGTTCAGTGAAAAAAATTTGTATGTGATAAAAGTTACTCATTTCGGTGTATAGTTCGGTGAGTTTAGACAAAAGCCAGCCGTGACCTCACCACCTTGAGGTGCAGAGGAGACGCTTCACACTCCACGTTCTCTGCCATTACAAGGAGAGGATTACAAGCCCCCTCCCTGCCCCCAGTTTTGCCTTTCCCAGAAAACCACGTCAGTGGGGTTCTCTAGCCTGTGGTTTGGTGTCTCCTGTCAGCAGGTTCTGTGTCGGACTCACCCTCGTGTCTGCGAGGGCCAGTGCTGCTTCGTTTTGATGCTGAGTTAGTTGTGTTCCACGGTGAGAATTTTACAGCTGTGCATTCATCCACTAGCGGAAGGACGTTTGGGTTGTTTCCAGATTTTTGGAGGTTGTGAATCTGAGAATTCCAGGTGTTCTGCTCCTTACCAGCACTTAGTGTTCCTGGCGTGGTCATTTTTCTCTTGTTCATTTTAGCTATTCTGACAGGTGCGTGGAGGGACTTCACTGTGGTTTTCATTTTTTCATGGTGCCGAACACCATCTTGTGGGTGCTTGTTTGCTGTGGGTCTGTCTTTTTCAGGTACGTGTCTGTTAAAAGCTTTGCCACTCCTGATCAGTTGCTTGTTTTTCTTACACTGAGAGCTCTTTCCACAGTTGGGACCCGAGTCCTTTTGGATGTTTTCTTCCAGTCTGTGGCTTGTCCTTTCATTCTGTGAACAGTGACTTTCGCAGGGCAGCAGACGTTTTTGATTTTGATGAAGTCCAATTTATCATTCTTTTATTCCACGGGGTGTGCTTTTGGTGTCATTGCACCAGTTTTTAATTTCATTTTAATTCTCCTCAGACAACGGATGGCATCTGGGTGTGGCCCCCGGGCAGCTGCTGTACAGGCTGCTTGGTCCACTTCCTGCCAGCCTCCACAGCTCCCTGACGGCCATCTTGGTCACGAGCTAGAACTGCTGTTAGGAGATGCCACTCTCCAGAGCCCTGGTGACAAGTGTCCTTAGAGAGGAGAGTCACCGAGGAATCTCCCACCCGTGCCGTGTGCCGGGTTTGCCGGACCACCTGCCTTCATGCTACCCTCTCAAGGTGTGATCATTCCAGGTGCTTCCCTGGCTTTTCGTGACTCTGGTCTCTTCTGGGACCACTGGAGTGCCCCCATAGAGCTCTCTAACTTAATATCTGCAAACAAGGTTGAAGAACCGGCTGGCATCTGAGCATCAAGCCAAAGACCTTATAGTCCCTGGTCAGTTGGGCCTGGGTTAGGAAGGACACTTGGGACCACATCTGTGCCCTGACAATGGCTTAGAACGTACTGCTCGTCCCAAAAGCTCTGGGTCTTAATTCAAATGGCCCAGACAGTGTGAGTTTTGTTTTTTTTTTTTTTTTAAAGATTTATTTATTTATGCATACAAGAGTCAGAGTCAGGGGAGGTGAGAGAAGTCAGGGGAGGTGAGAGAATTCACCAGAGACAGAGTGGGGAGCAGAACAGGCAGACTGACTGAAACACACTGCTGAGGGAGGGGCAGGTGAGGCAGGAGAGATCTGCTGCGCCATGTGGGTCCCCTCCCTGGCCGGCGGCAGGGATCGAAGTCGTGCTGCAGCTGCTGCGGTTTGCTTCATAGTGCGTTGCTTAACCCACTGCGCCACCAGGGAGTCCCAGCATGAGTTTTGAAAGACCCACCCATGTCTTGTTTCGCCTTCATCACAGGAGGGTGCCTGTGGTTTCTGCTCCTGAAATGGGCCTTTAAGTGTCCAGCTCAGTGCACCTCTCATTTGACCTCTTCCCTGGCTGTGCTCTGTCACCTCAGTCCCGAGAAGAGGCAAACACTTGGGCAGAAGTGGGGACTACCCGACCTTGCTGAAGGGGTGTAGAAGTCACATCCAAAGTCCATGCTCTGAATCGGGGCTGGAGAGAGAGCTCAGGAGCCCAGAGGCTGGGTTATGAAGCGTGACCCTCACACCCAAGCAAAGTGGTCGCTGCCGCTGGTTTCACGGCTACTGTGACAATAACGTTCTATGTCAGCCTGTTCCTCCAGGATTCAACGCGAGTCAGATGTTGCAGCTAAAGCTGATGACTCGCCTGAAGTGGCAGGAGCCAGAATTTGGAATTCCGCCACAGTCATGCACACACAAAGAAACCTCTTCCTTTGTGTGGTCTTGCCCTCCTGGGACCGTCTCACATGATTCTAGGGGAGAGGGGTTCGCTGCAGACCTTGGCGCATTCTTACCTCACACAGAGGCATTTTTCCCTGTCCAAGTCTCCAAAACGGTACTGCGACTCGCAGTGGGTTGGTGACCTTCTGTTGCAGTAATTCCCTCCTTTGGGCATTGGAATTGATTTTCTTCCTTGTGGCATGTAAAGATTCAAAGCATGCCCCTTGCTCCCTGTCCCTGGAGGGTTCCCGCATCCGCAGCTGAGTCCAGGAGTGCTGGCCCCAGAGCTGGGGGAAGGGTCCCAGGAGCATCTGCCAGCTCCAAGTGTGTCCTGTGGTGGGAGCCAGCCCCTGGGTTCGAGAGGGGCTGCCGAGGCTGCGGCTTCCTTCCCAAGCTGGATTTTAATAAAGGAGAACCAGTAGCTCTTATCTTTCAGAGGTTTCTTCTTGGGAGTGATGTATTTGTGTTGGTCCCCAGGGAACTCCTCGTGCCTCCCAGCAGGCTCCCCCGTGGGTGATGAGGGTGACTAGAGAATGTGCAGTTCCAGCTCTGTGGACTCCCTTGCTGTCCCCACACCCCACCCCCACCCACTTCTTGGTTATGAGGCTTCCTGACACCCCTCTCCCCTCCCCGGCCTCTCCCCACAAACCCAGGGACCTGCCGCAGCCATGGCTACTGTTGAGGAGGTTCCATCTCTCTCTGTCCTTTCCTGGCTGACCTTGCCCCACCCCTTTGTCCATGCGCTTGCCCCAGGACCCAGTGGTTGGGGATCAGGGTGGAGGTAATGTGGAGGTGGCAGGTTTCTGCTTCTCCGCAGCCCGTGTTTTTTCAGGAACTCCAAAGAGGATGGTCTCGATCACTTTCCAGCCTCTCTTTGTCCCGCCACACCTCTTCCCTCGCCGCCATCACAGTGTATTTACAGAAGGCACATGGTGCGTGGGTCCTGTCAAGCCCTGCTTAAACCTGCTCCTTATGTTTTTGAGCATAAAGCCCAAAGACCTTGACATCCCTGTCCACTGGCCCTGGGTTAGGGGTCTGCTTCTGCACCCTGACAGTTGCTGCCCCCAACTCTCCCTCTGCTCTCCCTGCCCCTGTTTACTTGCTCATTCTTCTAGTTTCAGCCTCTGGACCAGCACTTGGGGTGCAGGCTCCAGTCCCACAGGCCTTCTGAACTAAGGAGAGTCTGGGGCCAGGAGCACATCCCCACCCTGTGGCTCCCTGTTGGAGGCAGGGCACAGACAACTGTGGGAAACAGGTAGGACAGTGCCTGGCAGTGGAGCCTGCCTGGGGGAAACGTACATGTTGGAATACTACTTAGCTATATAAAAGGTGAATTCTTGCTATTTGCAACGACAGGGGTGGAACTTGAGGATGCTCAGCAGAATAAGTCAGAGGGAGAAAGACAAATACTTGATGGCTTCACTTGTTTATGGAGTGACGAAACAAAGGGTCAGACAAAACAAAACTAGTGACAAACCCTTGACATCCGACTACAAAACAGAGGCCACCAGAAGTGGACGCATAGGAGGGAGGGAGCCCAGTAGTGTGTGGTGGAGGATTATTGGAGCTTTGGTGATGGGCATGCTGTGAAAACATACATCTGTGAAGATTTGAACCCATAGTCCCCAGAACAAATACAGTGTGGTAAACCAAGATCACCGCAATAAACTCAATGGGGAAAAAATGACCAGGAAAGACCCCTCCCAGATGTGACAGTTGAGCTGGGGAAAATCCAGCTCCAGGAAGGAGAGCATTGCAGGCAGAGAGAAGACCAGATATAAAGGTGCAGCGTTGAGCAAAGTCTTGATGGAACAGATGGAGCCCAGGAGCAGAAAGGGCCTGGTGCCTTGGGCACAGAGGAAGTAGGCCTAGCAGCTCCTCTGTTCTGGCACCAGTAATTCAAAAATGAAACAAATGCTAATAATGACCAGGAATTAGGAAATGTAGACAGTGAAAACATTTTCTTTTATTGAACTTCACATATCTGTAGTCATTGCCAGAAAAAAATTATAGTATGAGCATGAAAAATACGCAATAGACTTATACTATTAAATTACATTAACGTGGAACGTTCCTACACATTGGCCTGTTGCAGTAGTAAATAAAAGCTTTATAGTTTCTCCTTTCGAGCCTTGACATCTGCAAATTTGCCAATGACTTGGCCAGCTTCTTCATGTGTTCGTGTTCTGTGTTCCCTGCAGTGAGATTTGTCAGTCTGTCTTCACCCATAGTTGGTCGAAGAAGACTTCTTTGTTAGTTTTAATTCCAAAAAGTTTCTTTCATGTGAAGCAATAGATATACAAATAGTTATGAAAAGCCTTAAGCATGAGGATAATTTTGGCATAGCTTTATAAAAATTCTATTTCAGATGTCTTCCCTAGTTGAAATCCACTAAAATATCACCAGAAAATTCATCACAAATTTCTATTTTATTCAACACAAACTTTCAAGGGATTTTTCCTTTTATAAAAATCAGCAAGAATGGTTGAGTGATAGAGAACAGGACGTTGGCTCCTCTGTTGTGGTCTGAGTGTCCAGTTCTGGTGTGACCGAGCAAATCTTCAAACTTTGCTTTTCAACTTCTTCTGCGCAGTAGAACAGTGTCTTTGTCCATTTCTCCTGGCGTTCTTTTTCAAATTTGACCTTTTTCTATTTCATTGCCTATTTCCTTGCTTTGTTTGCTGCCCTGTTAATGGTTTTCTCTGCATTTTTGGGCCTAGATCTTTAAGGAATAGTGTGAAAGCTTGATGCTTCACAGTATGTGGTTCAAGCCAGGTTTGGGCTGTTGGCAAATATTTTTGTGACTGATTTACTTCATCTCTAGCTACACACTAGGATAAAGCTACTAAGTGGTACTAGTCCGTAAGATTTTATTTTCTTGATTCTCTTTCAGTTTTCAAACAATTAACAATGCAAAATGATGAATTTTAATCTTCAAGACACTATTCAAATTCAATAAATCATGCATGAACTAAAATTTGCATTTATGAAACAAAAAAGTAGCCCTGTGTAGTTCATACTTGGTTTTAAATTTTAAACACAAACGAATTTCCAAATGATCACTTAGGATGACAGAATTGAAGTAGGTTGCGTTTCTTCATTGTGATGAGGGGACTCTCACGGTTATTTTGGATCTACTGTTTAAATGCAGGATGCATAGTTCTCTAAGGCTTGGAGACAGAGTCTGGGCTAAGAGTGAACTTCAAAAATTCTGAACTGCTGCAAATTTACCCTTAAAACAAATGCATGTAATTGAGTCCATGTGTCTCAGGGGCCTTTGTATAACTAGGCGATGTTTGAATTAACTTCCACGTAGAATCTACTGAAATGTATTGAAATGTTGAAATGATCAAAATGTGTTAATTTGAAGCTTGCATATATGCAATTGAAACTCCCAGTAATAGTAGCAGTTGCTTAGAACCTAGACCAACAAAAGACTTTTGGGGGGAGGAGTATTTTGTCATCGACATTTCTTTGGCTTGCTGGTGTGGGCCCATACACACGCTCCCTCTCCGCCAGCGTCTGGGCAGCTGACTTCATGTGCTGGATGGCTGGTGCTGCCTGGGTGAGGGGAGGGCAGTGAGGAATGAGGGTGGAGGGGCTGGCCAAAGCCATGGCCTCAGGGCTCCTGCAGGCCTTGGGGAGGGATGTGACTTTTCTTGAAAGTCCAGTGTGTTCAGTACCAAACAGACATCCCTGAAATAGCACAGGGACACGAAAACCACAAATGAGTGGGTTGTCTTTTCTATCAGAATGTAATCTCCCTGAGGGATGACAATGCCTTTGCCATATTTTTGTCAACCCAGTGTTTCTCCTGCAACTTACGACAGACTCAGTGTGAAATACAAACAATAAATAGCCAGACCATAAGTAAAATGTGAACTCTGCAGCACTCAGCCTAGGAGACCAGTCCATGTCTATAGTAGCCAGTCCAGAAAGTCCAGCTGTTTTTAACAACAGCTCCAGGAAGCCCAACAATAGTCTGCAACATTTGACTCCAGATGATCAGGACGTGATTCATAACTGACAACTACCCTAACTTTTGCCTCTGCTTCCAAATTAGGACCAATGGAAGGAAGCCAGACTACGTAGGTAACCCATCACATAGGATGTCCTGCCTCTGCTTAGCTTGCCTACAGCTTCCCCATACCTGACACCTCCCCTCCTTCTAGGTAAAACTTTTCCTATTCCCGTCTTTGGCTCCCGTGCTTTAGCAGGCGCTGAATAAATAGCCTTTGCTTGTTCCTATTTGGGTGTTCTTCATTTCTTTCCGTACTTGACCTACACAGTCAGTGAGTGAGTGAATGCATGATAAAGGTGCCATCCAGAAGGTGCCCAAAATAATGGGGCAGATAAGGCAGCGACAGGAGTGGCTACAGAGACATACTGCTGCTGATGGCTGACACACAGGCACATCCTCCTGAGTGGTTCCTGGGTGTCTCCTAGACACCTGTTCCTTTACACACATGGGATCCTACGGGGCAAAGCTAACCCTAACCCTTTTCACCTAGTAAATTGTGAGTGTCTTTCCACACAGTAGTATATTTAAGGTTGCCTTTGAAGTGGTTGCGTAGTATTCCACTAGGTCAAAGCTGATTATTTCTAATTTTAACATAAAAGTCCTGAGTCAAAGTTTGCACTGTAAAGTTTCTTTTTCACTTTTTTCTAAATTGCTCTCCCCAATGGTTATAAAAATTTGTCCACATATTCAAAGTATATGGAGAGATATAGTTTTTTTTCTGTTAGCACTGTGTCTTAATGTTTGAAAGCCCCAAAACATTATTTTGTATTGATTTACATTTATTTGATAAGTAATGGGCTATACATCTTTTGATATGTAGTCATTGATCCTTATATTTCTTTTTATATAAATTTCTTATTTCACAATTGCCCTTTTGGGGGGTCAATTCCCCATTGTTTTAATACCATAGTTCTTAAATATTTTTAATATCTGATGGGATAAGTCTCTTATAAATTCCTATTTTTTTCAAAAAATTTACAAGGATTTTGCTTGAAATTGCATTATATTTATGAATCAACTGAATAAGCTGCCTTTATAATATTATCAAATGGTATAATTTTCCTTCCAGAATTTTTTTTTCTAATAGGTACCCTTCATACTATTGTTTAGCTTATTGCTTTGTATTTAGATTTTCAGTTATTATGGATCATAATATTTTGTATTATTATGGTTAGTTTTTTGCTGGTCATGTGTTTTCTAGGACAGCATAGCAAATGTGTGTGTGTGTGTGTGTGTGTGTGTATAAAACTAGCCACCAGATTCAACTCTCTTAGTTAATCCAATTTTTAGTTTATTCCCTTGGGTTTCTAGGTCAATAAACATACTGAAAAATTTGCCAGTACCTTTCCAGTAAACATTTTCTTTTACTTTGTCTTATTGAATCACCTAGAATATTGTGAATGGTGATAAGAAGCACCCTTTCTAGTTACTGACTCGAATGGAGATGGTGTTAACTTTTGCAGTGTCAGGTGATATTGTCTGTGTTTTGAAGTAAATATTTGGTATGGTATCGCATAGTATAATATAGTGAAGTATCATATAGTTTTAAGATCGGATACTTCTATTCCAAATTTATTGAGTTTCCATCAGGAAGAATTGAATTCCTGCCATGTCTTTTCAGCTTCCATCAAACTGACTACATGGCTTTCCTTCTATGATTTTCAATGAGATGAGTGAGTTAATAGATGTTTCTAATGCTGAGACATCTTTGTGTTCTGGCAAGAAAACCTTGATCTTGTATTTGAATTGCAATATTTTATTTAGGACGCTTCCTTCTGTATTCATAAATGATATTGATTCATAGATTTTTATTTTTTGTTATATCTTTGGCAACTTTTGGTGTCAAGATTACGTTTGCTTCAACAATGAACAGGGAGAAATTCCAAGTTTCTCTTTCCTCTCAAACAAGTTAAATGGCATAGGGATTATCCATACCTTGAAATGGGGAAGAATTACCCTTGAAACTTGAATTCAGTGCCTTGATTTTGAATCGATTCTTTGACTTTTTTCCCACAGTTCTCTTATGTTTATCTCCACCCGTCCCTACTTTTCTATTTTTGAGATTTTAAAATAGTTCTTTCATTGTCAGTTTTGTCATCTATATATTTCCAAGAGATTTGTTAATCTTATTAAGATGTTAGAAACCACTGATAAAAACTTGAGGGACATTTTACAAAATACTTGATTAGAAAGCCTCTCCACTGTCAAGGCCATGGCAAATAAGGAAAGACAGAACTGTCACAACCCGGAGAAACTAAGGAGACTTGATGACTGCTACAGTGAGTTAGGTTGGATAGGGCTCTGGCACAAAAAGAGAATGCCCGGGGAAAATGGATGAAATCCGAATAAAGCCTGAAACTTATTTTAAAAAATGCTTGGTGTGGAATTATCATTTTTTCTTACGTAGATACCACCATCCTCCAGCGCAGTGATTATTTTTCTTTCCTATTTTTAGAATTGTTTAACATTTTTTTTTCTTGATCAGACTTGATGGAGATTTGTTTTAAGGAACTCATTCTTGAATTTACTAGGCAATTTCATTACAAAAATTCAGTTGGCTTTTAGTTTACATGTTTGGTAACCTTTTACTTTGTTTTGCTTCTAATTTACATGGAAGTTACAAAAATAGTTTAAGGGACTCCCACATACCTTTGATCATTGTTTAAATCCATCCCATTTACTTATCTCATCCTCTTATATCCTAATTTGTGCCAATGTTTAGTATCCATTAATATGTATAATTTGATAGTAGGTTGACAATTAATGATGCGATTAAATAATAATAAATAATATCTAAATAATTTGATAATAGGAGACATCATTCCTCTTTATTCCTAAATGATTCAATGTAATTTCCTAAGAATGTAGACATTCTTTTATAGGTACATAACAGTTACCAAAATCAGGAAATTTAGCATTATGTGGTACCATTCCCTACTCCACAACTCATATTCAAATTTTGTCACTTGTCCCAATGCGATCCTTTTTCCCTTATAGGATCCAGGAGAACGCAGGATCAAGGGTTGCATTTAGTTGTAGAGTCTGTTTCATCTGAAAATCAACCTTCCATTGTGTCTTTTGACCTTGACATTGTTAAAGGGCACAGGCCAGTGATTTTGCACACCATCTCGCTTTTGGGTTTTGGATTCTCATGGACAAGTTGGGCTTAGACCCACGTGGCAGACACGTCACACAAAGTTGTGCGCATCTCACCGCATCCTCTCGCAAGGTGCGTGACCTGATTTATTCTAATGTTGTTGATGTTAGCTTAGATCATGTAATTAAGGTATTGTCTATCTGGTTTCTCCACTGTCAAGTAGCTGTTTCTTCCTTTGTGACTTCTAAGTCATTTGTGGAGAGATACTTTCATGCTATGTAAAATTTAATTCTCTTACTCATCAGATTTTCACCCATTAGTTTCAGTGTGCACTGATGGATTTTTCACTCCATCATTCATGTTCTATTATCAGTTGCGTTCCATTGTAGAAAGATTTTTCTTTCCATTCTCTTAATTAAAAAGGTCATTTGTTTATTTAAATCAGTATAGACTCATGGACTCTTGATTTATTCGGTGGGTTGAATCCATTACTATCATAATATAAAATATATTTTGATCAAACTGTCTCAAATTTGGCAATTGAGAGTCCCTTTGATGTGGTTGTCTTTTTTTGACATGTCCCTCTGACTCTTTGAGTAGTTCTTTAGTTTCTGGCACAGAAGGATGTTTTAGGTGCATCTTGTATTTTCCTGTCTCAGTTCTAGACTCAATTATTTCACCAAGGGTCCACCTAAAACAAACGCTGATCTCTACTTAGTGGCTTCTAGTTGGTAATGAGTTGAATCTGCCTTCTCTGAGTTCTAGGCTGGAGCAAATGAACACATTATTGAGGATAACTGGATCTTAGTTTTCAGTGTTGGAGAAATATGAAAAGGAAGAGATTAGAAATATATTCTGTTGGGCTGAATTGAAATTGAAGGTAGATGAACTCATGGTTTGTTCTGTCTCTGTTTGTCTGTCTACCGACCTACCTTATATTACCTATTTGTTGTCTGTACATACAGAAGTAAATACTGATGCCTAGATAGTGTGTGTGTGTGCGTGTGTGTTTGTATGCATGCACACACACACACAATTTCCCAGCAATGTCTGCTGAGTAGGCCTAGACTCATACACCAGTAACAACAAGCATATGTAGTGCTAAGATTTTGATTTTTAATTTTTTTAAAGATTTATTTATTTATGCATACAAAAAGCTGGGGTACAGGCCAGAGATGTGGGTGGTGAGAGGATTGCCAGAGATGGAGTGGGGAGCAGAACAGGCAGATCCACTGAAATACACTTTGAGGGGAGCAGTGGACGAGACAGGAGGGGTCTGCTGTGCCAATGTGGGTCAGCTCCTTGGCTGGGGATTGAACTCATGTTGCAGTGGCTGGCGATAGCTTGAAAGCCCTGTGTCTTTAACAAACCCTGTGCCACCAGGGAGGCCCTTGATTGTTAATTTTTAATCTCAATTAAATTTTGTAAAAGTATACTTTTGTGCATATTATATAAATATATATGTTTCCCTATATCATAGGGAAATCTTGTAAAATTTATTGCAATTTTAAAAACTGATTTGTGTATAGCAGCAGTACTATCCAACAGGAATTTTTGCAATGATAGAAGAAAAGGTATATATCTGCATTATCTGATATGATATCTGCTAGACATATGAAAGGTGATTCGTGAGTGCACTGATTTTTCGTTTAATTTAATTTTAATTAGTTAAGATTTGAATTTAAATAGCCATCTGTGGTTAACGGCTACCATAATAGAATTTTGGATCTAAGTTCTGATATATATTGGCATATATATAATTCAGACATATTAATATATGTATATATATTCAAGTTTATTAATAATACTGTTCAAATGTATTTTGTTCAAATACTATATTGAATTTTTGGGTCTATGATTTTAAGTGTTATATATGTGTGTGTGTATATATATGTGTGTGTATATACACACACATATATATTCAAGTTTTTAAATAATATTTGCCAAGCCCTCTATTTTTTGTCTATGTAGCTGGCAAAGATAGAGAGAAAAATGTTCACATTGACCATTTTGCTTCAGTCTCTACCTTGTTAAATATTAATATTATCATCTCTGATTTATTTGTTTGTGTTTGCATGATAAGACTTTGCCCATCACTTTATTTGGCATGTAGAAAAAAACTCAATATTTATTTGTAAATGAATAAATGCATGAATGAATTTTTTAAACTTTCTGGAACATTTTATTGTAGTTATGCTCTTTTATAATAGATCAAAACTGAATTTTGTTTTTGACCCAAACTAAGTCTTTTAATAGAGAGATTTAACTCATTTCCATTTTATGCTTAATTCCTTATAGAACTTTTTTCCTGTAAAAGGAAACCATTTCCTGTGTTGTTCTTCCTGGCTAAGGACCCTGTCACCTTGAAGACATTCATATTCATGCAGCCCGGAGATATTTTCTTTTTAATTATTGCTTCTCTAGTCTTCTTTTCTTTCCTTTTAAGCTACTTATATATCCAGTGCAAATGGCCGCTTTTTCTTATTTCTTTTTTTTTCATTTATTAACCTTTTTTGGTCCTGGTAATCTCTAATTCTCCATTTCAAAATTTGTCAATTGAATTTCTTACCTTAAAACCAAATTTTCCAGATTTTTCCTTTTCATATTGCCTCCCATATTTTTATAATTAAATGTCTTGGAAGAACACCCAGAGAATCTTTACATTTTCTCCTGTTATCTTGAAGAAACTTGGTCATATAATGTGACGTGTGCTCTAATTGCCCAAATGGATGTCTGTCTATATGTTGACTGGCTAAATATTTCCATATGTCTCATGATTTCTCTTTTTTCTGTCCAATCCAGATGAGGATATTGGGTTATTGAGCAGGGGATTTCTGAAAAAGGGTGTCAGGCCTTCTTTTTAATCTCTTAGGCCCAGTCGGAGGGAGGAGGGATAAGTTTAGATTTACTGTTGTTTTCTTTTGCCAAATTAGCTTCCATGAGCTGTATGCAAAGGCCTCAGACAGGGGGGTCATCTCTTTATTGGAGTGTCCGCTTCCTGTGGGCTATGGCAGCCCCAAGGTAACACGACAGTGTCCTCCTCTACCTGCCAGAGGTTGAGAGGTGTTTCATGAACGTGTGTGCGCTTGGGATGCTTTGATAATACATATGACAGAAACCAAGACTGCAGGGAGATTTCCCTGGCATCGAGGGCAGCCCCCTTTGGCCACCATTTTCCCATGCCTAGGTTGCCTCCCTCATGTGGGCCAGTTTCCAGCTCCAACCAAAGACATTTCTTTTAGTTTCTGTCACACCTGTTCATGCCTGAGGTTCAAATTCAGACAACTAGAGGGTTGCCAGGTGCCAAGACATGACATGAAGTCTGGCTTATTTGGGAACACAGAATCCTGGCCTGCCCAGATGGAATTCTTAAAGCGTCACTGCCCTTTTAGACCTGTCACTGCCCTAACCGTGATACAGGTGGTGAGAAGTGGCAAAGTGTGCCTCTCTGCCCTCCCCCGAAGGTGAGGACTTCCTTGAACTGGGGCCTTCTTACTGGAAGGGGGGCCAGGAGGTGTGCAGAAATGCTGAGTGTGCACGATGGAGACGAAGGGCTTCAGGCCGGGCTCCATTGGGAAGGCGCCCCAGGGCCCCTGCTCCTTCTGTTCCAGCAGCCGGCCGGGCATACGGGCTTTCTGAGGCAAGACTTGTCTCTGTGACTGTGCCCAGGCACCACCACAGCTGCCCCCTCAGGAGAACAGAGGGGTCCAGGAGCAGGTCGTGGCTTCACTGTCTACTATTAGTAGTGGGATCCGGTCAAGGTTCTTCTTATCTTCAGTCCTCTCTCTGACTGTGGACACAACATTTTATTTTCATTTATTTTTATTTTTAATTTTTTAAAATTTATTTTTCTTACAATGTTTGTTTTCTTTTCTAGGTGTCGTCCCCATAGTATTTCTATTATCAATTTACCCGTGCGCCATCACCACAGTCCCTGTGCTCTTCCCGCCCCTGCCTTGATCCCATTCCCTCCCTCTTCACTGCAGAATGTCTCTGATTTGTAGCTGTCTGTTTATTTTTGTTTTGTTTTGTTGTTGATGTAATATTATTTATTATTATTTTTTCTTGGATGCCCTATATTCCTCCTGTAAGTGAGACCATCCAGTATTTACCTTTTTCCTTATGACTTATTTAAGTGAGCATAATCCCTTCAAGCTTCATCCATGTTTTTATGAATGACTTTATCTTTTTGAGTGCTGAATAGTATTCCATCATATGTGTATACACACACACACATATACACACACCACATTTTCTTGATCCAGGCATCTGTTTTTGGGCTTTTGGGTGGATTCTAAGTCTTACCTATCATAAATAGTGCTGTGATAAACATAGGGGTGCAGGTGCTCTTTTGAATGAATGTTTTTGTGTCCTTTGTGTAGATCTCTAGGGGTAGGATTGTTGGGTAGCTCTATTTTTAGTGCACTGAGGACCCAGCAGACAGATTTCCATAGAGTTTAATTTCATCAGATTATGGGATGATTCAGTGATAGAACATCATCAAGCTCTGTCTACCCCATGAGAACCACACACCAGGAGCAGAAATGCTGGAGTTCGGCTGTCTGCTGTAAAGATCCTGGCTTTCTCCTTTCTGGCTGTATGTCCTGAGTGACTTATTTAGCCTATTTGGGTCTCAGGTTTCTCGTTCATAAAATGTGGGTAAAATACTCCCTACTTCATAGTTCTGGTAAGAGCATTAAATGAGCTGTGTATGTAAAACACCTCGCATGCCACCTGACACATAGCAACAATTCAATAAAAGGTAAACATTTTTAATTAAAAAGAAACCTAGCACTTCCACTTCTTGGTCTCTATCCCAGAGAAGCAGTAACACAAGTGCACGTGGTTGTCAATTGCAGAGTTGTTTGTAAACTAATCTTACCTAAAGAAAAAATGTTTGTAGTGCAGTAGGAAGAACCACCGACAACCTGAATGTTCAGCAGGCCAATGGTAAAGCAATTGTGGCCGGTCCTGTAGAATGCTCTGTAGCAGCTTCAACAGCCGAGGCAATTCTGTATGTACGAAGCAGAAGAGACACAACACTTACTGTGCAGTCAAAGTGAAGACACGGGACAGCCCCCCTGGAAACTCACATGCAGGACCTCATGGACTTGCCCCCTGTGCTGGGCAGGTGAATACTCTGCGGAAACACCCCTAAACGCTTTGCAAATTTTTGAAATTCTTTTTTGTTTTTAAAAATTTATTTATGCATACAAGTACTGGGGTTCAGGCCAGAGGTGAGGGGGGTGGGAGGATTCATGAGAAACAGAGTGGGGAGCAGAACAGGCAGACTGACCGAAATACACTGCTGAGGGGTGCAGCAGGTGAGGCAGGAGAGGTCTGCTGCACCCTGTGGGTCCCCTCCCTGGCCGGGCATCGAACACACGCTGCTGTGCTGTGGATGCTTCACAGTGCGGCGCTCAACCCGCTGCGCCACCAGGGAGGCCTCAACACTTTTCTTATGAAATGTCAGAAGAATCAATTATTAATGGAATTAATTTAAAAATTATTTTTTCTTTTAACTGACAATACAGTGATAGAATGCTCTAAACAGGCACTTTGAATTACAAACAAATGAAGTCACTTCCAGTTTCTTGTATGACCTCCACACGTTATGAAATGTCAGAGGAAACATTAACATACCATTGTATAAATTTACATTGAAAATTGAACTCAGATTTACACAGAACTGGTTCTTGTGAAGAGTTAAATCTCTTTAGAAAAATTGTTCTCTGAGAATCATCAACTCTAGATGTACTAAAATTTGTATTTCAAGATAATTTATCAGAAATTTGCCCCACTGCTGCCACATCTGTAAAATATTCTCCAGAGCTCCAGTAACAATTGCATCAGCAGATTTCTCAAAAGTAAAAATGATCAAATACTATTTGCAGTCACATTTGCTGAAGTGGATAGACATCACTTTCAAATACATTGAGTGAAGATGAAGTTGCTAGAGGTATAAATTTTTATGACCAAAAGATGAATTTTCAGAAATTACAAAAAAACCCAGAAAAACTACAATCAAATAAAATAATAGTGTTTTAATTTTATATATGTATAAAATTATGACAACTTAAATTCTTTTTGTTTTTAACTTGTAAGCTGTAACTCATGTCACCAAAATACTCCCACTACATTTTATAAGTAACAGGATTTTTAAAAAGAAAGTATGCATTTTAGTATCGCATCAGGCAGAAAGTGATGCCTGGCTTCGAGGTTAAATTGGGTGGCTCCGTTAAGGTACCTTCTACCAGGTTCTCTGTTGCGAAGTTACTGCTTTTGCCTTTGAAATTAGTTCTGGTGGGGGAGATAGGTCTTTGAGACTGCAGAGATCCTGCTTCCTGTCACACTCCCGTTCACTGGTTTTAGCATCCATCACCAACTCTTGCCTGCAAGTTACTGCCAAACGCAACTGTTTCCATTGTTTCTATACTTGTTAACTAAAATTCTATAGTAGGGGCCTTCCTGGTGGTGCAAGGGCTTAAAGCACTGCACTATGAAGCCACTGCAGCACGAGTTCAATCCCCGGCAAGGGAGGGGACCCACATGGCGCAGCAGACCTCTCCTGCCTCGCCCGCTGTCAATCTGCCTGTTCTGCTCCTGACACTCTGTCTCTGGTGACTCCTCTCACCCCCCCCCCCACCTCTGGCCTGTATCCCAGCTCTTGTATTCATAAATAAATAAGTCTTTAAAAAAAGTGAAAAAAATTCTATAGTAGAGAAGAGCTGTCTCTTCTCCCCCACTTATTTATTCAATTCTTTATGGAGGTGAGCATGGGCTTAGGGACATATGTTTTACTTGAAAGGTCAGATCCATTGCTTATTTTCTGCTAAAATTTAGCCAGATTGGCCTTTAGGATCCCCTTCAACCTAACGGGCACCTTTCAACTCACCCTTTGATTGGAGTCCATCCATCTCTGGGGCCGTGGGATTTTTTCCTGCACCAGCCCTGAGAATGCCTCTCTGGTGTTGCATATTCAGGTTAAATTCAGGGGAACTTTTTAAAACTCTGGAACCAGAAGTTTGAGAGAGAGAGGTCTGAGATGTGCCTGTGTCAATGGCAGCATGTTCTTTGGGTAGCTGTGATGCTCTGGGAAGGGGCTGGTGGCCACCAGAGTCCTGTGTGTGTGCGTGCATGTGTGTGTACGGGTACGTGTGTATGCGGGTATGTACACGGGTACGTGTGTGCACATGTGTGTATGGGTACATGTGTGCGTGTATGTGTGTGTACGGGTACGTGTGCGTGCACGTGTGTACAGGTACATGTGTATGCGGGTATGTGCATGTGTATGTACAGGCACGTGTGTGCACGTGTGTATGGGTACGTGTGTGCGTGCATGTGTGTACAGGTACATGTGTGCATGTGTGTGTGCATGTACACAGTTTATTACTGTGGAAACTAGCACTCTTCTTAATCCTGCCTTCGTCAATGTGAACTACTTTGGGAGCATCTTCTTCCATACTGAATAGAGTGGTAGGATTGTAGGGGGCTGTTTTGGGGTGCGGTGGGGTGTCTGGTGGGGAACTGGGACTGGGCTTTGTGCTTCTGCCTCACCGACTCTGCCTTAAAGACCAGGGAGCCCCCAGCTTAGGGTGTCTAACTCTTGACCAGCCTGTCTCCATCTTTCTAGACTGTAGGGAGAGCTCTGACTGATGACACTGGCTGTGGTGCCAGGGCCCTTTTCTTAGGCGTAAACCTGTTTTGCCATGAAAGAAATACAGTTCTCTGAGCGGTGATCTTGATGGAGGATAAAATGTAAATATTCCAAATGGTTTTTCTTTCAATTTATATAATATATACGTAGTTTAATTTTATATTGGTCCACTCAGTGTACATATTTATTGGGGTACAGCCAGGGGTACAGGGGGTGAGAGGATCCACCAAAGACAGAGTGGGGAACAGAACAGGAAGATCATCTGCTGAGGGGAGCAGCGGGAGAGGCAGAGAGGTCTGCTGCGCCCTGTGAGTTTTCTCCCTGACTGGGGCTTGAACTCGCGCCACAGTGGCTGTGGAAGCCCCACAGTGCAGCGCTCAACCCGTTGGGCCACCAGGGAGGCCCTGAGTATACATATTTTAACAAAAGATAGTATCGATGTAGTCCAGTTAAACGTAGGGTACACTCATTACCTTGAAAGTTGATGTTTACAAGTTACACATATTTAATATTTTCTAGTGTTTTTTAATTAAATTTTTTTTAAAAAAAGCTTTTCCAACATCTGTCATTTTCCCAGTGCCAAAAGATTGTTCAAGTCAAATGTTTTTAAGTTCAAATACAAATATACACCAAAAAGTAGCCCAGTCTTCTCCAGCTGTGGCAATGGTAGCTGGAATTTTGAGAATGAATTATGTCGAATATTTGAAAGACATTGATCATAAAGGAATCATTGTTTAGAGTAATGTAACATTTATAATGCCTCATAATTTTATGATGTCTTCTAGATGGGATGGCTTTCATTTAAATCCAGCTAAATATAAAAGTAGAGTTTACTCAGGCAATACTTAAAATTTTACCAACTGAGTTTATGTGTGACTCTAAAATTTTGTTACTAAAGGAACTAAACTTTGCTGCCTGGTAAGAACCGCAGACTCTTCTGGATTCTGGCAGGTAGGAGAAGCAGACTTGGGAAGGCAGCTGGTGTCAGAGGGAAACAGAGCACACGATTATGTCTTTTAATACTTGGAGTCCTCCATGGAGTGAAGAAAGAGCAGGAGAAATGAGGGGAGCCCCTGTCTCCGTGCCCACAGCCATAAAAGTTCTGAGTCCTCAGTGACAGGAACACCAGATTCCTGTGATAGTTACTTGCTTTTAGGTGGAGAAAACTTCTTCTTCTTCTTTTTTTTTTTTTTAATTTTTGTGTAGAAGATATGGGGAACAGGCCAGAGGTGCATGGGTGAGAGGTGTCACCAGAGACAGAGCAGGGAGCAGAACAGGCAGAGGGACTGAAACACACTGCTGAGGGGAGCAGCGGGGAGCCAGGAGAGGTCTGCTGCGCCCTGTGGGTCTCCTCCCTGGCCGGGGATCAAACTCAGGCTGTCCTGGTGATAGTGCTGAGGTTTAATCCCGAGGCCACCAGGGGGCCTGAAAACCTTCACATTTTAACATTTGTTGGCTTTTTAGATTTTCCACTCAATTTTTGCTATTTTTTATTAATTCATTTAACAAAGAGGTATTGATTCCTTACCACGTGACAGGAGTAATCGGAGTCTCAGGGAGCAGGTGGCGGCTCAGAGATCTGGGCGCTGCATCCACCTGTAGAGTAGCTTCTTGTGCCCAGGGGAAGGGCGGGCCCCGCCCCCTAGCACAGGAGCAGGTGATGCGCCTCAGCTGTGTCTGTGTCTCCGGTTATAACTGCCTGGGAACTCGGACTGGGGCTGAGGAACTGGAGGCTTTGGCTCTCAAACCTGTCTTTTACCTGTTTAAATCACAATACTGAATAATTATGTATGTGTAAAAGCTGTCAAAAGTATACTTAAATTGTACCTTTGCTGTGTGCTAAAATTACTTTTCATTACGACCTATTTGTACATCATTTGGACCAAATATCTCAGTCTGGAAAAGTAAATACGTTCTTGTTTTTGTTCTGCAAGTTGGGTCAGCAGACATCTACAACAAATACGACGGTAAGGGTGAAGGTGACATGATTTACTTAAATCAGGCAATTTCTCCATTATAGCACTGAAGCCTCGGCTCATAAAGACACTCTTTAGCAGATGAACTATAACGTCGGCCGGCATTTGTCATATTAGGTGATTTGAAAGGAAAGAACAATTATAAAAATGAATGTAATTCTCTGTTGAAGAAAAAAAAATCCGTTTTTCCAGCAGGGGGTGGTTAATTTTCCAAAGATAAAAACAGATTTCACAGCAATTCCGCTGCTATAACGTTCCACAATTAAAACAGAAGAAGAAAAGGTTCCACCGCCCCAGCAGACAGTTGTAGGAATTAGTTGTTTGGGGGGTGGGGGGAGAAGCAGGTCTCCCCTCTAGCATCTGAGCTCATTTTGTTCCCCATAGGAACATCTCTGTTACCATAAAGCATGCTGGTGTGCCCTCAGCCCCCCCACCCCGTTTCTGAGCTGCTTTCAATTAGCAGGGATTATTAAACTGGAAACATTTTAAACTGCTGCCGAAGCGGCTTTCCTGTGTTATGAGCTGAGCTAGAGGCGTCACAATAAAAGCTGATTGATTAGCAAAGAATGTACTTACAGCAACTGATGCCCAGTGTCATTTTCTAAGCATTTCATAACCTCGCCTGCCCCCTGAATTTTGCCATTGCATTGGGAGTTTAACCTTGGCTTCTGTCTCTGTAGCCTGGAGGCTTTCATTTGCGTCTCAGCTGTCTGCACGGGACCTGCTCTCTCCTTACATCCCCCTCTCCCTCCTGGACCCGCAGGTGAGGGTGGGCGGCTCCTGGAGGGAAGGCTGCTTGATGCTGCCTTATCAGGCTTGGCCTGGAGGTCTAATTGTCAGAGTGTTTGAATAACAGCTATTGCCAATCTCCAGAGAACACAGTGCAGGGCCCTGGAGGGGGAAGGCAGGCATCTTCTCGAAGTGTCCGGCCTAGATGAACACCCATGGCTGATCTTTCTTTTGCTTCTCTTGCTTCTCCAACTGAGCTAATTCATTTACCGAACAGCATGTCTGAGCTCTGTGCTAACCTTTCCCACATATACATCATTTTCACACCTGATGCCTTTTTAGAGTTTTAGATTTCATGATATAAATGACATGCCATGTTATATAAATTTATATTATTACATGACATAATTAGGCTTACAAATAATCTGACGTTTACATCTGATATTTACATATGATCGATAGCATTTAATGTGCGTGTCCTTTCATTCCAGCAGCAACATTGTCACTCAGGGCTAATACCCCCATTTTTACAGGGGAGTCAACTGAGTGGCTGGGGGTGGCTTGGAGGAGGCCAACTTCAAAACGAGGCAGTGCACAGTCCTTGTGTTGCTTCTTTGTCCAAACCTGCCCCTACTCTGAGCTTCAGATGCTTTAGCTGTTCAACGCAGCCTCCCTTTTCCAGGTGGTTCATTTTTCTCACCTGTTGGTTGGTTTGTTCAGCACTTGGTCGGGGCCTGGCACGTCCGCTCCTGACATTGGGGCCGGTGACTGCTCTGGGTACAGCCTCGGGCCCCAGCTCTGATTGTTCCTGACCAGTGTGCCAAGCAAGACGGGCCTGTCCTTTGATTCTCCGTAGGGCTACAGGCGCCCTCCTGGAGCACATCTGGCTACTGAAAGTCACATACTGCTTCAGGGAAGGTGCTAGAAGGAGATGTGTGACCTCGGTGGGGCAGGCTGAGGTTCATCTGCTGGACTGGAGAGACAGATGCACCCAGGACACCTCTCCCTGGGAGGAGGGAGTGAGGTTTTTCTGCTCTGTGTTCCTACTTGAGTTGCAAAGGCCCAGGAAGTCAGCCATATCTCGTGTTGGTGGGCTGGAGGAAGCTGCTGGGTTTTCTCTTTGGATGCACCCTCAGCCCCTCCCAGGCCAGAGGGTGGGGGAAGAGAGCTGTTCCTTCAGGGGCGGGGCTGGGGGTGAGGCCCACCACCTTTATTTCTGGATTATGACTCAAAGCACACAACAAGAAGCATTTATTACCTCCAAAGCAGTGCTGGCTCTGTAGTGCTGAATGGAGAGGTGAGGTATTGCAGCTGTTATCTTTTGAACTAACTGCTATTGCGTGTCCCATGACCAGCCGTGGCAGGGTTTTTGTTCCCATGAATGAATGGGCTATAAATCTGTCGGAGTTGACACTAGCAGCGGTACTAGAGGGTGTAAAGAGAAAATGTGCAGAAGAATCTCGTGGTCTTTGCTTGCCTGGAAAATGAGTTCAATAAAATGGAGGTGATCAGTGCTTATTTATAGGGCAAACAGATACATCCAGCATTGGCAGCATCAGAACCTAACTGAGTGTTTTCTCATTTACACTCACTCTGGAAGGCACCTCCCCGAGAGGCAGCGGTCGGCCCGGGGAGCCGCCGGGAGCATGGCGGCCAGGAGCAGCCCAGGAGCCGCCTGTGGGGACAGTGTGTTTCCCTCTGTGTGTCTGAGGCTCTGGAGCTGTCAGAGGTGACTGGCCGGAAGGCTTTCGTTTTGAGCTTTGTAGCCAGCAGGAAAACCCAAGACCGTGGACAGCTCTTTATTTACATTTCAGTTTTGAGGGTGAATGACAGGAAATGGGATAAAATTAATTGCCATTTTTCAGGCCTCTGAAACATAAATTCCTGCAAACATAAATTTGAGCTGGGTTAAGTACTGAAAACAATTTATTGCTAATTTTTCCTTTAATTGCATTCCCCAGAAGAAGGTTTGGTGCTTACTGGTGGAATTATTACATAAAAACGATTCGTTAGAAAGCACAATGAACCATAAATCAGAAGCTTACCTGAAAGAGGGTCAGGGTTCCCCACAATTCATCCTCTCCCCACCCAGGTCGTCCACAGTGATTGCCTCAGCCTCCAGAAGAATCAGAAAGAAAGTGCTTTCTGTCTACTCGCCCCTCCTCCTTGGACCCGCAAGGAGATGAAGTGTTGACTCAATAAGAAGCTTCACCTCAGAAAAGTGACTGCCTGGCCACATGTGGAAGGGGAGCAGAGAGGACAAAATGGGATGACCACCACGTGGCCTCCCTGCCTCACTCAGTTTGTTCAGAGGCTCTCTATCCTGTCAGGCTAGAAAATGGGGCAGCTGGTGGACAGCCCAGCCCTGTTGGTGGAGAGAGTTGAGAGACAATGGCCTTGTCTCAGCTGCTGGGATGCAGTAATAATCTGTCTCCCTTGGGTGCCAGTTGGGGCACCTATCACCTCAGGGGGAGCATCCTCTGTTGGGAAGGCTTGATGGGACCTGGGCCAGTCTGGGTAAAAGAAGTCTGGGTAAAACAAGGGTTGCAAGTGAGCTGTTGCCTCCTGGTTCTTGGCGGGAAGGCTTGGCTGCGGGGGAAGGCAGGAGATTGTCTTGCATCTGCTGTCTGTGGTCCTGCAGGGCTGGGAGGCCATGGCTGGCACTCACCAGCTTGGTCAATCAGTCTTTTTGGTATTTGCAAGTGAAGAAAGGACCATCTATTCTCCTGACCCAGCTAGCTGGAGCTGGACCTGACCAGAGCCCGTGCCCATCTGGGAGTTTGTGCTGGTGGAAAGTGTGGTTTGAGTCCCCATCTGTGAGAAGCCGGTGTATGCTGGGAATGTGGTGTAACAGGTGCCTACGGCTGTGCATAGCAGGTGGGAAGGTCATCGCTTCCTTCCCGTCCTGTCTCAGACCAATGATAGTGCAGGTCTGTGCTGCCATCCGGGACAGCTGACCGCCCACTGCTGGCCAGGGAGGGGGAGCGAGGGGTGGAGGGAGGGGACTGGTAGCTACAACACTGAGAATTCTTGGGGTCTTGGCAGGATGGGGGGCCCGGACACTAACGGCAGGACAACATGGCACACTCAGCACACAGAGGGTAGGGTTCCAAGTGAGTGCGCTGTGCAGGGCAAAGTAGAAAGAAGGCACCATCCCCTCGCACGCCCGCTGGGAAAGCGCTGCAGCGGGAAGGGCCCAGAGTCCATGTTGGAATAGACTGCTGCATCTCTGTCCCGAGCCTCATGCTCAGTTGCTGACGTGATCCGGTCCCAAGGGCAACAGAAACGCTCAGAACCCAACTGAGGCACCCGCAGATTGCAGCCTCCTTTCCTAGGTCACCCAAGGTCGGGGCTCACAGATGCATCACCCCCACTCTTACGATCAATGCATATCAAGAAATTCCTGTAAATGAAAAATGTGCACACACTGAGTCCGTTGCAAAGAATTTCCAGAAGGGCCAAGGGGAATTTCTCAGACCTCTTTGTCTCCTTGCACCCCTTCTTTGCCTCTTGCCCCCAATTCCTAGTCCAGCCATCACAGGTCCTGGAGCAGTTCCTCTAGGGGCTCCTGGGTGCAGCAGTCTACGGTGCCCAAGGGACCCCTCTGTGTGCTGGAGGAGGTCTGATTCCCAGCCTGTGGGAGGCTTGGATTGGGGGAGGGGCGCTCACGCGGGGTTGGGGGATGACCACTGTTTGCCGTGCGTCATTCTGACAGGGAGTGCTCTGGGGGCTCCGTGCGTGTGAGGAACAAAAGCAAGACGGGGCTTTCTGAATCCCGGAGTCATACGAATTTATTTTTGAATACTTGAAAATACAGTGAAGTTCTGAGAAGAAAATAAAAAACTGCCTGTAATCCCACTACCCAGAGATAAACATTGTTAAATTTTTAATGCAGTTCTTCACAGGCCCATGGGCATTTAGATGCATTATTATTTTTTTCAAAATTGGGATTTTACTATAGATACAGTTTTTATGTCTTGCTTTACCCTCTTAACATAATATAAACATTTCCTATGTCCTGATGATTTTTACAAACTTTTTTTTTTTCATTTTCAGAATTTACAAAATTGCATTTTTGGGGATGGACCATGTCATTTAACCATTTCCTTCTTGGTAAACGTTAGTGCTTTATAATTTTTTGATGTTGCCGGTGAAGCTGGCGACGTTAATCATGGGGCACACCTCTGCTTTCTTTATAGTGAGTTCCTAGAGAGGAAGGCCTATGTATGTAGCAAGGCCACTTTATTTTGAAAAATTTGTCCCTCGGGAAGGCAGGACCTGTGAGTCTTACGGGAGAAAGGCAGCCTTGCTCTCCAAATAGAAGACGGTCTTTCCAAAGCTGTCTGCTTGATGGATGAAAATATTTAAAATTGGGATTTCTTTGATGATTGAAGTTGAATACATTTTCATATGTCTATTGTATATGTATATTCTCCTCCTGTGAATTGTTTGATCATTCGCCCATTTTCCCCCCCTTTGGTTCCTATGCTTTCTTCTTTGCAGCATAAAAACATCTGCTGTTTAACAGTTACTCTTCTAGCTTCTGATGGGGCTGAGGCAGGAGAGGTGAAGTATGGGATTGGAGCTGGGCCTTGGGGGCTTTTGATAGTTGGGTCTTCTGTCACCCCCAAAGTAGCTGCTTGGGCGAGCTGCAGGAGGAGCCCCCTTAGGGGTACAAGAATACCACTGTGTACATTTAAGAGGGTGAGTTGGGTGAGCAAAGGCAAAATATTTCTGGTCTTGGTCTTTGCCGAAAGTGACATCGAAGTGACCACGAGCATCACTCATTCCCGAAGACCAGCTCTGGCTCATCCCCAAAGGATGGAACGGAGTCGGCGAGTGAGGGGGGCTGAGGAGACACCACAGTTGATCAGGGTACGTTGCGCGTCCTACCGAGAGACTCAGCAGGTCTTTATTTATACATCGTAAGCAAGCATGTGCCTAGACCAAGCAGGTAACAATCATTACATTTTTTTCAAGAACAGCTTGTGGTCTTGCGACCCCAGCCAGGATTTATGACATAGGCAGTGATAAAATCAAGACAACATTTTTCCATCAGTGTTTGAGCTATTACGATTGATCAATCTAAGTGAAGGCAGGCATATCAATTTTTAAGCAATCACAACTTAATTATTTTGTTTTTACCCTTCAAAACTTTAATTATAAAATCAGCCAAAACAAAAAGGAATCCAGAAGGGGCCAGCTATGGAGCCCCTGATTTTTCAGGAAAGTTCCCCCATGATGGACTTTTGTCATGCGGCACGAGTAGAAGGCCCCCATCAACTCATCCAACGAAGGGGTGTGCAGGCCACTTTCAAGAGGCTGGGTCTTCACTAAGCAAATCACTCTCTTTGCTTTGGTTTTCAAAACCATGAGCCATGCTTGGCTAGGATTGGGGAAAGGTAGAGGATTGGGGGAAAATGACAAGGCTTGGAGGCACGTCCAGCTCTTCACTGCTCTGTGTGTGTGTGTGTGTGTGTGTGTGTGTTTTGAGAGAGAGAGAGAGAGAGAGAGAGAAAGAGAAAGAGAGAGAGAGAGAGAGAGATTGAATTGAGGAGAGACAGTGTCACTTTCCAAACAGGAGATGGTCTTTACAAAGCTGCTTGGTAGATGACAATATTTGAAATTGGCGTGTGTGTATGTCATGTACCTTGGATCCCAGAGTCCAACTAGAGGGACATCTGATGGGAATGTTGCCCCCCAACCCGATTTGTGGGGGTCGGTCTGTTTTAAGCCCCTAGCACCCCCTTCCCTGTGCCAGAGGCCGTGCGTTTTTAGTGTTCACGCAGATGTGGGATGGGGAAGTACTTTGCTGGCTGGTTCTGAATTTGGGCTGATGATGATTGGCTCCGTGGTAGGCTGCTAATGATCACTGCAGCATTTCAGAGGGTGTTGGCAAGGCGATAATGCAATTAACATCTCCCCCTTTGATAGAGAGTGAAGTGAAGACAAGCTGACTTTTTGGAACCCGATGATCACTGATAATTAGGGCAGACCCTTGAGGGGACATATTGTGTGTTTCAACAATTGCTCCAGAACGCATGTGCAGCGAGTTCACCTCGGAAGCAACGGGCAGGCAGATCAATGCCCTCGGGTCCCGTCCCTTTGGGGGTGGGGTGGGCATGGCCAATCTGCTCTTTATTTTTAGCAAATGTATAGAGCTAATGTGCTAGAACCTCTGGTGATGTTTCAGGAAATTTATTTAAAATTCAATTTGTACATCGTGACTTTAAGCACTACTTTTGGGGAAGTGTGTTTTGCATTATGCCGTATCAGTTCGGGATTATGGACTCCGAGGGAATATGTATAATTTTTATGCACTATGTTTATTGGCACATTTGTGTTAATAGCCAATAAGATGATATTGCCATCTTAATACCTTGCGAGTCTCTGTGACTCTGTGGCTAATGAGTGGGGGCCTCTGAGTACCTGGCTGAGGGGGGAGGGAGGCACGATGGGTTCGAGGGTGTGGGGAGGAGGCTGGAGATCCAAACACTGGCTTGGCAGGTCGTGTCAGTGTAATTTGGAAGAGGGAACCTGCACTGCGGAGGAGGGTCTGAGCTTAATCAGGGGACAGGCCACCAAGGAGGCATTGATGTGCTTGCACAGCAAAGTGACCTTCCTTTGGAGAGAAAAGACAATCCCAAAGATATTTAGTTCTCAATTAAATAAAGCCACATCCCCTAGACCTGCTTCTAGTGACCCTTCTGCTCCCGGGAACCCGAGATCTTGCTTTGCAGCTGCTTCTGGACAGATAACAAGAAGTGGGACAGCTGACCCTCCAACTTTGCTCCAGCTTCTCACTGTGGATTGTGTGTGAGGATTGTCCCAGGCAAACCTCTCATGTTGAATCTTTCATGGAGTTGGCACCAAGAAATGATACAGTGGTAGTGTCATGTATATCTATCTATCTATCTTTATTTATTTATTTATTTTTGCGCAAACATCACATTAGTGCAAACTATGTTCACTGGAAAATTGAAAAAAAAAAACATAAATAGGAAAAACTGAACAGGACACAGGTTATTTTCTGCTCCAAGGAATGTGATGAGTCCTCCATGTCTTCTTCCAGGCGGCTTATAGAGATCTGGGGCTGAAACTGGGTCACAGAAGTCATCACCCTTTGCAATACCAGAGCCAAACGACAGTAGTTAAGGGGATTATGGGTATTTGGACCTATGTTGTATGTGTTCTGCTCTGTTCTCTTTGGTACTGGGAGAAGTGAACTGGTTGAATTAAAATGCGGAGATGTAGTATCAAAATTCAGCATCTATGAAAGCGGGTGGGTGGGATGGCTTCAATGGCCTATCCCTAGAATGCCAGGGTGGGTCAGAGGAGCTGAAGGTCTGTGTCTTAACTTCATCCCTAGTTGCTGAGCTCTCAGCAGGTAGTACATGCTATTTTTTTTAAGATTTATTTATGCATACAGGCACTGGGGTACAGGCCAGAGGGGTGTGTGTGGGGGGGGGGGCGGGTGAGAGAATCCACCAGAGACAGGGTGGGGAACAGAACAGGCAGATCGACTGAAACACACTGCTGAGGGGAGTAGCGGGCGAGGCAGGAGAGGTCTGCTGCGCCATGTGGGTCGCCTCCCCAGCTGGAGGCAGGGATCGAACTCATGCATCAGTGGCTGCGGTGTGCTTCATAGTGTATTACTTAACCCACTGCGCCACCAGGGAGGGCCCAGCACATGCTATTCTTAATAATCTTTTCACCACCCACAACACAAGGATCCAGTAGGATTCCAGCAAGAATTTGTAGATTTATAGATTCTGGGTTGCAGGGAAATGCCTCTTGCAACCTGGAAGTCTCTTGGGCTGCTCTCCCAGCTGAGAGCTTCAGGGTAACCTTCCACCCCACCCCAATCAAGATGTGGTTTTCCAGGGCCACCTCTTCTCTGTGCTGTTGTGTTGGGAAGAAAGCTGATACGCTGCTTCTGCAGAAGGGGATTCCCATCTCAGGGAGATCTGCGTCCTTTTTTTTTTTTGAAATCTATTTATTTACCTTGTTGTTTATTTTTGTAGAATGTTTGATTCCTCCCCTCTGGTACAATCCCTATAAAATTACCACCACCAATCACCCATGCACCGTCGCCATAGTCCCTGTGTTCTTCCCTCCCCTTTTTTGCTCCCTCTCCCTCCCCTTCCCCTGACGTATGTTTTAGTTCTGGTTCTGTAGTGTGCCTGCCAGTTTTGTGGTTTTTTTTTTTTTATTCCTTGTTCAGTTTTCCTGTGTTTTTTTTTATTCCTTGTTCAGTTTCCCTGTGTTCCTTCTATAAGTGAAACTACCTGATATTTTTCTTTTTCCTTCTGACATTTCACTAAGCATAATCCTTTCCAGCTCCATCCATGTTGTTCCAAATGACAGGAATTTATCTTTTTGATCACTGAATAGTATTCCACTGTGTATAGAGGCCACATCTTCTTGATCCAGTCATCTGTTTTTGGGCATTTAGGTTATTTCCATATCTTAGCTATTGTAAGTAATACTGCAATAAACATTGGAGTGCAGGTTTCTTTTCAAATGACTGTTTTTGTGTCTTTTGGTAGATTTCTAGGAGTGGAATTGCTGGGTCATACGGAACATCTTAATAAGGGTGGCTCAAATACCAAAATTATTTTAGTCAAAGGGAGTGCCCATAATGGGATGACCTGGGCAGCAGTTCTGATAAATCTGATGACCTTTTATAAATTCCTCCCCCAACGTTATAAAAATATTCATTTAATTTTCGTCAGGGATTAGATGGTTTTATGTTGGTTTAAATTTCGAAAAAGAATTGTTTTTAGTGATGATTTTAAGTACAGGTAAGAGGGTGTTGTCCCCCCGAATGGCCCATCCATGGTGGTGCCATCCTCACTCCTGCTGTACTGTGACCTTCCAGAAACACCCTGTGGTCATCTCTTTCCTGTTACTGACAGAAACTGAGTTTCAAAGCAACAGTCCCAGTTGCAATGAGCTGTGGCGTCAGGGCGTCTGGGTTTGAGTCCAGGCTCCACCACTGCAGCGTGCAGGGGGAGGGTGTGGCTCCCGGCCTGGCCTTGGTGTGCCCCATGGGGCACGATGACAACACCCCACAGCAGGTGTCCTCACCCCCTCTGGCTGGGGGTCCTAAGGAATGCTGATCGCTGCTGTATTTAGATCCCTTGTATTTTCACTCGTTCACGGAGGTCCAGCGTAGGACCTTTGCTGCCATCCTCCTCAGTCTCATTACCTGTTCTCATGACCTCATTACCTCCTTCCTGCTGGCTTCTTCTCCCCAAGCTGATGCCAACCGCTCAGGTTTCCAAGGAAGAAAATAAATCGAAGGCTCATCCTCCTGTCCTCTCCTTCCAGTCCCATCTGCCATTTCTAATCCATCATAGAGGCAGCTGGGGGGGACCGGTAACCTGGCTTTAGGGCCTGTCTCTCCCCACTTACTACCCCAGCCTTCCTCTCTCTGGCCTCGGGACCTGCTGGTTCCCACAGTATGTGAGGCTCTTGCACCCCTGATCACCGTGCTCCCCATCTACACCTGCTTATTTTCCCAAGATGTCTCCACTGCCTTCTGTGCCTGTTAATGCCCGGGTCTCCTAGTGCTGCTCTTTGACAGACTTGCTCACTCTCCTTGTGAACTTCTTGACGTTTTCTTCCTACTTCTTCCGTAGCCTTCCTGCTTGCCTGCCCCAGCTGCAGGTGAGGTTTAGCGCCCCCAGGAGGGGCTGAGCCTCAGCACAGTGCCTGGCACAGGGTCCATTGCTTATAATGGAGACAATAAGGACTTCCACTTTGGGGGGTCTGAGGACATCGCAGAGTCAGCCTGGACGCACCCAGACGTTCACCACAACGCTGTTCGCAAAAGCCAAGAGCTGGGAACAACCTAAGTGCCCACTGGCACGTGATCGGGTAAAGAGGCTGTGGTGTGCACACAGTGGAAAGTGAACATATAAAAAGAAGGTGAAATCCTGCCAATTACAACAACACGGATCGACCGAGAGTGTATTACGCTTAGTGAAATCAATCAGAGGAGAAAGACAGACGCTGAATGATTTCACTCATATGGGCTATGGAAGGAAACCAAACAAACGAATGAATGAAATAAAACAAGAAAAAACACTGAGACTCTCAGACCAAATCAGTGGTTGCCAGAAGGGAAGGGGAAGAGGGTGGGTGGGCGGCAGGAGGGCCGCATGATGAGAGGAAGGGTGGAGCCGGACGTTTGGTGGTGAACCTCACGGAGTAGATGCAGATGCTGATTCTAAATGCTGCCCCCTGAATGTGTAATGTTGTTTACTTCCACATTCCAAATGTGATGTTTGCTTCCATAAGAAAGTGTAAAAGGATAAACCAAGATTCCAATCTGGGAGTGCTTTGTTCAGATCCTGACGGCCCCCTCCTGGGCGGGGCTCTCGTCCTGCTGATCTCAGTGGGTGCTGGTAACAGTGGGTGCTGATCTCAGTGGGTGCTGGCAACAGTGGGTGCTGGTAACAGTGGGTGCTGGTAGCAGTGGGTGCTGGTAACCCTCCCCAGGACGCCTGTTCAGCACTGCACCCTGCAGGTTCCACGGGGTAGCTGTCCTTGTCCCCGTTGGAGAAATGGGCATCCCTACCGTGTATTCCCCAAAGGCAGAGTGGGGGTGGGGATGGAGGAGCTGGAAGCTGATGGCGGGGGGCGGTGATGCAGCTCCTCCCCTGCACGGCCCCCTTTCATGGAGAATTAGACACGAGTGACTCTGGGTGCTTCTCCGGGTGTGCCCCAGTCCAGGGTGGCGCTGACCGGTGGTGCTGGAGGCGGCGGGGCTTGGGGGTGGGCTGTGGGGAGCAGGACCACAGCTCAGATGGCCGGAGGGAGAAGCCGAAGGTGAGATGTCACCGGCCACCTCTCTGTCCCCCCGGGCAGTTATCATCTTGTAGACACTCCAAATTTCCCCCTTTTAAAAAATTTCCAACTTAATAACTCTACTTAGGTGTTTTTTAGACCCCATAGTGTTTGCAACAACCGTTATGGCTCTATTATGATAATACAAGAAAGTTACATTATGAAATAAATGCATTTTAAGGTTTTTCCCTGGCAACATAATGTAAGGATCATTCTGCATGTTGGTACTAAAGAATCAAAAACAGTTTAGTCAGTGGATGTGAACGCTGTTTCTTGTCATCCAGTTAATGGATCTACTGTAGTATTTGTGTTCCTTCCAGCCCTGCTGCCGTACATCAATGAAAAATTATGTTTTTTTCCTCAATGCTACAACACCCGTCATCTTTATAGGCAACGCATTCCCCTTCAAGTCGTGCGGTGTAAAATGCCTACCATTTCTGGGCCCCTTCCCCTCCCCGTCATTTACCTGGTTCTCGGCAATCGGGGGTCACTGCCTCCTCTTATTAATGTTCTGTGTAATAGAACTCAGTGCGCCTGTGTTACTCATGTGCAAGCCCCAGCAAGCAGCGGCTGTTAGTGTGTAAAGGGCAGACAGGAAGCCTACCCTTATTTTTTTAACCCTCTTTGTTTACTGCATCTTGGCAGTCAATCAAAAAGCCTTCCTTGCATGTAAAACCGGCCCACTTCCAGGAAACAGGTACCCGCTGAGGACCCACCGACCCTGGCCCGATCAGCCAGGACTCCAGACTCATTTCAGAGAGACTCAGAGAGACCTGGTGGAAGTTTTTCTTCCCCACCAGCAAAGTTTCACTTGCTCCAGGGTGATCTGGTGAGGCCGAGGGGGCCCCGTTTTGAAGGCGAATTGGCTCTCCGAGATCAGAGTTTCTTGGGGTAAGGGCTGGTGGGGTTGCCAAGGGTCAGCAGATGATCCTCTGCTGTCATTTTGCTGATATCTGTGCCTGACGTCGCCCCGGGGTCTCCCTCCGGCAGGGCCAGGCCGGTGGCGGGCATGAGTGAAATGGGCTGCAGAGGGCCATGCTGCTCTGCCCAGCCCGCGCCGCCAGGCAAGAGCGTGGCTTGGTATCGCCAGGTCCGCCGCTGGCTGCCTGGAAGTGGTGGCACAGACTTTCAGGAAGATGCAGCCTTATGAGTTTCCAGTGTTGCAGAATTAAAGTGCAGAGTGGTGTGTTTGTCAAAAGGAGTGGGGCCGGCAGCCGCAGCTGCGCTCCAGTCCCAGCCTCTCCCTCGCCCTGGGCCTGCCATGTGACTCAGTCTGGGGTCAGATGGTCAGATCTCATTGCCCTGCCGTTGGTGGGCTCTCCGGGCCTCGGGGCCGTCTGGGTTGAGCAACATGACATACTCTGGTTGTCCAGGGCTGGGGGGTATTGCACGACAGCAGTGCCGCCTGGAAGGATGAGCAGGCCCACCGGTCACCCTCCCGAGTGTCCGGGCTCTGTACACGCGGTCCACCAACCTGGTTCCCAGACCCAGCTCTGCTGGGAGGCTCCAGAGGTTGTCAGAACCCGGTGAGCCCTGGGCAGATGTCGGAAGTTCACGTAGAGCCTGGGACACTCTCGCCCAGCATCGTGTGCACCTGGGAAGCCCCGACAAGATGCTGCTGGGAGCGGGCACTGGTCACATCGTTGCTTGACTGTACAATCTCATGACTCTCCTTTCCCACTATATTCTGAGATCCTAAATGCAGGGACCAGGCCTGCTTTATTTTGACTCCTGCTTAGTGTCTCCTCCTAGGTTCTACCCCAGCAGATGTTTGAGTGTAAGGTGCTGCTTTCCTGGGGAGGTGACTGATGGGCTGTTGGCGTTAGGAGAAAGCGAGAGAGCAAGAGCGAGAGGGGGAGAGATCAGCCTTCCCGAGTAGGTAAGCTGAGCAGGCTGGCAGGTCATTTTGAAGGGGAGAGGATGTGCCCATGGAGAAGAGGGCAGGATGGAGGCCTTGCCATCGAGCATCCTGAGAAGAACTCAATGAACAGATCCCTTTCGGTTCTTGGGGTGGCAGGCAGCAAACAACCTGCTGTAAAAGCAGCATCCTTCCGCAGAGAGGCGCCTGCAAACTGCTGGCACAGCGGCTCCCAGGCTTGCTGAGCCTGTCTCGGGCTGCCCAGTGCCGCAGAGTGCAGTCCGCTGCTCTGTCCGCTTTCCTGGACTTGACCTAGAGCACGAGGGCCATGTGTGGGCCTGCAGGCCGAGCGTCAGGTGTCAGCTCTGAGGGACGGTGGCCACTGTCCCAGAGGCACGTGTGGACACGGCAGGCTGGCGTGTGCGGGTAGTGGGGTCGGGGCAGCGCGTCCATCTGGGCCGGTGTTCAGCCCCTGGGGAAGAGCCCGCTCGGTGCTCTGTCCTGGCACAGCCCCGGTGGCTCCTGAAGCGTGGGGGCCTGTCCCATTTCTGGGCCTCCACTTTCAAAGGGGACGTAGGTCGTTGCAGAGCGCAAGCCCGTTGGCTGCCTGGTCCCGAGGTGGCTGATGACAGCGTGGGGGTCTGGCCTCGTGTCTCCTCCAGGACAGTGAGCAGCGAGGCCGTGGGCTGGCGTGCCCGTTCCCAGCTCCCAGTGTGATCAGCGCTGGACTCAGAGCGGCCGCCACAGCGAGGCCAAGCGCTCCCAGCGCCGACTGGGCAAGAGTGACATTGCTGCAGGGCCTGGATCAGGCTGGGGCCTTTCCCTCAGGCTTCCTTGGATGTGGCTGCGGCGGCATTCCTTGGAAAGGGTCACTGCCTGCCTCCTGCACTCTGTGCACCGCACCTCCTCCCATGGGGCTGAGTTCAGAAGGCACCCCTTCTCCGCCTCTCTCTGGTTCCTCCTTGGAGCTTGTGGGCAGGGGCTAGTGGAGAAGGACCCTGGGAAACTCTTCCTGCCTGCATGGTGGGGGACCAGATGCAGCGATGGACTGGCCTTCACAAAGCAGTCCCCTCCTGAGGTTGCTACCAGCAATACCAGATGGCTGAGTGTGCCTTGGATGGTGGGGGAGGGCACCAGCGCTGGTCATTGCAGCATCTGCCTCCAGGAAGTAAAGAGGACGTAATTCTGCCCAGAAGGTGAGCACTGGGCTAGGAGATAGTTGGACGTTCAGGAAGGAGGGACTTGGAAAACCTCATGTCATAGTCTGTCCAGCCCAAGAATTCCTGATAAAGAGACACTCTTGGGCGTGGGGCCTGTAGTTGGGTGCTTTTGTCCTTGCTTGACTGTACAATCTCGTGGTTGTCCTTCCACACACACACTATATATGTGTGTGTGTGTATAAATATGTATTTGTGTGTCCGTGTGTGTATATATACATATACATACACATGCATAGAGCTATCTATGTATCTACATGTCTATATATTTGACGAAGTACCATTGTTTCACATCCTTGTTAATATCCTGACAGTAGAGGATTTCTCCCCCTCGCTGTGATCGCCATTGCTCTGCCATCACCCAAGTACCCCTCATCCTCATCCTCCTCCATAGTCTGTTGTGCTCTCTGACCCCTCTGCCCTGACCGCCTTTGCCTGATGCCTTAGCTCTGTGGTCGGCTTTCAAGGGCTGGTTTCACTGTTGTTTGTTTGTTTGACCCTTTGGTTCCTCTATTCCACATGTAAGTGACCCCACTATATTCGACATTCATAAGGCAGGAGCCAGAGTTTCTTTTGTTCTCCTGCCACTGTTTTTCCCTCCATCCTTTCTCCTCCATCCAAAGGCCCAGCCACCCTCCTCATCCCCACTGTCTCCTCAGTTGGAAACAGAAGCTACTGTTGCTCTTTCCTGCACAGCCCTGGAGAAGGCCCCACATCCAGCTGATGCCGGAGGGAGCCCCAGGGCAGGGGTGAAGGAGAACGGTCCCCACCTGGGTTGACCTCCAAAGGTCTTGCATGGGGAAGATTTGCTGTCTGCCCTTGGAGAATCACATGTCACATGCCTGGCTGGCCCAGCTTGGCCCCTTGGTCTGTGCTTCTCCAGACTGGAACTGTCTCTTGCCCCCCAAGAGGCCCTGTGCAGTTGAGCGAGGCCACAGTCAGTGCCACTTAGTGTTTTTGCTTCATCCCCTGGACATGGAGTAAGCTGCTTTTCTTGAAAAGCTCAAGTTGAACAGAAAGTTCCCTGCTCAGCGAGGCTGAATTCTCACCAAGCAGTGAGTCTTCTGTGACCTCCTCCAAAGGAGGGAATGAGGGAAGAGCTCTGGTTGCAGCATGGAGGACACACAGGCATGCCCGTGCCGCACGGTCATGGCGGAACCCAGGGCTGTGGCTCTCCCTGGTGGGCCGGGTTGCTCAGTAGTTGGCCCCACCTTGGCCTTGGGAGTCCATGGAACCTCCTGTCTGGTGAGTCAGGTATCTGGTTTAGAGCAGACAGCGAGCATCTTTCTACCCCTTAAAGACATTCACTGTTGGGAGTTGACTGTGTGACACAAGGCAAATCCTCATTCTCTGGGCCTCAGTGTCTCCCCAGGCTCCCTCAGCACTATGAGTAGAGTGTGAGAAGATGGTTTGCATTTGGGGAAGGACAGTGAAACCCAAGGTGCTCTCCATCATCAGGATGCTGTCACTTTGGGTGCATCTTTCCTGTTGCCATGGGACTGGTATATTCCAGAATTCTTCTCCTTGGTTCAGATTTTCCCATCCACCCATCTACACAGCACCCTTACAACTATCTATCTATGAATCTGTTCATTCATCCACCTATCTGTCCACCTTCCCATCTACCCATCCATCCATCCATCCATCCATCCATCCACCCACCCACCCACCCACCGTCCGTCCGTCCGTCCGTCCATCCGTCCACCCACCCATCCGTCCACCCACCCATCCGTCCACCCACCCATCCGTCCACCCACCCATCCGTCCACCCATCCACCCACCTACCCATCCATCCATCCATCCATCCATCCATCCATCCATCCATCCATCCATCCATCCATCCATCCACCCATCCACCCATCCACCCATCCATCCATCCATCCATCCATCCATCCATCCATCCATCCATCCATCCATCCATCCATCCATCCATCCATCCA
>JAGFMF010011914.1:5153892-5349244 GCA_019455555.1 Galemys pyrenaicus | reverse complement strand
CACCCACCCACCCATCCATCCATCCACCCACCCATCCACCTATCCATCCATCCATCCACCCATCCGCCCACCCATCCAACCACCTGCCCACCCATCTATCTATCCATACACCCATCCACCCACCCATCCACCCATCCACCCGACTGGTAGGGTTGCAAAGATGACTGTGTCTATGACCCTCTTAAACAAAAGGACTCATAACTATGTGCTTCTTGTACTTGGCTTCCTATTTCTTCTGACTCTTGTAGGGTGAAGGAGACAGCTTATTATTAGGCATAGCCCAGGTAAAGCATGGAGAGTGCCTGTGATGAGGGTGAGGTGAGCTCTAGCTGGAAGGTTGCAGGGGCTTTGGGAGGTGTCATTCAAGTTGAGCCTTGAAGCCTGCTTGGTGTGGACACAGTGGTGACCAGGCAGGGTTGTCTGTGTAAGGGACTTACTCTTTGATAGGAGGCCCAGAGATGGGGCTGGCATTGTTTCTCTGCAGGGCCTTCCCTTGGGGGAGAGGCTGGGTTTTGATACCCTGTGCCCTCTCTTCTTCCGGTGTCCAGCCTCCCCGGGTTACCAGTGGGTGTTTTCTCTAGACATACTCCTCTGTAGTGTGACTCGGCCCTTGTGGAAGGCAAGCGGGTATGAGATGCCCCTGGCAAGGGCAGCCACATCACCACCATCAAGGGACATCAGAGAAAGGGATCTCTGTCCAGACCCTGGCGAGCTGCTTCCGTGTCCAGGTGGGAGCCCTGCGTTTCATTAGGGCTCCACTTTAGAGGCTTCAGGGGTGCAGGAGCACCCATTCACAGGGGTTCACAGGAGGGGGAGGGCAGTGGAAGCTGCACTGGTGGACCCGAGTGGACCTCCTGACTCTCCTCTCCCAAGAAAGTGTTGGGTTCGCTGGGGAAACTTTGTCCAACTAAATGAGAGCAGTGAACAAAGTTGTGGGGCTGAGTGATTGGTATGCATTGTTTTGTTTCTTTCATTAATTCCTGCTGCCATTTGGGATGCAGGGATGAACAATAGCAGGGGCCTGTACAGATCAATACCAGATTGCTGATAGTGCCTATCTGTTCTTGGAGCAGATTATTTGATAAATGGCGTGGTCCATACGTTTTGACAGGTGTTCACTGTACAGCCCAGACCAAGCTGGTTTAGTGGAGCCCTTCACAGGAAGCCAGGAGAGCAAAGAGAATATTTCCCGGTGGCGCAAACCATAGAGAAATGGTTGCTTTTAAGCTGTAGATAATGACTTTTGAGCAAAGGTGGGGACCCCTGTGCGTGACGCCCCCCCTGCAGCTGGGTTTTCAGATGGGTCCTAGCTTGGATCTCTGGAAGGGGCTTTAGCTTTGAAGGCACAACAGAGTGACTGGTTTACAGGTGGAAGAAACTACTGGTCCCCCGAGCTGTCAGCGGGGCCTTGAGAGAATTCTGGTGTCTGGAGCCTCAGGTGTCACAGAGAGTGGTGTTAGTTCCAGAGGGGGTTTTACACAGTCGAAGGGGCAGACAGGGCAACAGTGTGGGCTTGGCGCTTCCGGGGCCTAGCGTCCGAGAGAGCTGTGCTGATGGACTGCTGTCGCCTCTAGTGCCTCTGCGGTGGCCTAGCCCCGGATACCTTTCTGTTGCCCTCCTCTGGCCCCTGCACACGTGCTGCTTCGACACCTCTGTGTTATGCTCTGTGCTGGGTCAGCCTGACCTTCCGCCTACCTGAGGGGCGTGAGTTTCTGCCTCTCCATCCTCCTTGCTCCCTGTGCAGGGCGGCCATGTAGACGCTGTCCGGCCAGTACCCAAGGGGCTGCCTGGATTAACAGCCAATGTGTGGGCAGGTACCACCTGAAGGGACAGGTCAGCTTTGCACCTCCAGCCACCCCATGCTGGGTCCCTGAGAAGCAGCTGGAACCTCAGAGCTGCCTTAGAGAAAGCAACACATGTATTCGGGGGTTTCAGGAGAACAAAGCGCTTCCAGGCCATAACCATAGCTGAGCCCCAGGGCTGTGTTCCATTTCACAGAAAGAAAACTGAGGCCTTGAAATGGACCAAGTGCCCATGGCCACCTCTGGGCTGTGGCCTGGTGAGCCGTCTCCAGCTCCTGGATGAACAGCGGCCTACGCAGGGCAGTGGGGTCCTTGGGGTGGGCTCCGTCTGCTGAGTTGCCCTGACATCCACCCGCTCCCCCAAAAAGGGGGAGCCTAAAAGCACTGTGGGACCATTCTTTTTGTGATGGGGGGGGGTCCTTTTCCATGGACCGATTGCTGAATGAGACGCGAGTACATGGGGGGTGGTGACCTGACTCTCAGAGAATGTTGGGGAGGCTGAGACCTTGATATATGGAACGTCAGACGTTATATTTTAGACTTTGCTTTTAAGAATCTCTAACACCCTTCTAAGGAATGATTTGACATCCTTAAGTTCAACACTGGGCACAAATAAAGCTTATGGCAAAATTAACATAAATCATTAGCATTAATCATGCAGGGTTATTGATAGCCGTACCCAGGCATGTATCACAACCCTGGCCAGGGATTCGGGTGAGGCCATATTTCTTCCAGCTGTCCCGACCAGCCCTGCCGCCTATGGTGGTGGAGTGGGCTTTCTTTTCTAATTTTCCTCCTCAGCTTGAACTGTCACAGACACCCCCTCTTCCCATTCCCTTCTCCGCACGCTGGGCTGCTAACTTCATTGCCTCTTTCTCCCTCTCCTTGCTCTGTTTTAGAAACCAGATTTCTAGTATGGGTCAGAATCCATCAACATCTGTGGCTGTCACCCACCACATGACTAGTGGAAGCAAAAGAGCTGGGTGACAATTAGCAATGGGTGGCCTACATAGATCAGTTTCAATTTGGTCGCCTTCACTTTTACTTACACATTCATCTCTGAAGCTGAGAAATGTTCCCCCCGCCACTACATGGATATTGGTGTGCTCTTACTACAAGGATGAAAAGTACTTCCTCACCAGCTCAAGATGCTGGGGATAAGGAACATCACATAAAGCAAGGGACAGGGCTTTAGTGTCATCGATGGCATTTGCAATATATAAGCAGTGTGTATGTTACCTTTGTTGAAAACTGAGGACAGAAATTCCTTTGGTCTGACCCCACTATAGGTCTATCCAACTATAATGCATTGTGGTTGTATTAATGGGAGTATACTGTAAAGAAAAAGGGAGGTGATGGGAATAGGCTCTGTCTTACCATGTCTATCAGACCACATAGAAAGTATTGTGATGAGTAAATATTGGGACAGGTTTAGCTACACAGAACTAAGTCTCCATGAACAATGAATGGGGATCATTTGATCCAGACATACGAATATCCAGGGGGAACCGTGATTTTTGACTTTTCATATTTGAAGAACTTTCAGTTGAAGAAGCTCTGAGCTTCCTCAAGGGGTAGGAGCTTCAGAGATGTGGATACATACCCAGAACAAGGAAGAACTTAGATTTTCATCACTGACAAAGCTATCTCCTAAAAGGGAGGTGGGGGCCTCCCTGGTGGCGCAGTGGGTTAAGCAACACACTATGAAGCAAACCTCAGCCGCTACAGCACGAGTTCGATCCCTGCTGCCGGCCAGGGAGGGGACCCACATGGTGCAGCAGACCTCTCCTGCCTCGCCCGTTGCTCCCCTCAGCAGTGTACTTCTGTTGATCTGCCTGATCTGCTCCCCACTCTATCTGTGGTGAATCCCTCACCCCCCATACCTCTGGCCTGTACCCCAGTGCTTGTATGCATAAATAAATAAATCTTTAAAAAAAATTTAAAAGGGAGGTGGGAATGAGTTCTCCAACACCAGAGTATTCAGCACTGGCTATGTGCCCACTTATAGGAGAGGTTGGAGGACAGGAAACTTCACATCAGGGGTCACAGTAGTTGTGTGTTTAAGATCCTTTGATTCATTCAGAGATTGGCATTCCATGTGGGAGGGAAGGAAATAACAGTATGGTCAGCTTCAACCCCTCATTCCTGACGCTGCAGCCAAGGGCAAGGACTTCCTACCACACCTTTCTCCTTTCTGGTTGTATAAGCCTTTGACTTCATAGACTACATACAGCAGCCTCAGTGAATGTGGTCAAATTCAGAGGAAGATGTGCATTCCTTTATGGAGAACTTACATTTTTCTTCGTCCCATGCCACTGTTAATCAACAATGAACTTGTACAGTGCAAGGCGGGGGATTTCAAGGTATTAACTGGGAAAGTTGGGGTCTGAGGAATAAGAACAGAGACCAGACACAATGTGGGGGTCAGTCCTGGATGGTCAGCTGCCCAGCCCCCATTCAGGACGTGTGAGCCCCTAGTCCTTGGTACTGACACAGCTGCCTCTTTGCTGCTGTTAGTTCTTGAGAAGCACTGGCTTGTGTGGCTTAGTCTTCTTTCTTTGTTTTAGAAGGTGGGAGTCAGAAAGTTCCTATATTCGAGGGCACAGGATTCTAGGAACCCACATTCTGGAAACAGTACATGTCATGAAGCCACTCCACTCTTTGGTGGATTAAACAAGAGTGGAATATTTTAATCTTTGTACATAAGAACTTCCAAGTGAGTTCTGCTTCAGGTAAAGCTTGATCCAGCAAATTACAGGATGTCACCAAGGGCTCTGTAGGTATTGGTTTCATCATCAGCTTCTGCATATTCTTACCACCCCCTCCCAAGGGCTCAGAGCCTTCTTTTCACAAATCTGTAATTTGCTGGCATCACAAACTTTGTATAGCTACACATTCGTCCATAGTCCCCCAATCCTATGAGCAGACAGTGGAAAGGTTTGATTTACAATAATTAGTGTCCAACCTTGGTGCAGCATGTGGGGTCAATCCCCTGCAAGCTTCTTGACTGAGAATGGATGTGAGCCCTTTACGAGGGAAGTTCAGAGTACTGTTTTACCAGAAAGTTAGTGATGCTTGCAGGGTGGAAAAACTAGACCTGTAAATGTCGAGGCCTGGGAAGACAGGTCCCCACTAGGAACTCTTCTCATTTCGGGCTTCTTGGTGAGTCTTGGCACCTTTGGTTTTTTTTTTTTTTTTTTTTTCTTTGCTTCTTTCACTCACATGTTCGCAGAATTTAGACTTTGTGGCATCTTTCTGTTCTTGGAGAACGGAGAGGATATGAATGCAATTGACTTAAAGCCATTCCCCTGATGCATGCTGTGGGATCATTTTGGAAGCTCTGTGGGAACGAATGGCCCAACTCTAATCCGTGGTAAATTTTTTAAGAAAAGATTTTTTTATTTATGCATACAAGAACTGGGGTGCAGGCCAGAGTTGCGGGGCAGGGGGAAGTGAGAAGAGTCACCAGAGACAGAGCAGGGAGAAGAACAAGCAGATCCACTGAAATACACTGCTGAGAGGAACAGCAGGAGAGACGGGAGAGGTCTGCTGGGCCATGTGGGTCCCTCCCAGGCCAGGGATCGAACTCGCGCTGCAGTGGCTGTGGATAGTTTCATAGTGCTGAGATTTAACCCCTTTCGCTACCAGGGAGGCCCCACCCATGATAAACTTACAGAAGTCTCTGGGATGGGGCTTGTGTTTTATGCGAGTAGTAATGTGTCCATCACATGTGCAGCTCGCAGGGCCCGGGCCCACAGGGGAACAACTTTCCTTCATCCTGATCACGTGAGAGCTTGGTCTGGCCCTTGTGAAGCATCCGCCACTCCCCAGTGCTCCTGGGCGACCTTGCAGAGGAGTCTAATGACTGGGAGTGGCACTGTCGACAGGCATGAATAGGCCCCTTAATTTCATGGTTTAAAAATACGTTAGTTGACCTCAGTATCATTCCTATATTTTAGTCATTACGTGTCATGACTCAGTACTCATTCATTAAATATAGTGCTTTTCAAATGAAGAACAGAGATGAAAATTTTTCCTAATGATGACAAGTGATATAATTTAGTTTTATTTCTGTCATATCATGGTGCCCGTGAGCCTGGCTGTGGCTGAGGGTCTGTCTGTGGCGCTGCTGTGAGCTCCCCTGAGCGAAGCACCCTTGGGTCACATCACTCTGGCTAGTGTGTCCTGTGGGTTTGAGTTTGAGCCACCCTCGCTTTGGTCCTTGGTGCTGCTTGGTTTGAGTTGATGGGCTCAAGAAGATCGTCTCAATGAAGACACGCCTGCTCAGAGGAGGGAGGTGAGGCCCAGGTGTGTGTAGGGGGCTGGAGGCTGTTTAGATTCTTGGGTTTTGTGGCCACGAGCCTGTGGTTTGGGGCCTGAGGGTGGCAAGGCCCTCTTTTCCTCAACAGCACCCCGCCCCCCGGCTTTTGTCAGACTTCGGTTTAAGGGCTTCTGAGCAGTCCCCCTTGGGATGCGTTGGTTTGCGCCCAGCTGTCCAGTGGGCTCCATAAAGCCTTCTCCATGGGGCTGATTTTTGCAATGCCTTGAAAACGAAGCTCTCGTTTGCAAAACTGGAAAACAGTTGCTTCTCAACAGCAACCCAAAGGGTTCGTTCGAAGGCTAGGACTCGGGGACGCCCCATAGTTACCCGTGTCCTGCCCTGAGGACTCGCTCCACCGAGTCCCAGTCATCCACTTTTGTGAGTTTCTTTTCTGGGGGGGGTGGGCACTTCAGTGCTGCTTTAATGAGTTCGCCTCAGTCTATGTTCATCTGAAGGAATATTAAAACCATTTCACTTTATTGGCGCAGAAAGCGTGCGGAGGGAGGGAGGAGGTGGAGCCTGCCCGTTTGGCATTCAGCTCCTGGGGGTTTTAATTTTTAATGGAGACTTTTAAGGGGGAGCCACCTTTTACATTCGCCACTCTACCAACACAGCTGAACGTCACGCAGCCGTGCAGATGCCGCGGGCCCTGGCTTACGCTCCTCGAGGCGATGATGGCAGCAAACATTGGCTATTAAGAAAAGGCCGGTGCCACCGAGCACCAGCGCTTAGGGGACTTGCCCTGCACTCTGAGAAGCAGGTGGTGTTGACCCTCCTCTGCTTGGCTGTTGCGGTGGGCAGCGGGGAGTCCAAATAGGGCTCCGAGGCAATGTAGAAGCGAAGGTGGGTCCAGACCTGGATCTTCCAAGGCCTCGAGTAAGCGGCGTCATGCCCAGTTGAACTGGGACTTGCTGAGAAGTCGGCTCGTTTCCCCAAAGGTGGGGTTCCAGGAAGGGTTGCTGGCAGGTTGTCCTGCTCTGGGCTTTGGGTGCCCCCTTATTCTCTGTGCACACACCAGCTCTGTTCCTGGGCCGCACAGCTTACAGCGGGGCTGGGTGGAGGTGCTGGGCAGGTGCCCCAGGGAGATGGCCAGTGTGCCACCTCGTCCGTGGCTCCGCCTCCCCATCATCCATCCGTCAGCTGGATGAGGCTCACCCAGAAAACTCAGACTGCCAGGCCCTTTCTATCCGCCTTCGAGCCTCAAAAGCAAAACATGAAGAGCTGATTCTCTTCTTCCCTCTTTCAAGAGTCATCTTCTGGGGTCCAGGGCACAGGCAGTGGAGAGTGGTGGTTAGAGACCGACACAGGAGTTCGGGGCCCAGTAAGAAGCAGATGCTAAAAGGGGGCTCCCAGAGAGTTCCATGGAAGGACCAGTGTAAAGGGCAGGGGCAGGGGTCCTATGGGCCGGGCTGGTGAGGAGCCCAGACCTGAGGGTGCTGGGGGACAGAGTAGCCCGCGGTCTGAAGACACAAGACTGCACCTTCTCTGAGGGCACCAGGGGCAGATCCGTGCCAGAAGGGCGCCAGAACATGAAGGACGAATGTCCTACCCCCTCCTCCCCTGTTACAGGCACTCTGTTGGCTGAGCCTGACGGGATGCCCATGATGGGGTCCAGGGAGCACCCCCCGCAAGGGAGGACCTGGGGAGGCGCAGAGCCCAGCCTGCTGCTGACTTGAGCAAGCCACTCCCCTTTGGTGCATCTCAGTTTCCCTGTTTGGACAATGGGAGCGGGAGCGGTTCCCATCTCACAGCTGTGCCAACCAGATGAAGATGTGGCCGAGTCACTGGGACATAGTTACAAGGAGTTCGTATTTACTTTGGGGCACCCGGGTTCTGAGCCACAGGCTGCTTGAACTGCGGCCTCGGAGGAGACAGCTGCTAAGTGCTGGTCTGCATCCGAACCCCAAAGCTTGCTCAGCTCTTGGCCTCGGCCACCTGGCCTTGGGAGCGGCTGTTGGCGCTTGTCAAGGGTCCGACATGTGAGCCATCGAGAAACCCTGTCTGACGGGCCCAGGCAGCTCATGGCGGGTCTGCGCTATGCTGGATTCCTCATGCAGGAGTGCGTGACTAGGGTGCTGCCTCGTGGGGAGAAGTGGCAACATGAGGCTCTTGGGAATGAGAGACCCCTCCACTGGAATTGAAGCCACTGACTCATTCTGCTTCCTGTGTGTGCACGGGGTGGGGACAGTTTGCAGGATGAGCCCTCGAGCCTCGCGATGGTCCTGGCCACGGCCATCCGGGGCTCAGCCACTCAGAGTCCAGTCCTCTCTTCCAGGAGCCCAGTGTCGCTCTCTTTGCAGCGCGCAGATCCCGTCTCAGTGGGGCAGGTGCACGCCTACCTGGGGAGGGGGTGCAGAATCTGCCAGAGCCGCCAGGAAGAGCGCTGGCAGGTGGGTTTGTCAGGGTGACAACTGTACCCCTTATTTATGTTTCTCTGAAAAGCAACCAGCGTGTTTTGATGATTTCTGAAGAGTTTAAAAACAATATACTTAATTGCTATGAGTAATTTCAGAGCTCATTAATGTAATAAATCTCTGGAGAGACATATTCTTAGTTAACGATCAGCATAAAATCAGTCTCTCCGAGGCGGTGGATGCTCTGCTCCGTTCTGCAGTGGAGACGGGTGTGGACACAGCGGGCGAAGGGGCTGTCTGTGACGACAGACGCCCGACCGACACTGCTCGCTGACGGTCAGCCTGGCACCTGCCCCGCGGTCCCCTGTACGTTGGCCCTCTGCCATCCAAGGGCTTTGTGGTCTTGGGGTGTTAGGACTTCAGTTTGGTGAATTTTGTTTCAAATGGAAAAAAAAAAAAAAAGCCCATAAGGGACAGAGCAGCTCCCGTAAGCCCTCACCGAATGCTGGGTGGGGGCAGGGGGTTCACACTGCCCTGTGCTCCTAGTTCTCTGTCGGCCCCGGGGCCCCGGATGAGTGGGGTCAGCCTGGGCCAAGCCACTGCAGCCAGGTTTAGTGGCCAACCCTGGCAAAGCTGGGTTGGGTTTTAGAAAGAAAGAAAAAGAACCATGGCAGTTTGGAGACATCAGGTTTGAACCTGGCTGGCTCCACTAACCCCCTGCATTGCTGGCCCAGCGCCAAATGGCACAGGGCAGACCGGACGCACTGCTGTGGTTTCCATTTTTGTTTCTAAAGACCTATTTATTTATGCATACAGGAACTGGGGTACAGGCCAGAGGTACGGGGTTGCGGGGTGAGAGAACTCACCAGAGACAGAGTGGGAAGCAGAAGAACGGGAAGATGGACTGAAACACACTGCTGAGGGGAGCAGCGGGTGAGGCAGGAGAGGTCTGCTGTGCCATGGGGGTCCCCTCCCTGGCCGGGGATCGAACTCGTGCTGCTGTGGCCGCAGATGTCTCATAGTGCTGAGACTTAACTTCTTGTGCCACCAGGGAAGCCCCTGGTTTCAGTTTTGAATCCTGAGCTAGGCTGAGAAAACCTGCCACTTTCCCTGTCACTTTCCCTCCTCTGATGCACTGTCCTCAGGGTGGGGGACGCTGGGTGGGGAGGGACTCGGGGGGATGCTGTGAAGTACAAATAGCTAACTTTTGCACCTTCGTTCTACATACTGAGATCACAGAAATGCTTCCACCAAAAACAAAGAAACAGAGCAAAAAAAGAAAAAAAATCCAGTATGAGATGACTTAATGGTTCTACCTGTTTCCATGTGCTTGGCGAGTTTTCTGTAGGGGAAGGTGCCCCCTGCAGATCTGGGGTCCCGCTGTCCTCTTAGGTGAGCCCGTTGGCCCACGAAGGGAGGTCCTGGTGGTGACAGACTGACACAGTTTACATCGATGGCTCCTGCAGACAAGCTGACCGCGTCATCTGGTGTCCGGGGTAGAGAGGTTCTCGCGGGCTGAGGGTCACCTGCCAGGGCTGAGCTGGAGGGACGAGCACCACCCCACGTCGCTGAGACATCCAGGGGCTTTCAGCTCAGCAAGGACCTGACAAGGGGCTTCAAATAGAGCCCATCTAAGGGGGCCTCATCGGCCAAAGGGGCCCTGGTGGCTGGGTGGGTTCTCCAGCCTGGTGTGTCCACAGAGGTTGGTCACTGAGCTCAACTGTTCAGAGTGCTTGGTCCTCAGGGACACTTGAGCCTGCTTCTGACCCAAGAATTTTAGGTTCCAAAGCAGCAGCCACAGAGTTTCACTGGCACAGAACTGCTGCCACACCACTGCCTGCCCCCTGCTGTCCACCCAAGTCATCACCCTCTGGGTGTTCTCGACTCAGGGGCACGAGGCCTAGCTGCATCACCTCCCTTTCCTTTCGGTTCTGGAGGCCCCAGGCACCCCTGCGGGCTTCCAGGAGGAGGCGGCACTTTGTAGCGTGAGACGCACCTGTACATGGGTAGGTGGGAGGTGGCGACTCATGGATGGGGACAGTGCCGCAGGGCCTGGGCGCCACATGTTCCTCTGCTCCAGCTCCTGGAGCAGGGGGGCTGCTGAGAACACCCTGGCACCCTAGAGAAGCAGGGCTGCCACCTCCCAGGAGCCAGTCTCAGACTGCCCAGAATGGCATAGAGAAGCGTGTGGTAAGGAAGGACCGGAAGCTGGTAGCAGCAGAGTTCCAGGGAGGTCTCCTAACAAGATCTTTGCAAAGCTCTGCTTCATGTATTTTTGTCCTATGTACTTATCAAAAGGAAAGAGTTCTGCCAGTCCCCATGCTTCTGGAAAGTGTTGTTTAGATGCTGTCTGTCCTTTCATTGACTGCGCCTGGAGAGCTCCAAGTTCAAGGTTAGGTAAAACGTGTTATCGGGGTTTGCCCCAGGCCTTCTCCGTCCACGGTGGCCACAGGGGATGCTGCGGTGGCTTTTGTACAAACTGCAGTCGTGTTGATGTGGGTGGTGGAATGAAACTCGGAAAAATCAGACTGATCTGAGCGTGTGTTTGTACTTTAATTAAGGTTTTCTGCTCCGAGTTAGCAAACTGTCTCCAAGAGACCAGGAACAGGGAGTTCTGCCGCTGGCCCTGGAGTGGTGTGTGCAACTGGGAACTTTGCTCCTTTCTTTTCATTATTCGAAGCCAGCTTAAGCTTTCCCCTTGTACGCCTGGAGAGAGTGCCCTAACCCTCAGACATTACTGTCACCTGCTTAAAATAGTATGACGTTCCTCAAGTCTTCGCATGCTCTCTAGGGCTCTCTGTTTTCCATGAAAGCATTTATTTCAGTCAAAATACTTCATGTTATTCTCCACTCCGACACTTCACCAAAAAAGAGTTGCCAGAGAATACAGCAGCTCAAAACCAGCGTGTCATTTTTAAAGGCACTGTTTCCTTGCTCGGTGCATAAACCCTGTCTCTGGGCACTGACAATGGGCAGGGATGGCCCTGAGGATGCAGCCTCTGCGTTCCCCTGTGGCCGCACGTCTTCGGGGGGCTGAGCCTGCTGGGGAGGGACTGTCCTCCCCCCCCCCCCAGTGGCCAGCACCGTCCTGTTACACCTGTGTTCCCCTTCCTGATGAGCCAGGTGTTCTTCCCGACCCCCCCGCTGCCTCCCCGGGAGGCTGAGGGGGCCGCCTTCATCACCCGCATGATGAACCTTTTGAATATTCGGACGTGGGCTCCTGGCTGGAGATGTCATGTCTTCCCCTCTGTTGTTAGTCTGGAGACAACACGGACTCCCCTGGTTTACCTGTGTGGTCCCCGGGCGGCCCAGGTGCCAGGAGCTGCATCCGTGATCGCCTCGTCTCCTGTCAGATGTGGTTGGCGAGAGATGAGGACGACAGCATGACCGCTGGGCACCGCGCACCACAGAGGTCAGTTGCAAGGACGGTGGGGCGGCGGTCATGTGCCGTGACTACTTGTCAAGTGAGCGCAGGAAAGATCAGGGAGGGGGGATGTGGCAGGCGGGTGATGGGGGGGCCGGGAAGAGGGAAGTCCTGTCATCCCTGATGAAAGTACTCAGTGTTGTCGGCGATGTTCCACAGGCTGTTTCCCCAGGGGGGTGGATTTCTAGATCATTCTTCAGGCCCCTCGCAGGCGACTGCAACACTTTGTTGGATAGGTTGGTGGTGCTTGTCGCAGACATCTGTACCACCCTGCCAGCGGTTTAATGTCGGGGGACGCTGGGAGGTCCGAGCGGGCTCGTTGTGTGCGAGCAGTGCAAGGCACACACGTGTGCACGCCGCCCTTGCACCCAGGACACGGCGATGCCCGCCCAGAAAGACTTTGGCCTCCAGCAAGCCACCTTTTCGAGCCTATAGAACTCCGACACTGCTGTATAGTCACCAGCGTGTGAGATTTTGGAAAGGAAACCGCGGTAATGATGCCAGTTCTCATGATCATAAATAATCATAATTAACAGGACTGCTGTATATTTATGTTGGTTTGTTTTCAGACACTTTTCATTTTATTTTGAATTTTTTCATATTGTGTTGACTTGAAACACTTCTGTCTGTAGCGTGGCGTGCTCTTGGAGAACGCTGGAGAGCAGTGTACTTTATTTGTCCTCAGAAACAGACCACGATAATGTGGAAGCGGCTCTCGGCTGGCAGGTCTGCCGAACAGCAGTATTAGTCTTGTTGAAACTGCTATATATTAGCGAGACAGAATCAAAAGCCAGCGGTTCCGAGTTCGCTCTTGGACCAATAATGTCTTGCCGACTTTCCTCCTGCAGCGAGAGTGCTCCCCGAGGAAGGCGCATATACATATTTTTCAGCTTAAATTCTTGATAAGCTTGGGTAGGATAACTTGACGATGAATAATTGCTCTTGTCTGAAAATGTATGAAGGCTCGTGGCTAAGAGCCTGGGAAGGAGAACGATAAGCCTCGTTCTGACATTGAGAGAGAAGCTGTGCTCTGGGTTCTCAGTGATCAATAATCTATAAGCCATACATCGATTCTGGGGGGAGCGTCTGGTGAAACGCTCAGGAAATAATGCTCCGTGGAAGTGCCGACGTGTCCCGGCGTGACAGAGGAGACCTCGCTGGTGTCAGTGAGCTCCCATCGCTGTTCTGGGGCCGCACTCATCATGGGCCAGTACCTTTCTGCTTGTGGATTTATGGCTGGGCTCTCTCCTCTCGATTCCCCTTCTGCCCTTCCCGGGAGGGTCTTCTACCTGGACCCTTCATCTGTAACGGGCACCCCTCCTGCTCCCACACACAGAGGGGAAACAGGCTCCAGTTGGGGGGCCGGGCAGCCTCAGAAGGAAGCTAGCTTCCCAGCCCGGAGGATGAAGCAAAAGTTTCTAAGTTTGTCTTTCCTAATTTCTCACTCTTTCTCGGGCTTGTGAACTTTGAACTTACGCTATGTGCACGCTGGTGAAACATGGGCCCAGCTTACACGATCCGTCTCCCTGGGTGGCAGCTTGGCTGGGAAATGAACTACACACGTCCTCTTTTGAGTCACTGGGAGTTTTTGTTTGTGCCTAAGGCCAGGTCGACGCAGGCAGAGACTGTAGGTGGTGATGATGATGGTTTCAGGCCCCGCTTTGCTGTGACTATCAAGCTATTCCAACCAGAAGCAGATTTTATGCCTTCTTTAATTTTTTAAGTTCTGCATCCTCCAGCCAGTGGTGCTCCCTGATCTGGGCTGCAGTGAATGTGGGGTGCTTTTACTCCGTAATGATGTAGCTGGACCTGGTGTAGGAATAGATGCCAGAGTGCAGTTGGATAGTGGCTGGGAAGGGGCCACTGGGGCAGGGACGGAGGGGTGGGGAGGCCTGGAGCGGCAGAGGTGAGGAATGGCAAGGGAATTCCCGGCCTGGGTAACAGGGAGTGATGGAGACTCAGTCTCCCTGCCCTCCATGCTGTACCAGGTGCTGCTCTGGCTCCCCCTGGAGGTCTGGAGAGGTCACACCAAGGCAGTTACCATGGAAATAGAAGGGCCGGCCCAGGGAGCAAAGAGAAGAACATGGGGTCCCCTGTGGTGTCTGCAGAGAAAACAGCAGGTGAAACTCCCACTGAAACCTCCTAGGAGCAACGGGGGTGCATGGGGAGGACATGAGGAGAGAACCATGAGGGTCCTGAATCAAGGCTGCGGGGGCTGTGATTCATTGCAGCTTTGGCACTTAAAGTCGATGTGACCTCATTTGAAACTCTGGATGCCCGTGACACGAGCACACACCAGGCTCCCAGCCTCACCCATGGCTGTGGCACGTGGCCAGGGTGGTTGTCACCCAGACGCACTTGTACTGGGCAGGAAATGGTGGACAGAACTCTGAGCTCAACTGGTTCTCTGAGTTCCCGGGCTGGTTGAATGCGCCAGCCGGTGAAAGATGGGTGTTCGGTCTGGCTGAGAAAACCAATATATCACTGATATCGCTGTCCTCGTGGACAAGTGAAAAAGGAGACTTTCTTATTGTTTACTATGTACCTGTCACTTCCAGGAACCAGCTCATCTTTTTGACGACTCTCAAGTGCAAATTTTTGTACCCATTTTACTGATGGAGACACCGAGGCTTAGAAAGATGAACTGCCCGGCCCCAAACCACACAGCTTGTGTGAGGAGGGGTCTGAGCTGCAGAGTCGAGTTCTAGATCCGGTGCTCGTGGCCTCTTGCTGTTGTGACAGGGGCCTTCTCCTCACATAGGGCCCTGCGGGCCTTGCTCACGTGGGGTCCACAGCCCCGGGGAAGGAGCTGCATGTCTGACTTCTTCCACCCTTGCCTCGCTTGTGCTCTTGAGCGAGTTCATATTTGTGGCTCAACATTAGCTGTTCAGCTCGAACTGGGTTACTGCTGCAGATCCACGCCCTCACCAGATCAGGATGAAGTTCCAGGACAGGCCGGGGCATCTCCCGAGCGCTTTCAGGATGAAATGGGCATCTGGGTGCACCAGTTGCTGGGTTCTGCAAAAACTGCTCCAGATTCACATTTCTCCACTGACCCTGGGATGGACTAAACAGGAAGACACTGAGTCGGGTGTAGCCTGCGCCAGGGTCTGTGCTGTGCTGTGTCTTCTGCACCTGGGTCTGCGCCCTCCTGCAGCCCCAAAGCCTCTGACTGCAGGTGAGGACCAGACAAGCTGGGCGAGAAGGGGGTCCTTGAGCAACGTTTCGGGAGAACCCTCTGAAGGGTACAGCTTATCTTTCGTCTTAAATTTTGCTTCTTGGAGACCGAAGGTTTTAAGAGTGGGGTTTGTAATGAGCATTGATTCTTTGTACTCCATGCCAGGGGCTGTGGTAGTGAGGGGAGCTGAATTCTGAGGCATCTGGAAAACTCTTTGCAAGGAAGTGCCCTGCTCTTCGGAGCTGGGGCTGAAGGGAGATTTGGCATCCCCCCACCACCTCCCGCCCTGCAGAAGCCCCTTGCTGCTTTGCACACCCACCCTGCCCATGCCCAGACTTCCTGTGTGCTAGGAGGCTCTTGTGGTTGGCCCTGCTGGCTGGTTTCAACTGGAATTGGCCACTGGCAGCCCTCAGAGGACATCAGAGGCTGAAGGAGAAAGAGGTGGGCATGCTGCCTCGGCCCCTCCTGCTTTGGGGCTCACCTCAATTGCAGCTCAGGCAGGAGGTCCTTCCCCTGAGGTCCCTGTGCATACAAAACGTGTCCTCCCTGGCACCTCTGGGAACCCCACTCTCCTCTCTTCTCTCGATCTCTTGTCTCAGTGGCTCCATAAGTGCGTTCTCCAGAATGACTGGTTTCTGGCCATGACTAGCTCTCTCACGAGTAGGCACCTGCTAATACTCCTAACTCAGCTGCCAGGTAGGCAGGGCACACAGGGTGTCTGTCCCAGGTCACAGAGGAAATGAAAGCCTAGCGAGGTCTCTCCGGTGGCTCAGCCGGTTGAGCGCCGCACTATGGAGCCTCTGCAGCCACTGTAGCCCGAGTTCGATCCCCGGCCAGGGAGCTGACCCACATGGCATAGCAGACCTCTCCTGCCTCGCCTGCTACTCCCCTCAGCAGTGTGTTTCAGTCAATCTGCCTGTTCTGCTCCCCACTCTGTCTCTGGTGACTTCTCTCACTCCCCACATCTCTGGCCTGCACCTCAGCTCTTGGATGTATAAATAAATAAATCCTCAAAAAAAGAGAAAGCCCAGGGAGGTGCGAGGGCCAATGTCCAGGGAAGTGCCACACACGAGCTGGGACCCAAACCAAACTCTCCTGATTCCAAATTTGGTGTCATTCCCCAATTTTTCTCAGGGAGTTGTTAAGCTGAATAAAAACTTTTGAGTGCTCCTGACAAGAGGGCTTTCTTAAGTGTTTAGCTTGGCAAATCGGAGCAAACCAGGCATATAATTCACACATTTTCCAATTGTTTCTCCTGCCATAGGCAATAGCCCTCTTTCAATCTTTGGTGAGAACCTATATGTTTAAAAGAACATTAATGATATTGAGATACATCGGAGGAGGGTTATTTACCCTGTTGACCCACATGAGAATATAAAGTAAATGATTAGCGAAAGACAAGTGGAATGTGTATTACATGTTATGATATATGCAGGGGTAAAATGAATGGTACAAATGTATTTTTAATTTGAGTGTATTTATTACTCGCGAAAGTGAAGACTAATTACGCTGTCTGGACGCTGGGTTGGGAGAGAGGTTCCTGAGGAAGCTCACCCCCTTGCCTTGGCTTTCGACATGGCAGGCTGCTCCCTGCTGCTGGGGTGCTGGGATGGGTTTCCAGAAGGAGACTTGAAGGACGGAGGGGAGACAGATTTAGCTTCCCCTGTCTTCTGGAATTGCCCATCCAGGTCTGCGCATAATTGCGACTTCCTCCCACAGCTTCTCAGTCTTGCCTCTGAGGCCATCATTCACTTCCCCCTCATGAACATCACAGGGGGCAGCCCGCCAGGAGGCACACGCTAGGTGTGGCCAACCTGTCCACTGAGGTTTTAAATCACTGGACAAAAGCCGATGCCACTGGAGTTCGGGGCTGCGGGGAGGCCCCGTGCCGCTGGAGTCACAGTGAATTCTAATTATAGGCTCTAACTGGCATCTAAAGCAGTTAGAACTTCAGCGGGGCAAGCAGTTCTTCCCGGTGCCGGAGGCCTGCCTTCGGAGAAGGTGCATCGCAGCAAGATTCAGCGAGGAAGCGGTGGGAGGCAGCGCGGCTTTCCTTGGTGGGAATCGTTCTCCTGTCTCTGGAGTCTTTTGTTCAGAGCTCCAGTGGGATGCGTCTTCCCTCTCCACTCTGTTCCCTAGCAGATTGAATATTTCAACATGTACGTGTGACCGGAGGGCTTCCAAGCTCCAGTTGGTGGTTCTTAATACACAGCAGAACCATCTGGGGAGTTTTAGAAAACCCCAGTACCCTAGTGGTTCCCTGGAACAATTAGTTCAGAATCTCTGGGGTCAGATCTAGCTGATTCTACTGTGCAGTGATGCTCCAGAGTCAGTGCTCAGCGCTTCCCGGCCCCTGGGGAGGGAGGGGGAAGGAGGGGAGGGAGAGGATAGAAGGGAGGGAGGAGGGGAGAGGGAAGGGGGAGGGAGGAAGGGGGAGGGAAGAGGGGAGGGGGAGAGGAAGGGAGGGGGAGGGAGAGGGGAGGGGGAGGGAGAGGGGAGGGGAAGAGGGAAGGGGAAGAGGGAAGGGAGGGGGAGGGAGAGGGGCCCAGGTGGCGTTGGGTAGCTGGTAGCATTAGTACAGCTTGAGGTTTGAGTCTCAACCTCACACTTCCAGAAACCGGATTTTATTTCGATTCTGAGAGTGGATCTCTGTTTTAGGTGTAGACTCACATTAGTTAAGTCCTAAGACTGATGTACAAACCCAGAAACTTAACTTCTTACCTGATGGTGAGAAAGGTGGTGGTCTAAGACTAAGATTGTTGCACCAACAGGAGCTGGCCTTGCTGGGGCCCAGGTATTTCCTTGAAGCAGGGCTTTCTACCTCCCTCCCCCCGCAGGCAGTTGCACCACTAGGTGAAGTGGGTCAGACCATTCTTCTTAAATCACAGATGCCCTCAGGCAGGGCCTCGCCAGAATAGTTTAATTTTTTGGACTCTAACTCTGCAGACCTAAACTCACTGAAATCTGCTCAGAGAAAAGACCAACCGTGCTAATTTCTTTGGCCCTCCTAGATGCTGGGAGCCTTAATGCCTCAGGGCGCCCCTGTTGGAATAAGTGGCAAAGAGGAAGGGGAAGGAAAGTGGGGAGAAGGGTATTTTTTGCGCTTTGTGTGGCCGTTTTCCCAGGCTCTGCTCTTCCTCAGTGTGGAAACCGAGCTGGAAGCTGACAGCGGCAAGATGGCCGCTAGGTGTGTGGGGCTGTGGGAGGGGAGGATGCCTGGAGCCATGCAGCTGAGAGGCCAAGGGAAGAGCAAGTGAACTCAGAGCAGCGGTGGAGGGACTTCGTCGCCTATGCAGGTGGCAGGGGTGCCTGGGGTCCGTTCAGTGACATACACCACAGTCACAGCAGACTAGGGGTCTCGGGGACAAGCGGGCTGCCTGGTGGGTTCCAGCCAGGGTCTCCCCTTTTATAGAGGGAGCTCCTTGCCCGGCATCTGCCTTCCCATCTCGTGACTTCTATGGGGATATAATTGTTCCCTACAAGCCCTGGACCTGGGCGCGTGGGTGGGTGGTGGGTGGGGCTGCAAAGGCCGGCCCGGTGTGCCTGGGTCTAAGCCACTTCCCAAAGCATCCCTGTCAGAGGGGCCCACGCCAGCAACCCACAGAGCAGTGCTGGTGTGAAGGGGCATGTTGGCTAATTTAGAAAACAAATGAGAAAAACTACCTTTTGCATTGTCTACACCAATCGTACTCAATAATAGCTATTACTAATAGAATCCATGAAAAATGCATTTCTTTTGCGCCGTCATCTCTCACGGCGATATGCATCTTGAGCTGATTTGCAGGCGCGCGGTTCTAAGTGGCGCGTGGCCGGAAGCAGTTAGCTTCTAATGTTATGCTGCTGCATGGGCAGCGCCGAACCTATTAATGAACTAATCCCAGACTCTCTGGTGGGTGCCGTCTGGGCTCCTCTGTGCTGTACTTTGCATTTTAGCTAAAATCAACAGTGTTAAAGAAAAAGGAATTTACATGGGTTAGGCGCTCTCTGCCGAATCTGAGGGTGTCCTTCGTAACTATGCCGACTTCCCGACAGGGGCAATGGATGTGAGTGGAGCAAAGAGAAGAAGACTTTGCTCCCCTGTCCCTGGACCACCTGCTGCAGCAAACACCCATAGGGCCCAGTGCTCTTATTCTAGGGCCCAGATCTAGGGCTGACTGTTCTAGCTGAGTCGTCTCAGGCAACTGGCTTAACCTCTCTGTGTTTCTGTTCCTCGCCTGTGGAACGGAGTCCTGCTAAAATTTACATGAGGGTTGCTTTGAGGTAAAATGCGTCATTAGTTTCAAGACGTGCATTGAAATGCTTGGCATAGGAAACCTGCCAGGAACGGTCTCTTCTACCCTCGGATGTTACTGAGTTTCTATCATGTGTCCGGCAGAATTCTTAGTACCTTAGCAAGAGAAAGTTCTTGCCCATGTGGAGTTGACATTCTAGTTGGAACGAGGCAATTCCAGATGATAATGAGCACGATGGAGATGCTGTCAACTGGTGCATGGTCATAGGGAGCCCCTCGGAGCAGGGGGCTTTGGGAGGGCATCTGGCGGTGAGCCAGAGCCCTGCAGGGCACTGAAAAGGTGGCCTCAGGGCATAGACACACTAGAGAAGCAGCGGGGGTCCCAGAGGCTGCATGCGGGGAGTACCTTTGTTCTCTTCTTTCAGTTTCGTGTTCAAGTAGAAATACCCCAGCAAGTGAACATTTTTCCAAGTTAAGTGCATGTCAGTCTCCGCTTGGGCTCTGGAGCTGCTTGGTAAAGTTGCTTTTTCAATCTTACTGGGTAACCACAGAGCCACGTTTCAGCAAAAGTGAATGTGTGGTTTTTAATCTGGTGAGGACGTTGTCTGTCCCATTGTCCATTCCCTTGGAGGGCGCTGCTGGAGAAGTTTCTCTTGGACCTCATCTATAGGCAAAGCAGACCCACTGTCTTTTCAGTTTTATGGACAAAGTTCCCCTTGATGGCTTTTATTTCCCTCTTTGCCTTGGCCCCTGGGAAGCTCAGAGCCATGCTTCCGGGGTCCCTCCAGCACTCCACGTCTATGTGACTATGAGTAACCTTATTTCTGGCTCTAGCGCTGACCTTGTACTGTTGCGTTACCTGGGTCCCCTCATCTCTTCATTTCATTCTTTTGTGTTCATCCGTTGGGAGGACGTTTGCTTCTAGGTAGGCAGGAAGGACACTCAGTTGAGTGTATGGTGTGGAAACCATCTGGAGGTGCTCATCATCCAGGGACATAACCTGGAGTGGGGTTCAGGCATGGGGGGGCTTCTGCTGGTGCTGATGCAGTGGCTGTCCACCTTCAACTGTGGGGACTCAGGTCTCTCATTAGTATTCTCAAAACTGAGATATTTTGCTGGATATAACAGCTTATTATTTACGCTGAAAACCAAAATGCAGTCTGGCCCCAAAGGAAGCCGACCACAGAAGGAGAAGCTGGAGAGCAGCGTGTCCAGGGGAAGGTAGGTCGGTTTCCAAGGCTCCCTGTCTAAGGGGCTTCCTGTACATGCTGGCTTTGGAATCTAGCTTCATGTAAGTTCTGACTCCGTGGTCTGTGCAGACACGGGGAGGATGGCGGGAAGATGGAAGGGACATAGCTTAGCTGCTGAGCACAACTTAGCCCCCGGAGCTTGCTTTTCCCCTGGCAGAGCTGTCCCCAGGCACCCGAGGAGCATGGTGGCCAAGCCTTGCCAACCTGGCCTTGCTTCCCAGCGGAGTAAGGTTTCCCAGCAGAGGGAGGGCGCCTTAGGGCAATGTTCAAACCAACTTGTGTACACAGAGCATCACAAGCCACCTGTTGGAAGAGGAGGTTGAGGCCGGGGCTGGGGAAGGTAGTCTTGGCTGGAAGATGTGGGTCTGGACCCGTTTGTCCTGTGGAATCACATAGTGAAGAATCATAGTTACTCCATCCCCTTGTTGCGGGTCATTTCGGCGCACCCCTGCTGGTGCCCTTCTCTGGCTCACCTGAGATCAGTGGAGAAACGGGGACTAGTGGGGCGCTCTGGCTACTCATGGCGTGATTGTTCTTCTCCAGTGAAGAAGTCCCCCCTCGGGTCTTGAAGCCAATGAGTGCAGCAGAGCTTGGGGAGCTCAGAAGCATCCAGATGAAGTTTGAATGTCTGAAGATGGGTCCATCAGCCTTAATTTGCACTGCATCACATTTGCAAGTTGCAAAATGGAATTTGCAATTGCTTTTCGGCAATGTTCAAATTAGCACTTCTTAGCATATTAATGAACTACTTTTTTTTTTCATTATGTGACCAATTTTAATGTAAGTAGCAGTCTCAATGCAAGGATTAGGTCAGTGTTTCCTGAGAATAAAGTTCCAAAGCTTCTTGTGGAGACTGAGACTCTGGCTTTTACACGGGCGGGGCTTGAGTCCAGAACAACCCAGAATGCGTGAAGTTCTCCTGTCCCATGTCTGTGGTCTGGCTCTGAGCTTAAGGGATTGGACAGCCGTGAGGGCAGGTGCTGGCTGTTCCTGAAGAGCCCAGTGACTCAGCCAGCGTTTGCCAGATTGTGCAGAGATCACTTTCACTCCCATGGCGGGAGCAACTTTCTTCAAAATAGGCCAAAGTCAGCTCTGATGCTGCGCTTCTTCGTGAAACTCCTTTCTAAGGTGTTTTTCTGTACTGGCGCACCTCTGGTGCATGCTTTGAGTAGTTGCTTGCAAGTCTTAAGGACACGTTGTCCATCACGCATCCTGGAGTCACAGTAGGAAAAATGGAAAGATCCCTTCCTGCAAGGGTCTTCCAGCTCTGAGTACGAGCAGCTCGAGAGTGGGACCCAAAGCACAGAGGAGGAGAAACCAACAAGTGGGGAGTCCAAGACCCCCCTGGCCCCCAACTTGTGCACTGTCTGCTCTTCTGCAAGAAGTATTGGAGGACTGAGCTCAGTATGAGCTCCCAAAATACTGGAGTGAGGTGAGAAGCATGAGCCCCAACGGCCTGCCTGGTGGTCTCTTGGGCACTGGGAGACTGGAGACTGGAGACTGTGGCCGGGGCTCTGGGGAAGGGCTGTTAGGTTCTTGCATGAGTGACACAGCCACTCCAGGCTTTCAAAGACAAGAATGGACCCAAGTTTTCTAAAGGCGCTGCTTTCTTGGTTCATTATTCAAAATGAACTGATTATTCATCCCCAGCTTGAATTACCAGCTAAATAGTATTTTCCTGCTGAGTGTACATTTGTAATGCTGTCTCTTCCGTGTGATAGTGTTACATTCCAGGGGCTTCAGCTACCTATTCTTTACTATCTATAGATGGGTGCGTGGGCGTGCTGATTGCATTTTAAAAACAAGAGTTTGTGTATCTGATGGATCTGGAAATAATCAGTAACTAAGGTAGCAGAGGGGGGAAAAAAATCCAGCTCTTGATGAGTAATTTTAAAACTGTGAATATTTCACAGCTTGATAGATTCTCAGGGAAAGAGTCCTTCGGTTACGGTATATCCCAAAATGCAACTGGGCCAGCAGGTGCTTGTTTTCTGAGACCTGGGAACCTAGTAGGCATGGTGTTACCTGGGAGGGGAGGCCTTTACCCTTATGTGGCCATCAGTCCATCAGTGAACCACCACGCAGAGAAGCCCGACTCAGGTGGGCTTGTTAACTGAAACTTTTCAAGGGGCAGGGCTTCAGGTGTGGCTAGATCCAGGGGCAATGATGTCATCGTCCTGACTCCAGGCAAACCCAGGCAGTTTGGACTCTCTGGGTCCAAGCAAGAGGGCTTCCAGCAGCTGCAGACATTTATCCATCTTCTCAGGAGCTCCAGTGAAAAGATCCTGTCTTTACACAAAGACCTGCTATGGATTCAGGCTGGTCCTGTACCCTGCCCTGAGCCAGTCAGGGCAGGGGGAGGTGACGTCCTCATTGTCTTTGTCTGGGTCACTTGCCTATCCCTGGCGCTGTGGGTGGGTGGGTTCAGCTCCACCCAGGACCACATGGATCGAGCATGGGGGAGGAGTGATTCCTGAAGGAAAATCGGGATGCTATTTCCAGTAAGAGGAGGAAAGCGGCTGGGCAGGCAAAAACAACAGATGTCCACCCCAACAGCTTTTCAGTTAACTATTCACAGAAGTCCAGGAGCAAGTTCTATCCAGAGAACAGAAAAGGAGGCTGATTCTACTGATTTAGCCATATTTTCTCAGTGAGAGGTTGGCCCCCACTCTGTGGGTTTCCTTTAATACAGAGGCTAGTACCTGCCCCCCGCCCGTCCCCCCAAAGTGTGTGCGCACAGTGTCTGTGGGGCTCACCTGGTGCAAGCACTGAGCTCCCTGACCAGGACAGCCGGGACAGGAAACTGCCTGGCCACTGACCAGGGATTGGGCCTGTCTGCTGCCTTTGGTTGCTCTTGCTGCTCCAGCTTCCTGAAGGAAATGGCATCAGAAGCTGGTTCTGGGAAGACTCCTCACGCATGGTCTCTCTCCATTTTTTAAAGACTTTGTGTGTGTGTGTGTGTGTGTGTGTGTGTGTGTGAGTGTGAGTGTGAGAGCAAGAGAGAGAGAGACAGACAGACAGACAGACAGACAGCGGCACTCCCCTGTACCCATGTTTTGGACGTTGGCTCCCAGGATGTTTCAGGAACATGTGGCTGATTGACTGTTGAGTCCATCTTTCTCCTGTAACTCATGCAGATTCAGCCATCTAGGCCCTGGAAATTCCAGAGACAGCTACATGTCCTGTCTCCATTCAGTGGCTGCGGAGGCCACAGCTGGAGACTGTCTCTGTCTCTTTTTATCTCTTCTCTTTCTGTCCACTCCCCACTTTCTCTTTCTCTCATTCCTTTTTCGTTGCAAACCATCCTTCCTTCTCTCCTTAAACGCCTCGCTCTGTGGGTCCTGGAGGGAATGACCAGTGGCTGTGTAGCTTCCCGGGCCATGTCTCTGCTCCATTTTCCCTGGGTGACCATGTAGCGTGGGGTGTAGGTTGACTTTGAGGAGGGGGATACAGGAGAGCTGGGAGAATCCAGTCAGGGGCTACCCCCCCCCTGGCCACTTGGACTTCACAGATGCTCCTTGGCCCGTCTGGGTGGACGGGCCACCTGGAAGGCTTAAGGGGGCACGCTTGGCTGTACCTTGAAGGAAAGGAGTCACTGGCAGGTTTAGGCCCAGAAATGACCTACTTTAGGCCAGAAATGCCCTTCACTCCAGGTTTTCAATCGCTCATTCCTTTTGTCCAGCCAGAGTCCACCGTCCCTCCCAGAGGCCGGGTCAAACCCCGTGAGAACAATTCACAGTCAAGGACCGTGGCCACCTCCTTCCTACTTATTAGGGCAGACGCACTCCGGTGAAGCGGCGAAGGCCCACCAGTGCCTCATTATTTTGGGCTTCATTGAAATGCACGGCAGAGCCATCCCCGGTACTTTATGTACTAAACTTAACTACGTAATGTATTCAAATCATTCTGAATTTATCTAGACTGAGCATCCTTTTCTTCTCCTCCTCCTCCTCCACATTTTTTTTTTTAAAGATAGCAAATGTGCTTTTCGAGACAACAGCCTAGGGCCACCTAGTCTGTGTGTGGGGACAAGTGGCTCCTTTGTGCCCGGCAGTGGACACCCAGGGCTCACCTGAAGGCAGTGGCACTTTGACACCTGTGGCTTCTTTTCTGGCTCCCCATCCTACCTTCCTCACCCCTTCCCAGACCCCTGCCTTGCTGGGAGGTGCACTCTGGAGTGGGTGCCCCCTCCAAGGCCAGATAGCAAGCTTCTACCCTGGCAGTGGACACTGTGCACGGGAAGGAAGGGGGCAGAGTGTGGGGGGCACAGAGGACGGGCCTTGTCTGAGTGGTGGAAACCTGTTCTCACCCTGGTTTGGACACTGACCTTTGGGGGGAAGGTGGGATACTCATCCTATTGCGTGGGCCTCGGTCTACTTGATATAAAAGCTCATGGCGGGGGTGGTGCCATTAAGCCAGTTCACGGTCTGGGGCTTCTTGAAATTGTAAGAAACGTGGCACTATGTTCTGGGAGACAGGCCTTAGCTTTTATTGGATTTTCCAAGGGCTTCATCCAGCAGGGGCTAAGGTCTGGGCACCCAGGACCCACGTACCCTGCTTTGACAGATGGCACCAGAGGGGCCCAGAGAGGAGAGTCCCAGGAAGTGGGCACAGTTCTGGTAGGACTAGTGGAGACAGATCCTAACAGAGACCCAAGCGCAGGGAGGCTGGGGACACCAGCCAGGGCTGCCAAACTCTTAGAACTCTGGGACCCTGGGGAATCCATAGGGAGGAAGGATGTAAAGCGGGAACCACACACAAGACGAAGCTTTTGGCCAAAGCAGTCAGAACTGGGTGGACTTGGTTAGTGACCGCCAGTAGATGTGGGTTTCCAGCTTCGCGTCTGCCTCCCAGCTGTGAGATGCAGGCTCCGGTCCACTGAGGAGCTCGGCGTAGGTGGGGCCCCATGATGCCTCTTCTGGCTCTAGGTCAGAGTCCTCATTCTCTTGCCGTGGACATCTTCCTTGTGTCTTTGGTAGCTTTGCTTGCTTCAGGCTCCCAGGTCTCAAAGCCCCGTGAGAAGGTGGGCTTCCCGGAGCTGGTGCAGAGAAGGCACCTCCTCGCGCCTGCCCATTGGATCTTGCTGCTCTTCCTGCACCTGCTACTGCTCTCATTGCCTCCTCCTCTCTGTCTAACTCTTTCTGGATCTCAGCCCACTGCAGGGCGTGCTCTCTATGGCCCTGGGTCTCTCTTGGAGTCAAACATGTGAGCACCACGCATCTTGTCTAGGCCCCTCCCAGTGAGACTTTGTAGAGTGGCCCTACTGTAAATACCCCATGGGCGTCTGTGTGGCTACAGGTCAAGTTTGGTTCCAACCAGGAGATTCTGCACCTCCCAGATGCAGTCCACACCCCTGCCCGCCTGGAAAGCTCTGGGGTCTTCAACCAGGCATGCCTTTGTAGGCCCCTCTTCTGATTCTCCCCAATACTCAAGCTACATCACTGCTTTTGCTCTGTAGTCATGGGGGGACTATACACACAGAGTTCTTTTGGTTTTCCTTTTTTTCAAAAAAAAAAAAAACAACTAGTTTAAAGACATAGTTCTGCTGTCTTTCCAGAGGCCGAGGCAAACTCAGTCTCTGTGCAAATGTCCTCCTGGACAATTAAGGAAGAAGTTCTGTGTGCTCAACATTAAATAAAATTTTATAATGAAAATTTTGTCTTATGAAGGTGAAACTTTGAGAACATATTAGAATTCTCATTTTTCTATGCATAGCAATCAAATGACCTTCCTATACTGCCACATAAAGTATAGATTTAAAGTTAAATGACCCAGTCAGTCATTTAACATTTTCTTAAAGAGTAATTTCTTCTGTAGCTGTGGATGTTTACATATGGTTTTCTTTTTGGTATTTACCTTTTAAGAATTGAAGAAAAACTGACATTCTTTTTTGGAACTGTTCTTTAATAGCCTTTGTTTATTTTTAATATGTGGCGTTCCAGGCCCTTGCTCTAATGATTTTTTTCACACTGCATTGATAATTAAATTCATTCATTTTCCCAGCTGCACAATTCCTTTAAATAAAAAGTTATGGGTAATAACACCTCGTACACTCAAAGTACAGAGGAGAAAGGGCGTATCAGGAGTTCTCTGTGGAGGCGAATCATGCAGGTCATGGGCGAGGACACGGTCAGTACAAGTCTTAGAAGTCCAGATCTTTTAATCCCTAGATTATGACCTGTGACTCTGATTTTCCAATCCTGGAAAACATGCATTTCTCCCTTTTATGTTCAGAAAGACATAATTTATCTCCATCTATCCTGTTCCGATTTTTAGTTCATAATTTGCAGTAATCGTGTCTTCAAAAGCACTAAAAGTGTTGGTTTCTCTTAAATGATTGGAGACTGTTTGCATGCTGTTACCAACTAGCACATATATAAGGAGGGCAGTAAAAGTGAGCTGAGATATTTAGTGACATAAAAAGAACCATGTAGATTTGTGAAAATGTAAAACTGTGATCACGGAAGAGCTTCTCGAAGTAATGAGAGAAATGCTTTGTCCCTGGGCTAGTGATTCACTTGTAGCTTCTGTAATTTCATGGATGCTATAAGGATTTGGTTTTTACACATTTTAATTTAGTCCAGAGATGTTCCTATTTTAATTATCCATACACAAGGGCACAGTATCTTTCTACAGTTATTGCTATATGTTACATTTATATATAGCAATAGCGATTTGAAAAAAAACCCAACAAAATGCTTTCACCTAGATGACCAAAGGGTTATACTCATTTGTTTTAATGACACTATATGGACCTTTGCATTCCTAAATAGGATTTTTAAATACACGAGATGCAGGCACTCAAAGATGTGCAGACAGGCAGTTATACACCAGAGCAGGGAGAATTGGTGCCGCGCCCCCAGTCGCTGAAGGGCCGGTAGATGTTCGGTGCCACCGAGTGGGGATGCCCGGAGCCCCTTGCTCTCTCTCCTCATTGAAATCGGAGGGCACGGAATCAGGGAGCTTGAGAGAAATTGATTTCCACTGAGTCTCAGCTATCACATTTCAATATAGGAAAACCCATTTGGAGAAATGTGATATTTTAACTATAGCATTGCGCTCAATCTGTAGATGTTAGCAAGAGGAGAGACAAAAATATATGTAATCTATAAAATGAATCCACATATAAAAATGTCCACCTAAATTGGTTTACACTGATAGACACGTACAATTATATGTACGTGTGTAATATGTAGAAAGAGCGATCTCATGAAATGTCAACAAAAGTGAAATTTCAGCCCCCCAGGTACTCCGCTGCTGCTATGCGCTTGATGCTCTCACAACCAGGGGGTAGTTCTGCACCTTCCCTGACAAGTAGCAGAAAATGGTTGCTGCTCCTCTGAGACCATCTCGCTGAGGTTGTAGGACATCACGCTGCGCTAGAGGCCTATCCTTGCCTTTCTCAAGCAGTTCTGCAGGAAGAGGGGGGCTGCTCCCAGAAGCAGCACCCCCGCCCAGGTCACACACTGGGAGGAAAGCCTGTGACCTCTGCAGAACCACCTGCTCCCTCAGACAGTCCCAAGGCGAGGTGGAGCGTGTCGCCCAGCCTCACCCTCCGCGGGACTGCATCTGCCTTCAGGTCCCCTTGCTGTCCCCACCTGGCGCTATCCCCCTGCTTGGGGCAAGCTGGGGACCTAAGAGCTCCTCTGAGCTTCCAGGACCCCTGGAGGAAGGCCTTACGCCAGAATTGCACAGTGGAAATCTGGGGGGTTCTTCCTATGATTTAGAGCAACACGAATTGGTGGCTAACATTTAATAATTGCAGATTTTGTCCAATTATCTGGATTTCTGCCTTCCTTTGAGTGTTTGGAAGTGCTGGAACATTGGAGCTTTGCATCCATGTGGAACAACCCACACAGTTGGCCGTCAACCTGTCGGGGGACAGTGTAGTTCTAGCACCGGCCTCAGGCCTCCCCAGCCCCTCTTCTCTGGGTCTCCCCACTCGGCTAGCTGTCTGGCTCTTCTGCCACTGCAGGTTTCTGCAAAACATTGGTGTCTGCTTGGGGACTAAGCTCCTTGTCTTCTGGGCTGGGTTGGCCAGTGCTTTGGCCGGCCCTGCCTCGGTTCCCCGTGCGGCCAGTGGGGTTTGTAACAGTGACAGCTGGCCTAAGGAGTGTCAGCCACGTTGCTCAGAGCGGGATCTTTCCTGTTTTCCACTGGGACTGTGCTCTTTCAGCCCAGAAACAACCGTGCTTCTGAGAGCACGAGCCTTCCTGCCTCTGGAAGGACCACGGAGCTTGACGTGTGAGGGGCAGGGGCTGGCGGTGCTCCCTCACAGTCTGAGCTGCTGGGAGGGGGCTGTGGGGGGGGGGGCAGTGCAGTTCCAGCACCGGCCTCAGGTGGGAGTGCGCTCCTCCAGGGTTATGTATGCTCTTGCCTGTGAAATGCANGGCTGGGTGGGGGCTGTGGGGGGGGGGGCAGTGCAGTTCCAGCACCGGCCTCAGGTGGGAGTGCGCTCCTCCAGGGTTATGTATGCTCTTGCCTGTGAAATGCACGCCTGCTCGGGTCTGGGGTCTCATAGAATCGTCCCAGTGATTTGTTTTCTCTCCCCGCGGTGATGAGATGTGTGCGTCTGTTTTTGTGACTCGCATGTGCATGGGTGCGAGCCTCAGTGGGGTCTCTGTTACCCCAGCTCCTGGCTGGCCCAGGGGATCAGTGGGACATGGCTCAGAGGTCCTGTGTGCTGTGCCTCTCCCCGGCTGGACCAGGAGCTCCCGCAGCACAGGGTCTGTGCCCTTTTCCTCGTGTCTCTCCAGCACCCTGAGCAGCGGCGTGGCTGCAGAGACACCTGGGGCCTCGGACGTCTTCTCTGTGCGTCTGCAGGGAGGTGGCTCAGCGCCTGGCTGCGGTGGTCCTGCGGGCTTGAAGGCCAGACTGAGAAGCAGCTTGGACCAGACGAGGTGGGCCAGGCAGGCCACCGGCCCAGGGCCTGGACTCGACCCCGCTGCCTCTCACCCGGTGCCCCCCTAAAACAAGGAGGATTCGTGCAAGATTTTAAAGGTTCCTCTGCCTGCTTGTGCTACCACCAGACCTGCCCCCGAGGCACCATTTCTCAAGGGCCTCCAGCAGGCCTGCTTACCTGACCCGGGGCGCCAGCCCCGTCAGCAACAAGCCTTCGCTGTTGGTGAGAACTTGCAGTCCTGAAACCGGTCACATGTCCCCCCTGCCTCCCCACGGAGCACCCACACCAGAGCCCCGCTGCAGCTGTTTTGGGGCAAGGGCCTGGCTCCTGGGCAAAGGGGCTGAACCCCAAGCCCCACTATGCAGCCGCACCTGGCAGGTGCGGGCTGAGATGTAGAGAGTCACCGGAGAGGAGCTGGCTTTGGTTTTGACGGGAACCCCTATTCAGAAGCGAAGGTTTCGTTGGCTGCGTCTGAAGGGGCGTGAGGGCTCGTTGGCGTCTGAGACCTCAGGGAGGGCAGAGGCGGTCTCACCGCAGGCTCAAGAGGGTCCAGATCGGGGCTGCAAGACAGGCGATTCGGAGTGGTTTGCGGTTTCCCTTGGCTGAGGTCTAGGGAGAAAAACCCCTAGCCAAGAAACGTAGAGTCCTTGATAATGTCGCCAGTGCCGTCACACTGAGAAAAAGGGACGGAAAAAAGGCCACGGCCAGAATGCAGAATGGAACGATTCTTAGCTCAAGGTCTTGGAGGAAGGGATCCAGTGTTTGCATCAAATTCAGGCAACAGGTCTACAAGTTCCCAGAGTGTCGTGCACGGCTTCAGAATGAGAAAGCCAGGCCTGCAAGACCTCAGAGACCAAACAGCCGTTGCCCTATCAGGCCACCAGCAAAAAGAGAGACAAGACACACGGGCGCTGTGGACACTTGTTGACACTGCGAGTACCTAAAAAGGTGCCAGTAGAAGGCGGAGGGCCTGTGGGGGCATCGCCCCTCCTGCCTGCTGAGGCCAGGCAGGGCCCGTGGGTGAGAACCTCCTCGGGCCATTCTCCTTGTCTTTACCTGGTCTGTCGAAAGGTGGTAACTAAGGGAGGAAGAACCAGCCACAGGCTAGTCCACACACGCATTGGAAGCTCATAGGTAGCCTCTTTGCCACACCCGCCTCCCGAGTCCCTCCCCCAAAGCGCTGGCTGTTTAACTGCACCCACGTGTCCCATTTCCTATCAGCTTCTACCTAACCTAGACTTGGTTTCATCCAGGCATCCAGGTTTTCTCGTCTTATGGTGTTAGGAAAGATGCATATTTTACCCTCCATGCTGTGCCTCCGCCAGCACTGCCTGGACTGGCATGTCCAGGATGAGGGGAGTATGCCTGTCCCCCAGTGCAGCCAGAATGGGCCACCAGGGCGAGTGCACGTTTGTCTTGTCTCTCTCTTTGCTGGTGGCCTGATAGGGCAATGGCTGTTTGGTCTCTGAGGTTTTGCAGGCCTGGCTTTCTCATTCTGAAGCCATGCACGACACTCTGGGAACTTGTTATAGACGTGTTGCCTGAATTTGATGCAAACACTGGACCCAAAGAGGTGGTTGAGGCGTCGGGCTTCTCAGCAGGCTGATTTCCTGAAACACCAGGAGGTTCCACGTTTGCAGCACTGCCTACCCCGAGTTATTTGCTTTACATGTTTTCCCCATTAGAAAATGAAGCCTGGCGATTAGAAGACAACCCGAGGGCTCTGTATTTAGGGGTTTTGACAGATCTGCTTGGTAATTCCCTACCTGAGCAGCTTCAGCGTACATCCTGAAGAGCCTTGTTTGGATTTTCCAGTCCAGAGTAACTGCTAGAGCTGTAAGCGGATGCTTGGCGAAACTCAGATTTATTAGCCTTGCCGTTCACACCTGCAGTTTCTCTCCATCCAGGTGTGGGGTTAACATAAGCACCTCGGTTGTTTGCAGGGATTCTTTAGGAAGAGAGAGAGAGAGAGAGAGAGAGAGAGAGAGAGAGAAAACAAGATGCCTAATCAAAAATTACCTTACTGATAGTAAAGCCTCGGTTCACAAGAATTTATAAAAATAGATTTCTTGTCAATGCCAGCGGAGAGATCTGGAAGCATTTGGGCAGATTGGGCTGCTTGGGAGACAGCGACCTGCGCCAGGCCTTCTTGCATTAATAAATATTCATTTTGTTTTTTGGGGGGGAATCCAAGTACCAGGCAGAGGGTCCTCGTAGAAGTAAGATCTATTTCTATAGCAAGACTTGGATCCGTAAGTATCAGGTATTCTTTTAGAGAGATGTAACTCTTTTTTTAACAATTCAAACCTTCCATGTCTGCTCGGGGAGATGGATTTAAGCACGGCCCTTTCTTCTCCCGTGCAGCTAAGCAAAGCCAGGTATGGAAATGGCGCTCTCGCTCTTAGCCAGTGCTTTCTTTGGACATGCAGAAAAAGCTTCAGAATTGATAGTGTTTTGCTACATTAAAATCAACAGCAAGTCAGTAATCTTATATAAAATATGCAGATGGCATTTTTCTCTGGTTTCACCTTTTTTGACCAGAAAAGTCAATATTTTTACAGGGACTTCGTCTTCCCTTTAAAGCCTGTGGTCTACCTTGTTTTCACAGAATCTGTGTCCAATTGGTACCAAAGTGGCTCCTTCCCCCATTTCCATGAAGATGACATTATTACTATCAAAAAATACCTATTTTCCACTCGTGTTCAATTTAGCAAAATTGGAGCTTGAAAAACCTTAACATAATTTTCCTTCATCTGGCAGACAGTAAGTAACATTGTTCCTAATAGGTAAAAATAAATGCTCTGTCATGCTAACAAATATTTTAAACCCAAATCAGCAGATATGTTCTAAATAGATTTTGCTTAAATTTATTTGGGAGGGAGGGGGGGGGAAGAGAGAGAGAGAGAGAGAGAGAGAGAGAGAGAGAGAGAGAGAGAGAGAGAGAGAGAGAGAGAGAGAAAAGAAAATATATNGGGGGGGGGGGGGGAGAGAGAGAGAGAGAGAGAGAGAGAGAGAGAGAGAGAGAGAGAGAGAGAGAGAGAGAGAGAGAGAGAAAAGAAAATATATGTGAGAGAGAGACCCCTTCAGTTGCAGCTGTTTCCAAAGAAGATTTGGGGCACAAATATTCTTTCATGCCTTTGCATGATTTTGATAAAATTAGGTCAAAGAAATGTTCATTTGAAAACAGTGCTTTGTCATATTATCTACAACACATGTCTAGCAAATTTATGAATCCAGCATTCATCGGCGTGAAGTTCCAAATCCTAATGAATGGTTTAGACAGCATTGTCATCAATTTTCCGCAGGTGCAGCTGAGGCAATCAGTCACTTCAATCAAAAGCCTCCGTCAACTTGCGTGGCGCTGTCATTTTTTACACTCGGATTGCTGAAATTAACAAAAACGATCACTCCCTGAACGCCTCTACACCCCTCCCGCCTTTGGGTGGCGCTTTTGAGTAGTGCTTTACCGAAAACAGAGCTGCAGGCCTCGCAGCATTTTTTTTTTAACTTTATACTAACATAATATTTCTTTTGTGATATTATGGAGATAAAATTGCACTGTGTGTTTTAACACCCATTACAACAACCTCTTAAGGCAAAAAAGTAAATTCATGCAAATGAGTTATAGTAAGTGAAAAAATGGGTTGGGTGCGGTGCTGCACGGCCAGGCTGATAGGTGCTGGATGTGGCGAGGCAGGGGTGGCGAGGAGGCTGTGATGGGGGCCCCTCCCTGGCAGGGCGGGCCACGTGTTCCCTGGCAACTTGGGTTCTGAACTTTGGAGCCACTGCTTTAGGGATTAAGATTTCAGAACCAGGCCACCTGGTTCCTTTTACTTCGTGTTTCCTCTGAGTTCACCTTTTACTTGCTTCCAACAGTTTCTGGAAATCTTCTCCAAGGCACTTTATTAGTATTGGGAGAGGCACGTTTTATCACGAGATGGGTGAGGGGAATTCTATTCCTGCCTCTGCAGTTATCAAACTGCCTCCCTCAAAGGGTTAACAGCACCTTCAAAGCCTCTCACCAGCCTTAAAAGACTCATGAGAGATCCTAAGAAAGGAGAGCGCTTTAGTTTTTTATAAAACTGAAAAATAACCCTGTCTCCAAAACCCGATAGTCCAAAAAATTTTTTTGATAGCGCCGGCAATATAAAGAGAACACTGCATATGCCAGAGATGAGCACGTCTGTCTTTATACTGAGAACACCACCAGGTGCCTTCTAAATCTTCAAAATATATGGACAGACAGAAAGCACTTAGCATTCCTGCCTCCATGATGAATAGAGTTAACCTTTGTAGTTTGCCAAAAGTCAGTAAGTTTTTCTTTCCCATTTGTTTCGTGGAATCAGCACCAGAAATGCAGGTAGGACCAGATAAACTCAGGCTTGCTCTTTTTTTGCTTAAGGACGGCAGCTGGATGGCTTGCGGCAGCTGGTAAGAGAGATGTGCTAATATTAATTCATTAAAACGATCGGGCTACTTTTATCGGCAGAAGCGCTCAAATTTATTCAACAGACGGGAAAAATATTGAGATGACTTTCCCTTGCACATGTCATTAGCGGTCAATTACCCCAACATTCCTGGGGCCAGGGCAAAAAATACACGTAGTTCCCGGAGAATGCAAATTTGAAGAAATATAATAAAAATGTACTTTTAAATAACTAGTTGTGTCACTTGGCAAAGAGCTTTGATGTAGGACTGCTGCCTGCATAAAGTTGCAGCTACATCTGTGTCATCTATACCTGCGTTTATGATACTTTCCCTGAGAGAGCAATTAGGGGCTGGTGGAGGCTGGAGTTCTAGCTAATATTTGAAACTACATGTGCATCTGCAGCTAACGGGGGGAAAAGGGCTGTGATCATCTGTGAATAGAGAAAAGAATTTGAACAGCTCCCACCTTTTAGACGCTGGATAAAAAATGCAGTTGGGGGGTGCCTGGGGAGTCTCTTGGGGGTGGCTTTTCCACTGAGAAATGCAGCAGCCAGCCTGGCTCGCCTGGGGGAAACCTGCCTTTGACTCTCTTCGGTGGAGTTTGAAGTTAAATGGTCCTGTCTGCTTCTTCTCTTGTTTGTGTCAGTTGTTAAAGATCCCCTGAAATGCACCATTGCAGTTTCCTTTTAGTTTGTAACAACAGAGTGAACCCGGCCATGGTGCAATCTGGTTACCCCTAATTTCTCATGAGGGCCTAAGGAAGAGATCTTTTTATTTTATGACCCAACTATAAAAACATTTGATTTGCTATCAGTCTTAATGTAACCGTAGATCTTGTAATAAAAGGTGAAGTGAACTCGAGCTTCCATAAATCAAACAAATGAATGCATGGGAAAGAATTAACAACATGAATAGTTAAAAATTTGTATCATCTTAAAGGAGATGTTTGTATCGCGTGTGTGTTTTATTATCAGGCTTTCTACGAGGCTGTTCTCTGTTTTACAGAGAAGGCAAATATTTCCATATTTGATTTTTTTTTTTCCTCTCTCCCAATCCAAAAGAGAATTTCTTTGTTGTTGTTGTTATTTTCTTCCTAAACGGAAGGAAATTAACATTGTTTTTTCCCCCATGAATATATGTGGTGAAGAGATTGCTGTGTGTTTTGACTAAGCATGCAAAATGTTTTATTAATCAGAGCAATAGAGTAGAAATGAAAGCACTACGTCTTTAAAAGTGCCTGGGCACCCAGGTACGCCGGGAGATCGGTAAAAGCGTTGACCAAGCACAATGTGCGTGGATAAATGTCTTCTCATTGTGTGATGCGTGAAGGCCATGATAGATGGCTTCTAACGACAAAGCGTGGCCGCCGAGACAAAATTAGTGTTGTTTTAATTACCAGTGTCTGTAATGTTATGTATCCATAACTGTCTGAAACAGACCGTCACAGAGGGTCGGGGCGACCCGGTGCTCCAGCCACACCCGACTCTCCTCGGCTCCCCAGTCGCAATCCTGTGCTTAAAAGAAAGTTTAATGTTTCACTTGAAACATTTACTTATAGCAAAAAAAAAAAAAAATTGTTTCTTAAGAGAAGTGCCTTTATCTTTTTCTTTCAAAGCGAAGAAACGAGCTGATCTTATTAAATGCTATTTGGAGGTCAGAGTAATGGGCAGAAAATGGAACTGGCCTTGACATTCTTCAACGAAAGTTTACACTCTTGGAGTGGTGTTTTTTGTCAGTCACAAATAGCATTATGACACTAATAGGAAGGAAGATTCTTTATTTTTGAAACCTCCTTGAGCAGAGATGAGCTGCTCTTCAGACATTAGTAAGTGTGTATATTGTGAAGATGAAGTATCCTTTACTTTCTGAGCTTGCGGGAGATGAAAGATAGGCCAGCTTTTGAAAATGGCCTGCGTGGCACATGCTATAAATGAGCAGGGAAAGCAATCGAGCTAATAGATTACAGTAATTATCCAATCTTTGGCTAGTTTGTATTGGCAAACTATAAATACAGTACACATTAGAACAAGGTGCTTACAGAATGTACATGAAAGGTCATTGTAATTTGCAAGTCGCTAGTCATTAGAATATGCTAAAAACCATTGCTTCAGGGCTCAGATTTTAATGATGAATACATTGATTATTAAGTAGCAGAGGAAAAATGTACAAGAGCTGCTGTGGTGTAATGATAGGTCGCTTTATTTTGGGAAGGAAATCAACTCAGCTTCAGAATGCATGCATTGAGGAATATAATTGCAGTGAGGAAAATTCCTCAGAGGAGCTTGGCACATATTAAAAGCAAAAACTTGAGACATGTTTGTGATAAGATTACTAATAAATCTCTGGTAAGTCTTAGACTCCTGACAATAATACAGCAACAGAGTACTTCATCTTCTCCAAGCTTTAGAATTTAAGATCAGTCACAAACAATCTAAATTACGACTGATGCTAGGCAGATGCAGTACTGGACGATGTTGCTCGTCATAAATCTCTCGTTCCTTATATGCAAATTAAACTCCATTTTAAAAGATAATTTTTCACATGGTGATCGCCTTTATTTGTGAAATGCTGGTGATTTTTAATGGGGCGAGAAAAAGCCAGGCTCCAGATCTGGGCATGGTTTGGTGGGAGAGGGGCAGTGGGAGCGTGCGATTGGGGTGCTCTAGGTGGGGCCCTGTACCGACTTTGGAGAGAAGTTAGGGACCCCGTTGGAAGTAACTTGGCCTTACTCAGCTGCCTTGGCCACTGGCTGCGTGGGCTCTTGCTGCTTCTACCCTTGCAGGAAGGGGTGCCACTTCCTGTTTGTTTGGGGATGGAAGCATTTGCTCCAATAGCTCCCTCCCCCGCAGGCAAGTTCCAGCCAGCTGAAGGCCAGAAGGCTGCATCCAGCACCCCAGGCCTGGGCCCTCCCATCTGGTATGGCTTTCCTCATGTCTTTTTTAAAAAAGGGTGGCTGGTGTGGAAGGGGGCCTACACCAGCAGTCATTCCTCCTTTTGTTTCTTTATTTGCATTTTAGAGGTAAAGCAGCTTGTGTCTGTGCCCTGCTAGAGAGAGGGGATGGGTCATTTCTCCTCATCGCAACCTGTCCTCTTGAAATATTTGTCTTTCAACCGCTGAATTTTTTACTGCCGAGCTGTTGGTGGGAAACTTGGAAAGAATAAAAAAGAGTTTTTAAAAGAGTGGGGAGTGGCTGCCCTTTCTGAAATCTATCATCCATAGTCGCCGCGGATGCCTGGGCTCGAGGAAATGCTCAGCCCTTTGCGTGGAACCCAGGGCACGCACAGCAGCGTGCTGAGGACGCTGTCTGTCCCCAGGGACCGTGGGCTGGCCCTGATCTGGCAAAAGGGCAAAACAAAGGGTTTTCCCACCTTGCTGGGCTCAGTGGGACAGTCTGCCGTGGATGATCTGGGGCGTTTTCCTTCTTCACGCAAGTCAGGCGAGGCGGTGGTGTCTTTTTCTGGACAGCAGCACTGGACTGGAAATTGGGGTGCAGTCACAGGCTGGGCAAGTGCCTGGTTTGCCCTGATGCTTTGGGGACGGGACCCCCATGTATTGTGGGAGTCTCTCCCCATTGTTGTCTGGCACAGAGAGAGGCAGGTCCTGAAGAAGTGCTGTGAAGTCTGTATTTGTGCTTCTGTTTATCATACTCCTGTGTGCGCACACTCACACTCACATACTCACATACATACTCACACTCACACACTCACACTCACACACACACTCACACTCACTCTCTTCAAGTTGAGAGACTTAAAACAAAAGCAAGGGGGTGGTTGATCGGTCTCAGAGACCATCTTCAGGAGGAAGGGGCCACGATGGCTCAGGGTAGATGCTCTGAGAAGTGGGGGGCTCAGCACAGCCTTGGGGTCCCCACAGCCAGTGATTTCATCAGCCTGTGCATTAAGTGGCAGCGCTGCGCAAGGGTAAGAATATAAATATGCTTTACAATGCTCAGCTTCCTATCATAAGAATACTTCCTGAGTGGATGTAAATTTACAACAGGTGCTTATCAAATGTGAAAATGCTTGCAAATCAGAAACAAACTTTAGGGCTGGGAACATATTTCAGTGATGGCTTTTGTAAGGGCTGTGCTTGCTCTTGGCCGGTACTGCTGCTCCTCTTTCGTCTCGACATGAAGGGAACTATCTTTCCATGGTTTGCCACAGGGAAAATGATGATGGTTGAGCCTCGCATTCCGGTGTTAAGATGCAGATTTGTTTAATGAAATCCATATTTACCATTGGGGCACAAATACAGCCAACGTGCCCTAAATTCACAGGAGAGATCTTAACTTGCAGAAGAACTAATATTTTCGTTAATTGCTTGTTTCTACCGGAAGGCAGGCATCCGCTAACCATCTCTGTAGAATCTGTTAGAATCCGAGAGAGAAGCCTCTCTCAACCATCTCATTCTTAAGACTAAAAGGTGTGTCTGTGTCAAATGAGCGGGTGACTTTTCTTCTTGTTTTGCCTGGGAATTCCTCAGTATAACTGGGCTTCCCCCCTGAATTGCACTTTTTTTTTTTTTTTTAGCTTTACAATAGTCCCCACCCTTTTGCCCCCCAAATCTTAAGGTTTGCTTGTAAGACGTACTTGTTGTGCAGGGAGTAATTAGCCTGTTACAGAGATATTAATTAACATGTTGAAAATGTTTTCTTTATTAATGAGAAATTCACACATTCTATTTAAATTAATTTGTATAGTTTAAAATTAATTTATCGCGGCCTTTGATGACCCCAAATCTACTAAGACAAAACTGGAGTATTGTACTAACTGTTAAACCATTCATTAAACATTTTATGCAAATAGTGTTTGTTTATAAACAAATTAACTGCAAGGATTTTCAAAACAGGTGCTGTGTTGTGAATGCGTACTAAATGATGTGGTACTGAAAGAATTAATTAGACCTTCAGATGTAATTAGTTGCAATAATTTGCGTGATTAGCGGCTTGGTTAAGAAGCAAGACACACACATTGTAATGCATGGAAGAGTCACCGCGGTGGTTTTGTCTTTCATATGGTGAGGATGAGCCTTCTCCATGTTTGGGAAATTTTTCAAAAAATTGCTGACATAGCCGGAGCGAATTGCCAAGTTTTCTGTGGGGGTGGGGGTGGTGTTTTCCCCTCTTTCTCCCTAGGCTTCTTCCTCGGTGTAGCCCCTGGATGTACTGCTGTTTGTTTGCACCTTTATGAATTTTTAAAAGAGAAAGTTGTTAACCCCAGATCTTTTCATCCCCAGAGGAAATGACGACACTTAACACTTTGAGGGTTAAAAGACAGAACACAATTATTATAAGCCAAACGAAACATGTCCTGCATTTCAAGATGAGCTGTTATCGCTCCGGGAATAGCAGCAGTCATTTTTTTGATGTCAAGGTGGCGGTGTCTTGCCTGTTCTTTCAGAGGCTGGGCTGCCACTGTGAACGGTTTAGTCTGATGGCTACAGAAACTGGTAATTGTCACCGCTGATGCCTTGTTTACATGACGCTGGTGTTCCAGAGGCCAAGCCTTGGAGATGCCTGGACCACGACGATCCGCTGGGTTTTTTCTCTAGGGCCATGTGACCGAGAGCTGGTTCTGCCAGCGTTGGGACCCACAGACCACGACTTCTCTGCTCAGGGGTTTTACTGGGCATGCAGAATCTTGGTGAAAAACAGACTAGACATAGTTCATTTATTCCAAAATATTTTTTGTTGCTCGGGGGGTGCAGTAGTGATTAATTCAGATGAGATTCTTTTCTGATGGAGCTTTGTGTAGGGCAGAGACAAACAAACAAACAAACAAAAAACCCAGATGATAGGTTTCAGCTATGAAGAAGTAAGAAGAAAATAAGAGACAGGATCCGCTGAAGAGTGACTGAGTGGAGAGGAGACGGGCTAAGTCCATACAGTTTTGCAGGAGTTCTAAGCGGGTCCTGTTTGCTTGCAAAGTTTGCTCCATTTTATTTTCATGTGAAACCCCTATAACTCCAATGCATGTTCATTTATTTGTGTGTGGGTGTAAATGACATAGTGTATGCATGAATACGCAGCATGACGCCCCCTGGCAAATAGTAGGTACTCAATAAATGACTACCAGATACGAATCTGAATCTTGCTTCATAAGACCCATGTGCACATTGTCGTGATTTAGACAAGTTCTGGAGAAGACCTTGGATGGTCATGCCTCATTCAAGTGTGCAATTCCTTTTGCAGTTCCTCTGAGCAGCTCTCATTCCTGCCTTTCCCTAGGCAAGGGTGGCACCCTGCGCTGAAGGAGATGGGGTAGAGGTAGAGGGTGATTGGTGAAGGGGCAGGCCTATGTTCTAAAATGAGCCCATTAGTAAAGCGTGTGTGTGTGTGTGTGTGTGTGTTCTGCTTTGCTAGTCCTGGAAAATGTTCTATATCAGAAGGATGCAAAATATGTAGTTTCACATTTTACAAAAGGCTTCTTTATCCAAAGTGGATTTGGGGGTTGCGCTACTAGACTGAATGACCTTGAAATCATGATTCTACACTTGGCCTTGAAGAGATTGATGATCTAGAGCCAAAAACTTGTGAGATTCTTAGGACCAGAGCTTTCCTGCCTCTGAATTTCTTGGTGGTTTGATTCAGTTCATCCTCATTTTCAGCTGGTGTTTGCAAAGCAGTCTTTAAAATAGGCCCTTTTTGGATGTTGTTTGAACTTGAACAAAATTAACATTTGCGTGTCATCAGTAGCTGCAGTGCATCATTCTGGGCAGTGAAGGATGAAAAGTCAAAGAATGTGGTCTGCTTGATTAAAATGAACAATCAAGGAAAGTTCTGAAAGATGGATATGTATAGCTGGCCTGTTAATTTATGTGGACTTGATTCCAATTGCAAAGGGACATTTTTTTCCCTCTGAAACTTTTAAGAAATTAGGTTTTAAAGCTGAACTGGTGCACCACTCAACTTAAAATAGAAGAGAATTTGATTTTATGTGGTGCCTTTCCCATTCCGGCACTCTGTAATATTGCACATCAAGAGCTCTGGCTGCAGGGTGGCAGGGAGGCAGGATGGGTTTGAACGAATCCTGAGATGCTGATGAACAACTGGCTCTTGGCTCTGTACTCGAAGTACTTCCTGTGGGTCTTAAAGTCTTCCATCTGGGCCGTGTGTGTCTGTCCTCTCCTTGGATCATGAACAGATTTTATGGAGGCCTTAGGAGCTCTGCCCGCTACTTGTCCTTTGCCCACAAATACCATCCCATGCGGCAAGACTCAACACGAATGTCCTTTCCCCCTCAGGCACGATGACTAGTTCTTCCTCTGGAATGATCTCCATGGTAAGAGGTTATTACTGTTATCACTGTTTGTGTAGATCCTTGGGAAAGCTACTGGTCTTCACTGCATCTGGACAGCACCTGTACTGCCCCTGCGCAGTGGAGCCACTGAGGAGGGCATGGAAGTCAAGAGAAGGAAGCAAGAACCAAGTGCCCGCCGGCAGGGTTCTGACCAGGTCAGCCTGCTGCTTCCTCGCTCCTTTGCCTCTGCCTGGGCGGAGAGCCAATTGGAAGACCACAGATGAATGGAAGTGAAATCCCTCTTCTTCTCCCAGCTTTGCCTTAGTGTCTTTCTCCCCTAGCCGGAGGAGGGCTTGGAGACGCATTGGGGATGGTTCTGTATCTTAGGGATTGTCAAAATCTCATGATTGCAATAGTTGTTGCCTTTTGAGAACATGCTACCAAAAGAAGGACCCAAATAATAACCTTAGCTACTCTCCTCATCGCTATACTCCTTCTTTGTTCTGAGCCTCGGTTTCCCCACAGGAGAATGAGCAGTTCTTGTGCATGAGAGCTCATTCCCACTCTGATACTTTATGAACCAATGTTTGGCTTGAACCAGTGCTAGAACAAGAGGACAAATTAGATCAAGATCCTTTCATCTCTGCCCTTGACATGCCCTCTCTAAATTTTGGTTACACACTTGTTTTGGGTCATTCTCTTCCTCTCTCCCACCCAACCCCCCCCTCCCAAAGTGTTTAAAATAGACCTTGTAGAATAATATTTGGATTTGGACAGAATTCTATTCAAATATGTGCTTAAGCATGTTTGGGGTGACAAGATTTGAAAGGGGATATTTCCTTAGACTTACGTAAGTGGAGGTGAGTTGCAAGGAAGAAGGAAATGAGGATCCAGAGAAATCCAGCACATTGTTTAGAGTTTGTCTACCTAGGATACAGAAATGGTGACTTTCTGGTGGGGGGCGATGTCAGCAATCTTGAAAACGAGGAAATAATCTGAACAACCGCAATGATTAATACTAACACTCGTCTTCAAAGAGCCCTGAGATCTTTAGTATCTACAAAATATATGAGGCTTCAGTTGAAGTTTTTATTGGAGAGATGCATCTGGGGCTCTATTTCATCTTCATGCAGCTGAAGGCAACCTTGAGGGCTGGATGGAAGAGGGTTGAGGTGGGCGGAGGGGGGTCTGAGGATAGAGAAGCAATATCTTTGTCGAGGTGCCTCGAAAACTTGGTGTCCTGTGTTGGCTTATGGGAAACCATGACGGTGAGGTCACTGGGTTGGATGGCACTGGTCCTGGGTCCTGGTCTCTTCCCTGTACTCTTCACTTGCTGAATCTTAATTTGTATGTTGGTCAAGTAAGGATGGTAATCTCGGGGACCAGAGGTTAAGTCTTCATGCTGTTACTGGTATGGCCTGAGTTCTATACTGTTCCCTGGCTGGGGAGTTAATCCACATAGGGCGCAGCAGACCTCTCCTGTTCCCCCGCTGCTCCCGTCAGCAGTGTATTTCAGTCGATCTGCCTGTTCTGCTCCCCACTCTGTCTCTGGTGACTCCTCTCACCCCCAGCACCCCTGGCATACACCCCAGTTCTTCTATGCAAAAATAAATAAATACATATTTTTTAAAAAATGGTACTCTCTACCCTGTAGGGTTGTTGCAGGGAATAGAGAGAATACGTGGAGCAGCCCTTGGCAAGAGCATTTTCAGTGATCACAGAGATGACGTCTTCTCTGGTTTGCAGATGCCTGTTCTAATCGGGGCCTGTGCTTTCCCTGCCTCCTCTGCCTCTCCCACCTTTTATTGATGAGTTGGTGGTTCCGTGAAGGAGTCACTGCTGGTGGGAGGTGCTTCATTCTTTGCAGGTGCTAACCTGAACGTCTTCAAGAGAACGCTTTGGAGACACAAAGAGAAAGAGTTAGAGGTGTGAGGAGATCAGTACTCAAAAAAGACTCAGAGAAGGAGCTGTGTCATCTGGCTAATGGAACAAAGTGCTACTGTTGACTCTAAGATGGGTTTGGCCAACATTCCTGCTTTCGTCAATGTCTTTGGATAGAAGGGCAAACCCGTCCCTCACAGAGTGGTTAGTTTCTACTTGCAAATTCCTTTCCACAACTTGAGTGGTGGAAATCACTCACTTGGTCATTGACTCTCATCTAATTTCCTTTTGGGAAGCTCTTCTGGACCCCGTGTCTAATGCGTCCTACCATTGGCAAGATGCAAGGGATCCCGGAGAGAAGTTTCTCTGGTTCCGAAGCATCAGCAAATCTGAGTACGTGTCCAAGAGTAATTGTATTAGGCAACATCCTAGTTTTTCTCTAATGGTCTTTATGAGACCCAATGATAAAGTGTGTATGTTCCAATGATTATAGAAATTTTATTTTCATCTGGTTTTTATATTGCTATAAATATTTTGCATTTACCAAATAAAGTGGTTGCTATGTAGAGATCATAACTTCTGGGACCTAAATTTGCTTCAGATGATAGGCAAATTATAGACTACAATATGTGATCAAACAGCAGTATGGGAAACTTAAATAGAGTGAGCCCTGAGGACGGAGGCTGCTTAAAACTATGGGGGATGGAATAAATGGGAGTTTTAGCAAAGCTATCGCTGATTCCAGCAGATAAATTATGCTCTGCCTTTTTGTATCTCTTTGGGACTGTACTACATAAATTATGACCAAATATAATTTAGGCTATCAGCCTATATTTCTGAACATCCATCTTGTACATTTTAAGTACAAAATTACCATTTTGCAGAAGTATAAAATTGAGACAAATTTTTTTCCATCTGTGCATTTAACTTCTGCATACTTTATAGCAGCTAAAGGGTTCGAGAGGACCTCATTACCATCTAGAGGGACGTTAGCCCTGCGACTATATAACTGTATTAAGATCTACATAAACGGGAATAAAGTTCGAGGGACAGTAGAATGTGGAATTATATATTCTTTCTTAAATGGAGATGTAACTTTTATATAAAACTGCTCCTCTCTGCTTTTCTGAATAAGAGTAACTATTTATAAATTCAAACTCACTGATGAAGGAGTCTGTCTTATGAAAATTCCTTTGAAAACATGCAGCAAAGGGCAGATTCTCAGTGGCAAAGGGGACATTCAAAGGTGTCTTCCAGAGACTTCTAGGTCATTCATCCGGACTTGAACTCTGATGTGGCCCACGGAGATAGTGGGGAACCCTGAGAGCCCCATTTCTTTGTCACCCACGCACTGTCTGTGTCAGATTTCTGAGTGGTGTCCAGGGGGTGTCAGATAGCTCGAGTGCCCACACAGTGGAGAGTGGGGGTGGGGAGGAGGCCCAGAGCCCCTTCTAGGCTTGGAGGTCGCTGGCTTCCTGGGAGGCTGGCCTTGACCAGGAAATAGGTAGGACAGGTAGGGAGAATGAGGTCGTTTCTTTCTGTCTTCTTGGCAGACAGCCTGGCAGGAAGTCTTCTTCTGAGGAAGCATGACAGATGTCCCCAGGGGCCAGAGTAACCCACGGGTGACAGCGCTCTGTGGCCACGATAGTATCTGAGCGTGATTTCACTGTGTTGCGCTGCTGTGTTATCCGAGCTGGGATGGGGCGACGGTGGAGCTGGTGCTGTGAGGCCTTAGACCTTCCAGGCCATGTGGACGGCGCCTTTTGCCTGCATCCCACAGGCCCCTGCTCCCTTGCATAGCACAAGTAGTTTATTTGAAAGCTCTCAGTGAGTTTTCTCCCTTAATCTTTCTTTGCTTCTATATATGAGTCCTCCCCCTCTCCCCAACTATTGATAGTTTCTCATTTTTCTTTTTCCAACTCCTGTTCTCCCTTTCCTCCGTTTTGTCTGTCTCCCTTGCTCGGTCTCTTTTTTGGCCTGTCTTCTCTCCCACTTCTCCGCGGATGGCCAAACTAAAGAACGGTTGCATATTCCAGCCAAACAAGGTTGGTTCTAGTCAGCATCCGCTTTGAGGTACTGTCATAATTGCTTCAGAATATAAAGCTGAGCGATTATTAAACAGTGACGGTTGTGGCAGCCCCGCAGAGTGGCAGGAGGTCCTCTCTGAGGAGGCGGCTGCTGAGTAGAAGCCTGAAAGACCAGCAGGACCAGAGGGACCCTCCTGAGAAGGGCCCAGTCTGTGCCGTGAAGCTACCAGCCCATGGGCTATACCCTCGGCTTACCTGTGATTCATTGCTAATAACCACTTCAAAGATTTATTTTTTAAATTTGTTTATGCACACAAGAACTGGGGTGTAGACCAGAGGTGTGGGTGGTGAGAGGATTCCCCAGAGACAGAGTATGGAGCAGAACAGGTGGATCTACTGAAACACACTGCTGAGGGGAGGAGCGGGCAAGACAAGAGAGGTCTGCTGTGCCATGTGGGTCCCCTCCCTGGCCAGGGATCAAACTCACGCTGTAGTGACTGGTGATAGCTTGATAGCACTGAGACTTTAACCCCTGTGCCACCAGGGAGGCCCATGCTAATAACTACTTTAGAGCTTTGAGTCAGCCCACGGCTAGTGAGTGCCAGAGGGACATCTGAATATAGGCTTCTCAGTTTAGACTTCCTTGCACTGCCTCCTCTGTGTTTTCAGACCCCGACGGTGTCTGCAAGAGGTGCAACAGAGAGAAGCTTGGCACTGAGTCTGAGTGGTTAGGGATATAGAAGCAAACAAGAAAGCAGAGGTCAAGGCAGTAGACAAGATGGCGGAGTAGTCGCCAGTGGTGCAGGCAGCAGAGATGTCCAGCAGGTAAGGACACAGAAGTGGCCATTGGGTCGGGTTGTGGATGATTTGTGCAAGGGGGGAAAAAGGCATCGCATGTTGGTGTTTTTTTTCGGGTGGAAAGCCTTGGTGGTGACTAGAGAGACTGGGGTAGAAGAGAAGGACAATGGGAGGTGTGGAAGTGTGTGCGGGGGCGGGGGAGGGGCGGGAAGGTTGGTCTGCAAAAGAAAGGCCCTGAATGAGGAAGTGACTCTAGGCAGAGAGTGAATGGGGGATGGAAGGAAGCCGAGATGGGGACCCGGAGAGTCCAGCCCTCTCGTGCATGAGCTGTGATTCTTTGGCCATTGCACCCAGCCACGTGGGGTAGGTAGTAAAAGGAAGACTGAGCAGAGTTCGAACTTAGATGAGGGGGTGAGGGAACTGAGAGTCAGATGAGAAGATTTTGGGGTGAGTAGGAAAGAGGAATCGCCAGGGTCTGATAAAAAGAGGGGAGACGTGGGAGCCATTCTCAGGGTGTCTGGAGTTTGGGAGCCGAGGCAGCTGTGGTGGAGAATGGGGAGGGGACGTAAGAACTCTGAGGCCATGCACTGCTAGTGGAATTGCACACTGGTCCAGCCTCTGTGGAAAGCTGTATGGAGGTTCCTCAGTCTACTAAAAATGGAGCTACTATATGACCCTGAAGTCCCACTCCTAGGGATTTACCCAAAGGACACAATAACATTAGTTCAAAAGAAGACATGCACCCCCCCCCATGCTTATTGCAGCATTATTTATACTAGGCAAGACTTGGGATCAACACAAATGCCCAAAAGTAGACAACTGGATCAAGAAGATGTGATACATCTACACAATGGAATACTATTCAGTAATCAAAAAAGATAAACTAATGTGATTCACAGCAACATGGATGGAGCTAAAAGAGATGATGCTCAGTGAAGTAAGTCAGTAGGAAAAAGAAAAATACCGGATGGTGTCACGTATAGGAGCAATATAGGGTATCAAGGAAAAAAATATCATCATCAACAACAAATAAAGCCACAACAAAACAGAACAAAAATAAACAACTACAACCCAGAGACAGTCTGCAGGGAAGAGGGAGAGATTGGGGTCAAGGCCGGGATGGGAAGAGCACAAGGGACTGTGGTGATGGTGCACCAGTGAATTGATGGTGGGAATTCTATGGGGGTGACACCTAGAAAAGAAAGCAGACACTGTAAGACAAAATAAAATAAACAATAAAAAAAGAATTCTGAGGCCAGCCCACCTCGGCAGTGAGGACACTACTCTGGGCTGAATCCTGACTCTCCCTGGAGTGTGACCGCGACACTTCACCTCCCTGGAGTCTCTGCAAGCGGGAGCGGTGGCGGCGTGTCCCGAGTGAGAGGGCTGTCACTGACGTAGGCCGAGCGGAGTCGTGTCGGGGACAGGATGAAAGGACCCGTGTGACCGACACCAGCCAGGGCCTGGTGGGTTGAGCGCTTCATAAACAGTTGCTGTTATATCATCATCATCATGTCATGGAGCCAGGGTTCTAGAAGGTTCTGTGGTAAGGGCCGGGAGGGTGATTGGAAGTGGGAGACCTGGCGTGAAGTGCAGGGCAGTGAGTGCTGGGAGTGGGCCGGGGCTGGGCTTGGGGGAGGAACAACAGATCCCCTAGGCTGTGCTGCAGGGAAGCGAGCTTGATTGGCACCGTTGTTTGTTCTAGTTCCACCTGGGATTGCTGGTAGAGACTGATCAGGTGGGGAAGGGGCAGGTGCTCCCGGTAGGTGGGACCCTCCTCTGGGGTGTCCAGCGGGATAGGCACATGCTGAGCATGCTGTCAGGCATGGGTGTGTGGTTAGGCATGGATGGGCCGTGAGAAACTCACAACCTCTCTAAACCCCGTGTCCTTCTTGTCCTGTGCCTCGGTTTCCCCATATGTGGGAAATGGGGACAGTAACTTAGCTCCTCCCAGTAACTGCCACTCTCTGATTCTCTCTCCCTGTCCCGTCTTTTGCTGAAACGTCGCTGCACTGCCCCTCTTGCAGGGTGGGGCGCGCTGGGAGACAGCCGTGTGGCTCCAGGGGCAGCTGCTGTTCCCCCGAACTGAAGGATGCTCTTGGTGGTCAACGAAAAGCAAACTGCTTGCCCAGATGAAGGCTGCTGAGATATAAAGCAGAAGCATGTCCTCCAAAGAGGAATGGAGGATTAGACCCACGGGACAGTGGGGGATGTTAAGTGAATTTTCTAGGGTGCTGTTGAGCAGTGTCTGTTCACGCTCTTACACCGAGGGGTGGGCAAGCGTGGGCTGGGGAGCGCAGCGCGCCTGTGCAGGCTTTTCATGCCGGTGCTAGGTGGTGGCCTCAGCTTCAGATGGCAAATTTGATGGCGCCCTTGCTTCTCAAGTGGGGTGTGGCCTCCCCAGCGGTGTTGGGGTGTTGGTGAGCATGTCTCCTATCAGATGGCTCATCTGTGGCACCCTTGGTGAGGGAGGCAGGGTTGTTCAGAGAAGCCTCCCTTCCAGCCACCATCCTCCCAGACAGACAGGATGCCAAGCCGTGAATTTGGGGGGCCTAGGAAGTCAGCCCTGGAACCTCTGGGGAAGACACACGGAGAGGAAAAGTAAATTGAAACACCAATTGCCAAAGCCAGTTTCTTTGAAGGCAGCACCACCTGTGCCTGCAGGTGCCCCCCTCTGCTTGACACGAAAGTGCTGGGGTGCCTGGAGGGCACCCATGCTCCTGCACCCTGAACCAAAGCCTTGGGATCCAACCCGCCTCTTCTTACCCCACCGGGCTCCCTGGTTTTGTTTCCTATCCCGTGCTTTGTTATGGGAGCCGGCCACAGGAGGAGACTGGGGTCCTGGTGGGGACCCAGCTCCCCTTGCCCTCTGGACCCCGCGTGCTTCCCACACAGAACAATGACCTCTGCGAGCCTGTGCTTTCCAGCCTCGCTGAGGGTTACGGTGCGGCCCGGATCCCCCCTGATTATCTTGAAGCCTGTCAAGCTGTAAGGTTCTCCCTCCCCTCTTTGCTCTTTCTTCCTAATAGACATGAAACAGTCCAGTCAATAATATTTTACTTGTCTTCCCACTGCGTGTCTGTTCTTCTGATCAGTTTAGGCGGGTTTGACTGCAGAGAGTCAGAAGGGAGGTTAAGATCTGAAAAGTTCAGCCAAATGTTATCAGCCTCAGAGATGTTGCTAAGGGAAAGGCCCCCAGCCCTTGGCGACCGGAGCCAATAATAGCTGCGATTCCCTGATACCATCAACGCCTGTCAAAGACCCAGGCGTTTGCGGTTCATCTGTAAACGCAAACACCTGTACCCAGTCAGGCTATGATGGTTATCCTCTCTTCCCCTGTCATTCCCCTCGGTTCCTTGAAGGGGCTGCCAGGATGTTCTAAGCTGTGAGTTGATTTATAAAGTGAAGGGTCTCTTGGAAACTTTGGCACGGATGGGGAAATTGACTGAGGCGCGCCTCTCTTTCGGGGGTGACATGGCGTTTTGACAATGGTGAAATAGACAGTCTTCTTTTAATTACGTCTCTGAACCCCTGGCACCAGCCGCCCCAGCCGTGGGAAACAGGGGTGAGGCGTGCTTTTATTGCCTCAGCATGCCCCCCTGAAAGCACACTTGGTGCTTGTTTGAGATTTTTGCGCGTGATGGATTAGATCTAAGTGACTACTGACTACGTCCGTGGAAGCGGTGTAGAGCACGGTCTATACGTAGTTGAGATATTTTCAAGATTGGCCAGGCGGGACCAAACTGAAGGACACTTTAGTCAGGGAGATGCTGACGTGAGTGGGACCCGCCTGCCGGGATGTCCGACTTGGGTGCCCTGGGGCTTTGCGCCTGGGTCACCAGTCAGGCGGCTGGGAGCGGGGAGGGGGTCGGGGTCCCGTTGTGTCCTCCAGATTTCTCCCTTGGCCCGTCCGGGTGGGGTGCCATGAAACGGGTAACTCTCCAAAGGGCGCCGGCTGCATCTGCCATGAGGGGCCCCACACCCAGTTTCCACAGGCTGGAGCAGGGTGAGGGGTCACATCCCGGGGCATGGTGCCAGGCCGTGCCGTCCTCTCGTCCAGGGAGCCACTGGCACGTGCCAGCCCTGGTGTTCCTCGTTGCCTGTGCACCCTGTTTCCTCAGCTTGCAGTTGGGGGAGTGGTAGGGGGAGGGCAAAAAGACAATTGGGTGAAAGAGGGGCGCTCAAGGCTGGTGTGTGGGGGCTCAGGTTCTGCAGTTACACCTGGGACGAATCAGGATCGACCATATACTCCCACCTCAGTGTGCTTGTGTGTAGAGGGGGGTACAGATGGCATCGGGACTTCTGAGGATGATGGGAGAGAATGTATGCAGGTTAGCAGAGCCAGACTGGACCCACGAAAATGGTCGTTTCTTGGGACTATAATATGAGAAGCATGTCGCAAGACACCGGGCGACAGTAGGTGCTCTGTCGAGGGCTTTCTCCTTGCCCCACTGCTGTTATTTCAGTCTCTGTCTTCCAATATGGGGGAACCAAGCAGGGGTCAGGAAAACAACAACAACAACAGTAATAATAAAACCAACAAAATTAGCGGGGGCCGGAAGAGGGTCCTAGCCGCAGAGAGGAACATAGGAAGGTGGTGAGGGCTCATGGTGAACTGGTGGGGGACTTTTAGGGGGAATACACAGGATGTAAATGATAGAAATAAAAAAATAAATGAATAAAAAAAGATGCCTTTTTGGACCTGGGGAGTGTAAGAACTCAAGTTCAATGTCAGCGTACGACATACAAAAATAACCCGGTGGTGGTTTAAGCACATGTGTGCAGGATCAATTCACATACACGGAGTCATGTGGGGGTGTCCCAGGTCCTCTGCAAAGTCCAGGGGTGTAGACGGGGCACGTGGCCAACACCCCAACCCATTTCCACTCCGTAAGGCCCTGGCGTCAGCGTGGAGGTGTTTGTGACACGCAGGGGTTTAAAAATTTGCTAGAGTGATAATTCTCGAAAACAGAAACTGATTGTTTTCTTGCCCGTGAAGTTGAGGTGTGCTAGTCGGACGATGCAATTGTTCCTTTGAGTCTTACCTAATAAAATAACTGCAAGGAGGGTGCTCTGGCCACACAGGCTGGGGAGAGGGGTGGCATTCATGTTGGGGGCCCAGGGGAAAGATCGTTTCTGGCCGGACAGGGCATGGTTCAGCTGCGGAGTTGGAAGCGATTGGAGGAGGCTGTGCTGCTCTGTCTCTGGGGTCCCCACCCCCCACAAACCTCATTGCTGCAGCATCTGTAAGCCTCTGTCCTCTCACTCCGCACCAGGTGACTCGTTGTCAGCGTCGGGCTTCACCTTTGCTCAGAAGCCAGGTCACACCAGTTCCCCACAGCCTGGCCAGTGCCCGGTTACAGCTGCCACCTTCAAGCTGTGCAACTGGTTTTAACTTGTGACGTATGGTGGCCTTTAACGGAGACCTAAATTTTGGTTTAACAGCAGAGAGCAGCTCCACTTCTTGGGCTTTTCTGGGAAAGTCCCCTGTCCCAGGGCACCCCCTGGTGCTTGGCAAAGCAGGAGGGTCGGCCCTCTGAAGGAGGCCCAAGAGAAGAACATCTCCTTCTTTTCCATGCTGAGGGCAAAGCTATAACAGGGGTTAAAAGAATGAGGTAAGAGCAGTGCCCGGTGCAGGGACCTCAGTAGAATCAGTGCACTTGGGGTGCTCCTTGCTGCGCACATGGGTCTCTCTGGAGGGAGCTGGAATGAAATTTCATTCTGATTGTGAAATAAACAATCGGGGACACTCTTCTATCCCACCCCCACCAACCTCTTAACACGTACACTTGTATTTCATTCCTAGAAATATTTAATTCCTCCCGAGACATGTGCTTGGAGTGGCTTTGCCCCACGAAGGTGGACATGGGGGTCAGCTCCTGGGCTCAGGCCTCTAGGAATGAGGCTCTAGGAACCCCCCTTCTTGGGGGGGGGTTAACCAAGATTGGTCCCCCACCAGCATCTAAACTGAGTGAGCTTCTGGAGAAGGGTTGCCTCCGATGAGCTAACAAGCAGGTGACCAGAAAGAGAAACAGTCCCATTTCTGCCTAGATTCTGATTTTTCAGATCTTTCAATTAATACCAACTTCCGAAGCTAACATGCAGATACAAGTAATTAATGCATCATCAATATTTATTCTGTTGACGAAGACTTCCCCCTCTCTCTTTCTGGTTTTCTGCTTACAGCTCAGCCACGGGGGGGGACTCGAGCCCAGTCCATGCAGACTCGCGGTACTGGCGGGGGGCTGAGCGGGGGTGTCCACTCTACATTGCAGGTCTACGGCTGCTGCCGCTGCCTGCTTGCGGGGGCTCAGCCCTTCATGTCAGAGCAAAATCCGTAGTTGCTGCACGCGGCCGCTCTTGCTGACAGCCAAGCTCCCACCTCTTTGGGGGTTCTTCCTTAGCGGGAGAAAGTGCACCCCCCCTCCCAAACTGGCCTCTTTAAGAAGTGACCTTTGAGACTGTGTGTTCAGGAGTGCCTCCGGTTTTGCTTGGTTAAACATGGAAAAATGTTCCTGTGGATAGAACCAGCTCCCCATTTATTTCGAGCACCCTGTCTCTGACGTAATGCTGCCTGGTTTATGGCCTCGTTGCTCTGCGTTTCAAGTTGAGTAATGCCTGCTGGTGCATGAGGCACCGCCTACATAACCACAGAGAAGGGGCAAGATCGAGGCGCATCTCCCAGGCATCTGCTGGGAACTGGCTTCCTTTGTGCCAGACGAATGAATGTTTTTCATATTTCTCACAAAAGGAAAAGGGTTGCATGACGAAGGTTAACATAACAATCTTCTCTTATTACAATGATTTATGTGTGCATAACTTCAGCAGCGGAATGTCATCGAGGAGGTCCTTAATTGGCAGACTTCAGGGACCACAGAGGGAGATGACAGCGCGCTCTGGAGAAATGAGTGTCGGCTGCCACTCCCGACTCATCCCCGCAGAGGAGGGCTAAATAAATCTCCGGGGGAAGGCGGTCAACTTTTAAACTTTTTATTAATCTGATCTCTGCTAATGAAATACAAAGAGGAGGAGATGATCTTCAACTTCAGATGATTTGGGTCTCGTGATGCGGCAAATGACTGCCTAGGGTCCTTGAGACAACTGAACTCGAGCCCTCTGGCAATTTTCATTCAAAGACAACAATACTGCAATTTGCGGTGATTATGACTTCAATGAGTCACTTGGTCTCCTCTTGCCATGTAGGATACTATCGTGCATTTTCAGGAATGTCAAAAAATGTATTTTCTCTTGTGAGTGTGTTCAAAGTCCTGGGAGGAAGGTGCTGTTTTACAGTGGCATCGGTTCTGCAGGTGGGGTGAGGGGCTTCACGTACTCCGAAGGTTTCTGAGCCGGCAGGCAGGGCACTCGGGGCAGGAGAGGGACTTCTTGGGCAGCGGGCTCCTAGTATCGGCGTTGCTTTCAGGAATGCAGAGTCTTTCTGAAATCATGATAGGTGACTTTGGAAACATCTGTGTTTATGCGGCCTCAGAGACCGTGTGGGCTTTCTAAGCACCTGTGATAACAGTGGTCCCAAAACTTTGGGCCAGACCCTTCACAATCCTGGCCTTTTGAAAGAGTACTGAAAATGTCTAACCTCACTTTTATACTCTAAATCATCGTTTGCTAAAAATGCAACCTCTTTAACTTGGGTCCCTCCGGAAACCCATGTGACAATAACTCGGCTGCTTATCTGAACGGTAATGCTGGGCACACAGCTTTCGGAGGGGGGTGGAGGGGGTAATGGTTAATTTTATGTGTCCACTTGGTGGGCTATGGTGCTAGATAGTTGGTCAAACATTATTTTGGATGTTTCTGTGAGGTTGGTTTTAGGATGAGATGAACATCTAAATGGGCTGAAGCCATACCTAGAATGCTGTGGGACCTCATCCAATCACTTGAAGGCCTGAATAGAATCAAGACTGACTTCCCTGGAGTCAGAGGGAATTCTGCCAGCTTTGGCCTTTGAACTTGACCTGCAAACCATGGCTCTTTGTGAGTCTCTGGCCTTCCTGCCCACTCTGCAGAGTTTGAACTTGCCAACCGTTGTCATTGCACCAGGCATTGATTTCACATGTCTGTCTTTCTGTCTCTGTCTCTGTCTGTCTGTCTCTCTCCGTTGATTCTCTGGAGAAGCCCAACTAACAGAGGGGGGCTTTAGGTCCTAACCCTATTTGGTTCAAGAGGGGAAGTGATCAGGGTTTATTAATGAACAGGGTAGTAGGGCTTGGGCAGCAGGGAGCTCTGGGAGAGCCAGAAGCAAAGCTTCAGAGCTGTTCCAAGTGTGGGTGGAGCGAACTGGGGGATAAATCTAACGTGCCCCCTCTGCCAGTGGTACTCAGTCCCTGACTTGTGCTGCAGGACATCCTGGGCCTGTGAACTAGCATTGTGCACGGAGTATGGTGGACGTGGGTGGCTACATGCCATGACCACCACGTCAGGGTCTATAAACTCAACGCTTAGAAAAACCTTTGTCCTTCAGAATGGTGGAAAACACACAGTTGGCAGTGGTGGGAGTTCCCCGAGGCAGGATAACAAAGAACACGTCCCGGTCTGTGACTTCATGAAATGCAGTGTTCTGTGTGCAGCTCTGCTTTGGTTTGACATGGTCCAGCGAGAGGAGGGTGCTGGGATCTCCTTGATGTGCGTGATCGGGTTGTACACACCCACGAAATCTAGAGGTGGCCCATCCACACGCCTGACAGGATCCAGAGGAATTTTTAAAGCTCAGGTTGATTTTATACCCATGTACCCGGGTGCCTGTCTTGAAGGATACAATTTATTATAGTAAGGATCCTTAGTTTCTTCTTTATAGTCAAACTGTTTTCATGTTCATTACAAAATACCTGCAATCTAAATAATCCCCCGTCAAAGTCTTTCCACCTGTTTCCTAATCATGTCTTGGTAGCCGAGACTTCTCCCATCCTTCCTGTCTCCAAGCCAGACTCCTGGGGCCAGGGGAGATTCTTTGCTGCGGCCTGCCTGGCCACACAGCTGAAACGCACATCTCCTCTGAAGATGCTCTCTGTCCTTAATACCCGCCTATTGTTATCATCTGACAGGCAGCTGAGCGCCTGGCCTACGCTGCCATTAAGTAACCCTTCCTTTGCTCAGATGTTTGCGAGCGAGGTCTACCTGCCAGAAGGTAGGCTGTGTGCCCCTGGCATCTCTGGGATAGGGGCTGCACCAGCCTACCTGTGAAGCACTGAAACAGCTCATGCATAATGGGTGGTAAAATGCAGCCAGAGCTTCCTGTGTTTAATAACCAGTGTGCAAACAGCGCTGCGTCTCCGCCACTCAGCTCCAAGGGGTGCCGTCTTTTTATAATCTTGTGGGTTGGGGGAACAAGCCCTTTAAAACTCAAAGTGGTTTGGGCGTTCTAACGGCCCTTGCTTTCCTTTTCTAAAAACCCACGTGTCTGTGGGGCGTCTGTGCCACTACTCACAAGGTGACAGCAGTGATCAGAAACATAATTTTCAATATTTATGATTGAAAATGTAATTTAGAAATGAAAGAAAGGGCACTTGTTCCTCCTTAGCTTGAAGTGAAATCATTGTTTTGAGACGTGTTCTTTATACAGTTAATCTGGCCAGTGTAATTTACCACACTGTGACTGAATTGTAAGTCTGGTGCTCTATTCATCAAATAAGAATTATTTGTGCAAAATGCATATGAATTAATAGGTGTTGTGTGGTGCTATGGTGGGGTGATTTGATTTCAGAAATATGGAAAAGGCTTCACGAATGGGGGTTCCATGAGCTTCACTGAAGGCAGATGTGACCTTGGGTGGGGGGAGGGTCCATCAAGGGGTCACTAGTGAGTTTGCCCACAAGTGGGCTTCAACAGGCCAGGTGTTTAGGCCCTTATTCCACATGTCCTTTGTGGCATGTCTGTCACTAACCAATGTGAACTTGGTCAAGGGGTATGAACCAATGCTTGTCCTGCTCTTTGCATATGTTTAACTTAAAAAAAATAAATTAAGATTCACAAAAAGCTGTAAAAATAGTCTAGAGGGTTCCTGTCTATTCTTCCCTCAGTTTCCACAGTACATTGTCAAAACCAGCTGCTGACATTGGTACAATACTATGAACTAAACCATAGACCTTAGTTGAATTATGTGTATAAGTTTTAAAAATTCAGTAGGGTGCAAGCATTTCACTTTGGGGGGATGTCACACAGAACTACATTTATTCTTTCTGAATCTATCCTGCAGGGAAATAGTCAATGAGATTTGGTGCCCTTCATGGAGGGGAATTTGCCGTGGACCTCACCACTCCATATTGCCTGCCTCATACTTGCTTTGTTCATTTCCTTTACCTGTCATGTCACTATAGGTGTTTGTATTTGCGATCCCTATAGTAACTTTTGTGAGCCCCCAGAGGCCTCCTGCTCAGTAGAGGAATTCCATTTGGAGAAGAGCCACTGTCTCAATGCAGGACACACATGGTGGCCCGGGGGACCACTTGCTGCTAGTGGGGAGGTGTTCAAGGGGTCAAGGGCTATGCAGAATGTTGATTAGAAGCTTCTGGTATTGCTGGGGGTATTTTTGGTATTAGGAGCCCCCCTCCTGGTTCATACTAGCCCCCTGCTTTTATGGTCCACGGCTCCCTTTTCTGAAGTATTGGAAGAGATTTGGAGGAGACACACATTTCTTCAGTGTGGCATTTAATCCATAAGCAAAATAGGCATTGCCTTTTTTTTGTTGTTGTTGTTCCAAGGCTGCTTCTCTCTATCCAAGGGCAGGGAAGGTGGAAGACTTGATGGAGGTGCCAGATGAACTGAAACCTAGGAGACACTGACCCAGAAGTACACAGCAGAGGGCTTTGTAGAAACAGCCCTGGCATGGTCATCATTGCCTCTTCCCCAGATTCAGCCAGCAAACACCATTACCCACCGTGAACTGGACACTGGCATTGTCGCAGATTAATAAGGCATTGCCTGTCTTAGAAAACTCTCATCTGTACCATTCAGCAGGCTGGACCAGGGTGGCCCGGAGAGGGATGTGATGGGTTCTGCTGGATATCAGGCTGGGGCTCTCCTCCAGCCAGCATGCCCAGGGCACACGCCACTTGCACCACAAAGCAGAGTCACCAAAACGGCAAGTATTTTCTGGAAGGCTGTAGGGGGGAGGCAACTGGGTGGACAGTGGTAGTGGAACGGAGAAGGAAACAAAATGAACATCTGGAAGGAATAACACATAGCATTTCCTTAGCTTGTCCCCTTCTCTCATGGCTGCTGTTCCTCCCTGGCCTCACTGTGTGAGAGGATTAGCTCTGGATTCTCTTAGTAATTAATAGCATTTAAGTTCCAGGGCAGTCAGTTTTGATTAAGCAAACATTAAATTAATCCAATCTGCAAACACTTACTCTCTAAGCACTGCTGGGGGAGAGAGGTGGCTGGATGGACAGAAGGATGCGTCCTCATTGGATTGCTGGCTACCTCCGAGTAGTTACAGACAGATCAATACAACTCCTAGAGCTATAATAAAATGGCTTCGACATGCTCATCTGTGGCTGAGAACACAGTATACACATTGATTTCCTGGCCTGATATAACCCATTTACCTATTCAGCTTCTCCGTTCGGGAAGGTGGAGGGGTCCCAAGGCCCAAGGGAGCAATGATGCCTGTAAGTAGGTTAGCAAATACTTGGGAAATGTCTTAATCGGCTGCCCGGCTCCTTCTCCAGGAAGACGTGTTTCTTTGGCGAGAAAGGGCTCTTTAGAATCTTGTTGGTTTCTTTTGGGGGAAACATTGGAAGTTGGGGGTGTCACCTTTTCTGCTCATCAGTGTTTCCCCTTCTCCCCATTTGTAACTTGGAGTCAAACCCTTGCCTTAGCTTTGTGGCATGAACTTCCAAATTCATTCCCGGCACGTCTTGGACTCTGACTTAGGTGAATTTGGGGGATCGCAGAGAGAATGCAGTGGGATTGCTCAGATAGGGGGTATGCCTTCCTGTGTCTCCGTTTTAATTTCTAATATACTTTTTAAAGACAAAGAGGCTGTTTGATATAAGTTAACGAGATGGCATGGTGTATCACATTGAGCGTTCAGTGCAGTTTTGTTAAATAAAGAGACTGCTACTTTATTTTTTTAAAGATTTATTTATGCACACAAGAGCTGGGGTACAGGCCAGAGGTGTGTGTGGGGGAGTGAGAGGATCCACCAGAGACAGAGTGGGGAGCAGAACGGGCAGACGGACTGAAACACACTGCTGAGGGGAGCAGCGGGCGAGGCAGGCGAGGTCTGCTGCGCCCTGTGGGTCCCCTCCCTGGCCGGGGATCGAACTCTCACTGCTGTGCCTCGGATGCTTCACAGTGCAGCGCTCAACCCGCTGTGGCTCCAAGACTGCTACTTTAAAACCAGCCATTGAGAATTGGTTCCTATGAAATAATCATCTAATACATAGCCTTAAAAATAAGAGTATATCCTGAATAAAAATAAGCTAATGTAACAAGCATTTTCAAACCTTTTGGAAGAGATCTGCTTTTACACAGAGAGCTTTGGGTTGTTGTGATTTTATGCTTTGAAAATGTTCATCTGGGTTTCAGTGACCAGAAATCACTGAGATCCTCGGGTGGTCAAGTTGGGCTTGGTGACTTTTGGAAAGTAATTGATTCCCCAAGAAGCGAAGCAGATGGTTGCTGGTCAAAGTGCGTTCCTTTTGCCTGTCATGGTGTCTGCCAAGTGTTCTGGGATTTCCACTGCAAACGGAATATGTTTAGGGCCTGAGGGTTGGGGGAGGGGCCCAGCTGTTGCCCCAGAGACCCAATTTCTGGAATTTCCCTCTGGGATTTTGTGGGCGGTCTCCTGAGTGTGAGTGAGCATTAAGATTCCGCTTCGGAAGTGGGGCTTAGTTGTAGAATCATCTTAGAAAGTCCAGTTTTTATTTTTAAATGAAAACTTGCTGAGTGAGTCAATCTTAAGTAGTCTCCCTGCAAAAATAATGGTAACTATGTGAGGTGATGGATATGTTAATTAATTCCTTAATTCCTTTGTAGTAATCACTTCACAATGCTTGTGTATATCAAACCATCACCATCACCTTATACACTTTATGTACAATTTCATTTGTCAATTATATCTCATCAACCTGAAAAAAATGTAACATGCATCACTGGCTACTGTTTCCTTCAAAGTTCTGTTCTCCTGAGAGATCAAAAATGTCAAGTTTAGACTTCCCAGGCCCGACGACATCGGAGTCGTCTTTGAGATCTTTTCCTCCCACGTGAGCTCCCTGTTTGAGACAGTGTCTTCATCTCAACGGAACCCTGCACCTTGCCACCATTTGGGGGTGACTCCATCCTGAATATCTTCCTACTTCTATTTCAGCCTCAGGTTAAAACTCTTGACAAAAATCCACTCCTCAAAGCTCACTCAATGTGGTAGATATTTCATTTGCAGTCTTGGTTGGCTCATCGTCCCCAAATTGTGTTCCTGGGATTTTGATCATTCATGAGATACTCACAGCCTTTCACCCATGAAAGTCCCAGAGGAGCAGAGACCAGGTGAACTTGTTCATGTTCCTGAACTGACCAGACAGTTTTTCACTCCTACCTGTTAACACCCTGAATGTTCCTTGGAACAGAGTTTGGGAAATGCATTATTTGCCTTAATGAAGAGGGTTAGCGGCTGTCAATCATTTACTATATAAGAGATATTGTGCTGATTTGCAAGGAGTAAACCCTTTTCTTTTTTCTTTTGTTTATTTTTAAATTTTTTTATTAGATTTAATTGTATTTGACATCATTTGTAGTCCCCAGGGGGTTCCCACCACCATTCTCACCCATGCACCATCACCTCAATCCCTTGTGCTCTTTATGCCATATATATATATTTTTTTTTTTTTTTTTTCTCCTACAATGCTTGCTTTCTTTTCTGGGTGTAGTCCCCAAAGAATTTCCACCACCAATTCACCCATGTACCATCACTATAGTCTCTTGTGCTCTTCCTGTCCCAGTCTTGTTCCACTCTCTACCTCTTCCCTGCAGAATGTCTCTGATTTGTAGTTGTCTGTTTATTTTTGTTTTGTTTTGTTGTTGTTGATGTTATTATTATTTTTTCCTTGATCTTCTGTAATCCTGTGAGACCATCTGGTATTTTTCTTTATCCTTCTGACTTACTTCTGAGCATAATCCTTTCAAGCTCCATCCATGTGAATGGCTCTAGTTTATCTCTTTTGATTGCTGGATAGCATTCCATTGTGTATATATACCACACCTTCTTGATCCAGTCATCTATTTTTGGGCATTTGGGTTGATTCAGGTCTTGCCTATTGTAAATAGTGCTGAATTAATGTTTTTGTGTCCTTTGGTAAATCCCTAGGAGCGGGATTGCTGGGTCATATGGTAGCTCCATTTTTAGTAGTCTGAGTAACCTCCATACAGCTTTCCATAGTGGTTGGACCAGTGTGCATTCCCACCAGCAGTGTAGGAGAGTTCCTTTTTCACCACATCCTTGCCAACATTTGTAGTTGCTACTTTTTTTTTTTTTAACAATGTGCCATTCTTACTGGTGTGAGGTGGTATCTTGAGGTGCTTTTAATTTGCATTTCCCTGAATATGAGAGATGTTGCACATTTTCTCATGTGCCTGTTGGCCATTTGCATTTCCTCTTTGGAGAAGTGTTGTTTAAGTTCTTCTGCACATTTTTTGACTGCATTGTTTACTTTGTTTTTCTCAGCACCAACTCCTTTAAGCCTCAGGAAAACCCTAGGGGGGGGGCATTATCACCCAAGGTCATGTGTTTTGTAGTCATCCCAGGCTTGTAGGTTCACCATCGCTTCTGGCAACTTACAAGAGAAACTTGGAGCCCTTGGTATCACCCCCACAGATTTCTAATAACACGCAGGGGAAACAAGCCAGCAGGTATGCAGCACCTTGGGCCCCTGCAAAGTCTCTGTACGCGCTTTCCTCTGGGCTTCTTCTCACAGCCACCGCCCGTTGTCCGCCGCACTACCTCTGAGTAAAGCCACCCTGTAACCCTGACCTCCTAGGCACAGGCGTGTGCACTTACACATGCCCACACAGTACTCCAGGTGTCCACCATCAGCCAGATGTGGCCCGCGCCCATGCTCCTAAGTGCCCCCTGTATTCAGGGCTGCAGGTGATAGCCACCGAGGCCAACAGTTCAAAAACCTGAAATTCACTTACCCTGCAGAATGGGAGAGCCAGGGTTTGGCCCGGAGGTCTGCTGCAGAGCCAGGCACCTAGCCACCACCCTCCTCAGCTGTCCTGGCTCATTTGTTTCCATTGTCCTGCACTCCTCTGCTGATCAGGCTGGGGCATGGGGCTGACTTAGGAAATTTAGCCCTTGTCCCCGGCCAGATCGTTCCTCCTTTGCATCTGAGGTCACTCAGGTGCACTGCCTTTCACTGTTGTGACGGTCAGTATTTCCAGAAAGAGCTAGGACAGGTGACGACAGAAGGCACGCGGCTGTGTGACCTTCATGTTGTCATAGCTCCACGGTCCTGCTACCTTTTCATTTAGCTTTGCCCCGTGGCTGGAGGTTGTGTGGGGAGGCAGTTGGGTGGTATCCACCTTCTACCAGTTAACTCTCATCTCTTAAGTGATGATAGTACATTAGCTGTAACTGGTTTTGGCCAGGATATCCCTTTTATTAGGGTATATAGAATACAGCTTTCAATATCAATGTGTGTCTTACACATATGTTCTGAGAGCACATTATGTTATAATGTGCTCTGGAAAGAAAAAAAGCCACCAGCGATCTTAAATGCATCCAAGTACCTTTGTGAGGGCAATCAACCGTGTATTAATCCTCTCTATCCATCATTAGTTGAGTGGTGAAAATATATGCAAAAGAAAATGGAATGCGGGCAGGAAGGTAGTGAAGAGGTTTTACAAATTAGATTATTTGGGTATATGATTCCTCAGACAGAAGGATATTGTCCAAAGGGCCCTTTAATTATTATTCATTTCCTTTGAGGCAGCAGAGAATATTGTTAGGGCTGCAAGGACACTTCACTGCCGTTGAATTCAAAGGATGACAGGCAGGCCTTGGGCTGTGTCCACACTGGGTGCAGGAGGCTGCGGGGAAGCCTCCTCTCGACTGTCTGAGGAGGATGCACTTGGAGGGAGGGGGTGTCCGCTCCTCTGGCTTGCTGGGTCAGGTCCAGAAGTGGCTGGGCGATTGTCCTGCATCTCTGCCCTCTGCAGGTGGCAGGTCCCCTCGAAAGGCACGTGCTCTGGTCAAGTGAATGGGGAAGTAACTGCTGTAACACTTAGCCAGGAAAAGCCCTGCCCTCCGGACAATTTCCCATTGTTAAAACAGGAGTTGAAACTCTAGAACGAAAAGAAACAGGAGCTGTTGGTTACTGGTCTTGCCATTCCCCTAGCAGCTGACTTGCTCCCTTAAAATGCAAACGCTTTGGTGCTGGAGTCATGGCCTTGGTGCCTGGGGAAGCAGCTTCCTCTTTCCAGGAGTTCCCAGAATGATGCAGGCCACTGCATTTGGAAGAAATGCCTAAGCCACAGTTTCTAAGGGCAGTGGTAGACAAGCCACCCTGGGCCACCGCTGGACCCTAAGACACTCAAATGTGACCCATCAGAAGTCAGATTTGACAACAGGCTTAAAAATCAGGACTTTTTTTTTTAACTTAACGCATTTAGATTTTTAAATCTATTTAGATTTTTAATTAAGCACATCGGGAAGTGGAGCCAGGCACCCTGGACTCTCCTTATTATCTTTCCTAGGCTCGGCTTCTCTGGCTTAAATCTGACCCTGAGGAGACCTGCGGGGCTCCCCTCCTTCCACCTGCTCTTCCAGGCCCCCTCTTCTCTGCTTCTGTCTGCGAGGCATCTCAGGGCCGCTGGGCAGCATCCTTGCTCACTGGGGAGAGAGGCTGAGAAAGGGAGAGTGAAGTGGCTGATAGGTGGTTATTAGATGCAGATAAACTGTAATCTTGACTCACCTCATGGGCGTAATAATTACCAAAAGGAGCCCCTCCCCAGAGTGCCTTGGAAGGGAGGAATTAAATGAAGGCCTTTATTAATCTGCCCCAGAGCTTCGGTGGGTGTGCACAGCTGTCCTTATCCCTTCCTGGGAGATGTCCTCCGACTCACTGGGGGCTTTAGCTGTGCCTCGCTCCTTTTAGGTGGCATCAACGGCAGTCTTTGTTCACCTCCTGTATTAATAGTGACATAAAGTTAAACTTGAAAAAAAAACCCGATCAGGGCAAAAATGTAACAAAACACCTGGAAATTTTACTAATTCTAAATGAGGTGCCTCTGAGGTGAGCCATCTTCTGGATTTTTAGCTGCTGCATTTACTGACCACAACTAAAGGCGCTCACGTGTGTGTGTGTGTGTGTGTGAGTGTGTGTGTGTCCCTGTGGAAAGCCACACCCTGCGCTCCCTCTCCCCATGGCTTTCTGTCATGTGGGCAGAAATTGGAGGTTCCTTTGGAGATTTTCACGTTTCCTGCTTTCTTGAGCCCTGTGATTTGGTTAAGGAATCACGTCATTCTCTGGCCAGAGAGGTTAGGTGTTGACTTCCTTCATTTGTAAAATAAAAAAAACTGTCTTCATAAGGGGTGAAAGGATGGGGACTGAGGGGGGACAGGAGACAGCACCCACCTTCCCTGCCAGGTCTCTGCAAGCTTCACTGTGCCAGTGATTCTTGGCCTCTCATTAAAAACCAACATTCTGTTCTTTTTTTCCATATTCATAACTAATACATGCTCACTGTGAAAAATTTAGAACACACACACATAAAGAAAATTATAAAATTAAAATCATCTGTAATCTCAGCTCTCAGAGATGGGAACTCAACCTTTTGAAATATATCACCCCATTGTTTCTTAAGCATAGATATAAATACATATCCACATATAGATTTCTTTTTTTTAAAATGAATCACAATTTATATTCAGTTTTATAGCATGGACTTCTCATTTAATATATCCAGGGCTTCTCAACCTCCCCTTCCCCCATATTCAAATAGTTTTATGACATGTATTATTCACTTACTATGTCATGACTAGGATTCCATGTCACAAATGTTATTTGTAACATCATTTTGAATGGTTAATAGTTGCCTATTGCATGGAAATTTCCTTATCATGGGCAAACATAATGTATAATTAAACTAACTTTTGGGGAGTCTGGCAAGATGGTGACAAAGGGAAGTGCCAGGCTTGCTTCCTCCAGACACACACCTGGATTGCAGCAGGACAAAGCCCAAAACTCCGAGGGAAAAGCGGACCACACAGCACACACTAGCAGCGACCATCTGGAGGAAAGGTGTGAACGGTGTTTATGGCGACCTGGGGGCCGTACAACCACAGGAGGAGGGCGGCTGCCGTGCAGACCTCCGTACATGAGGCTGCACTGGCGTAGCAGAAATGAGTCTGTCGGGCTTTTTGCGCCACTGGCCTCTGTGGCTGTCACCTGTGTCCTTGATCACATTAATGCAGAAGGTGCCGTGAGTGTGGGTGTGGACGCCTAGAGCGTGGGCGTGGACATGTGTCCATGTGCACACCTGAGCCTCGAGGCCAGGGACATAAAGATTCATGGAGGGCTGAGAAGCTCTGCCTGGCCTCTGCCCGCCTCCTTGAATGCCAGCCCCCCTTCCTGGCGTGCTGTGCATCTGGCTCCCTGAGACAGCAGTGAAGCCTGAAAAATCCAGTGAGGGCTCCGGGACTCTCCTTTTTCCACCTGCGCAAATCAATAATGAAGCTGCCTTGTGTCTGCTGGCACAACTATATAAAAGAGTGTGCAGAGTCGGCACGGGACAGAGGGTCCAAGGTTAGGGGTGCAGAGCGAGGATGACTAGCTTGAACCTCAGCCTCTCAAAAAAGACCAGCTGAATCAGCAGGGAGAAATAGGTTGGATCACCTGCGTTTTTTTAGAGAAGAGGCTCGTATTCAAAGCTGTGACCCGGATGTTCAAAATAATTGCCAACCCCCTCCCCCACTCCAGGGCTAAAAAAAACACAAAAATCAACACTTGAATAAACTAGAGCTCAAGCGCCTGCTAATAACAGCGGCTGGAAAAGACAAGAGAACAATTCCCAGCCTGTGACCCCATATCAACTATAACCTGGGCCCATCTCTGCATCTAGTGCTTAAAAATAGCCTGGAGTGGAAGCAGGCGTGAGACCATGACATGCTAAGGTGGGGGAGCTGGCCCAGAGGAGGGGTCACCACAAAGCCCTGGTACCCACAGCCCAGTAGGAGGTGAATTCCAGATGCTTACTGGAGGGGTTTCTGTTGCCCTCCCTTGGTCCTGCTCCCCTTAATGCTGTCACTTCTCTGGTTACTTAAAAATAACTGTCCTTCCTAAAATGATACATAAATTTAACACAATTTCCATCAAGTACCGGCCATATTTTTCAGAGAAATTGAGCAAAAAGATTGGCCTTTACGGTTTACACAGAACCACAAAAGGCACTGAATTGCAAAAGCAAACCTGAGAAAAAGAGCAAGATGGAGATACCATGTTACCTGACTCCAAGCTTTACTGTAAAGCAACAGAACTAAAAATAACATGGCACTGGCACAAAATTAGATGCATGGAGCAAGGACATAAAATCAAAAGCCCAGAAATAAAATCATGCATGTAATAGCACCGATCTATGATAAAACAGCTATGACCACACAGCAGGGAAAGGACAGTCTCATTAATAAATGGTGCTGGTGGTGGGAATTTACAGGGTCTACACCTGAGAGGAGAAAGCAAACGCTGTTCAAAAGTGAGCAGTGATGTAAAATGTATGTGTGTGTGTGTGTATTTTTTCTTTTAACAAATTGAAAAAAGTAATAAATGGTGCTGGGAGAATTGAGGGCCACCCATGAAAGAATGAAATTGGATCACTTGCTCACCTCATACACAAAAATAAACTCCAAATGGGTTAAAATTTACATATGAGATCTGCAGCAATAAAGTACATAGAAGAAAACACTGGCAATATGGTTCACAAAATCAACAATAAATATATTTTTGGTGATTTAATTTCTATGGCAAGGGAATTAAAAATAATAAACAATTGAGATTATTTTACCTTGAAAAGATTTTATACAATGAAAGAAAAGACAAGACTATGAAAAAGACATCCTATTGAACGAGAGAAAATATTCACACAAAATATAACTGATACAGGATTAATTTCTAAGATATATTAATTTTATATAAACTATATAAATTTATATACATAACTATATAAATTTATATAATATATAAAATTTATATATACATCATATAAATAAAATATAAGAATTTTAATTAAAATAAAAAGACAATATTAAAAGACAATTCAGCCAACCCAGTTAATAAATGGGCTGTATATATAAACTGATAATTCACCAAATAGGCTATTCAGAGGACTAATAGGCATGAAAAAATGTACATCCTCCCTCCTAATAAGAGAGATGGAAGTTAAAACCATGAGATGCCATCTTACACTTGTGAGAGTGGCACTTATTAAAAAGACCTTCAACAGTAAGTGCTGGAGAGTATTCAGAGAAAAAGGAACCCTATTACACTCTTGGAGAGAATGTAAGCTTGTGCCACCATTATAATAAGCAATCTGGATTTACCTTCAAAATCTAAAAATGGATGTATAGTACTGCCTTCCAACCCTATTCTTGGGCACCTTTCCAAAGAATATGAAACCATCAATATAAAAATCCATATGTTCTACAGTGTTCATTATTTACAAGGTCTAGGGCATAGAAGCAGCTTAGATGGCGCTCACTGATGGACAACTGGCTTAAGAAGATGTGGTATAGCCATATTCTGAATACTATGTAGTTTTAAGAAAGCCTAAAATGCAGCCATCTTCAAGAAAATGGGGGTAGTTTGTGAGAATGGTGTGTAGGGAAACAAGGCAGAAAAATAAAAATAAATTCTGGACATTTACCTATCAGACAATTTGAAAATGTAAAACGCTTCCAAAGACCACTGGAAAGCAATAAACACGGAACCCTCTGAGGTTAGAGGGAGAGGAGAGGGAAAGGCACAAGGAGAGGCAAGGGATAGTGGTGGGGAAATAAAAACTTTTTTTTTCATTAATTAAATTTTTTTTCTTACATTGTTGTAGTCCCCATAGTTCTCCAGTCACCACGTTACCCGTGAGTCATCACCATATTCCCTTGCGTTCATTCCTCCACTGTTTGACCTCCCCTCCCCCCGTCACTGCCCCCTCTTTTGCTGTATGCCTCAGATCTATGGTTAGCTTGCTAGTTTTGGCTTTTTCTTGAACTTTTGTTATATAACCCACGTATAAATGAGACCTTCTGGCAGTTCTCTTTTTCCTTATGACTAATTTTGGTTGGCATAATCCCTTCCTGCTTCATCCATGTTGCTGCAAACGGTGTGAGTTTGTCCTTTTTGATCACCGAGTAATATTCCATTATATAAATATACAATAACTTTTTGATACATTTGTTTATTTTGGGGCATTTGAGTTGTTTCCATATCTTGGCTACTGTAAATAGTGCCGCAGTAGGAACACTGCAGGTTTCCTTTCAAATTAGTGTAACTGAACTTTCTTTGATTCTTGAGATTGTTTTTTTTAAATGTTGATTGGACACTTTTACCTCTAGTTTTTGAATTTTTTTGTTTTCCTATTTGACAGTTGTTTGCCCATTTGATTTGTAAAAACTGATGCTCAATAACTTTTTATTTAATGTTATTGTAACATTTTTATTGTGAAACTAACATCTGGAAAAGTGCCCACAGTGTTCCTTCCTACTTCTCCAGAAATGAAAGAAAAGACAACAGAACCCCAGACTAACTTCAGTGGCATGAATGTCTTGCTTTGCTCTATTGTTTATCACGTATACATGCATGCCTAAAACACCACAACTTAGTCTTTTGAACTTTATATAATGAGAACACATATTGCTTTCTGTTGTTGCCCATAGGTACAGTTCATTTTTCATTGCTCTGTAGTTTTCCATCCAATGACTTTCCCACAATGTCTATTTCCATTATTCTGTTGATAGACATTTAGATAATTTCTAAATTTTGGTGCAGTGGATAATGTGCCCACTAATACTCTTGTGTAGCTCTCTTGCTGCACAAACATGTGTATTTCTTTTGGGGATATAACTAAAATTCTGCGAATATGTAGGTTCAGTTTAGGTATGTGCTGCCAGACATTCCCCCAAAGTGGTTGTACAGTTTATACCCCCCACAACCTAACCAAAATGTATTCTTAGTTTTTATTTTTATTTATTATTATTATTAGTTAATAACGTTGTTAGACATCCTTGTTAATTTTTGACAATATAGGGTTTTTCATTTCAGTTGTGTTCACTGTACCAGCTCTCCCACAACCAAAGCACCCTCCACCATAACCCTTCGTACTCACCTCCATCACCTCTCCCTCTGCCCCTCCCTGAATACCTCAGATCTATGGTCAGTTTTTAAGGATTGGTTTTAAAGTTTGTCTTTGTGTGATGCTTTGTTTGGCTGCTCTATATTCTTCATGTGACACCATCTAGTATTTATCTTTCTTTCTTTTTTTTTTTCTTAAAGATTTATTTATTTAAATCCCCCAGAAGTGTGGGGGTGGGGTGAGAGGATTCACCACAGACAGAGCAGTGAGCAGAACAGGCAGATCAACAGAAGTACACTGCTGAGGGGAGCAGCGGGCACAGCAGGAGAGGTCTGCTGTGCCATGTGGGTCTCCTCCCTGGCCGGCAGCAGGGCTCGAACTCGTGCTGCAGTGGCTTAGGTTTGCTTCACAATGCATTGCTTAACCCACTGCGCCACCAGGGAGGCCCATAGTTATCTTTCTATTTCTGGTTTATGTTGTGTAGCATAGTATATTATGGATAGATTTTTAAGTTTTTGAAAAAGTTTTTTGAATCAGTGTTTCAGGTGTATGCATCATGGCATCTTACTTGGTTGTAACTAGCATTTTCTCCATGGCTAATGTGGTGGAACACCTTTTCGTATGCTTATTGGCCACTTAGATCTCTTGCATGAGTGCCTGGTCATTTCTTTCAGTCTTTGTCTATTCTGGATACCTGTCTATTTCTTACAGCTTTGTGGTTAAGAACTTTGTTGGTTTTATGTATCGTGGCCTGTTGTTTTTTTGGTGTGCTGATGGCATCTTTTGATGAACAGAGGTTCTTAGTTTAATGCAGTAAAGTTGCCCTTAAGGTCATAAAGGTACTCCTCTATGTTTTGTGTTTTTTTTTCCCCCCCTGCAGCTTTATTAGTCTGTCTTTTACATCCAGTTCTACAATCTTCTGGGAATTTATTTTTATGTATTGAGTGAGATAGGGGTCAATTTTTCCTAATTAATATTTAGTTGTTATACTACCATTTCCTTATCACTCTGAAGTACCTTTTTTATATACTCATAAAGCAAATGGTTGTAAATGCAGGGGCTATGTCTGTGTTCTTTATCTTATTCTGTTGATCAATTTATCTGTTCTTGAACCAGGCCTGCACTCACTTAGTTATTGTAGCTTTACAATTATATCTTGATGCCTGGTACAATGAATTCTTCCTTTTCTTCAAGACTGTCTTGGCTGTTTGCCAAGATAATACATATTAGGATTAGCACGGTAGGCAGAATTCTAAGATGTCTCCAGGATCTTACCTTCTGATATTCACATTCTTGAATAACTCCTTGAGTGTGTTAGGACCTATAATTGGCTTCCTCTCAAGATAGTTGATATATTATTGATGTTTCAATGCTTCATTGATCAATTGATCATGCACTGATGTTTGCTATAGAGTTTATTAATTGTGTTTTGTTTTTGAATGATAAATAAAAACAACAGCTTTTTTATATATTCATCTTGAATATAACTATTGTAGACTCATTAAATTTATAAGTTCTTAGATTCTTTTGGATTTTCTCTAACTACAACTTTTTATTCCCCTTCCAATTCTTACAGTTTAGATTTTCATCAATTTGAACTGTAAAATGTTCAGTATTTCTTCTTTGAGGGTCACCCTGCCTTGCTGAGTCCTTGATGATTCAGTGAGGCTGTTAAAAGCCTCCTCTGGTGTTGATGGCAATCCCCAGGTTAAAAAAAAAAAAATCACCCCCAATTCTAGGCTTCCCAGGTCTCTGTTTCCATTGCTTATCATCCTTCTTTATTTTGTTCACTTTGTGTTTCTTAAAAGTATTCTGTTTTTAATTTTTAATTTGTTATCAAGTTTTTCACGAGGATGATGATTGAAGAATCTATTCCACCATTACCAAAAGTGGAAGGATCACTATAATTTTCTAAAGATTTAACAAATGTTTGGAATATAATTTATATACTATGGCATCTGGATATTTTAAATAAATAATTCAGTGAGTCTTAGTAAGTGTATAGAGTTGTGCAATAATTATCACAATCCAGTTTCAGAATACTTCCTTCACTCCCTCAAAGTTCCCTCATAGCTATTTGCAATCAATTCCTATTGCCAATTCTCAGTCTTCGACAACAATTGATTTGCTATGTATCAGAATACATTTGCATTTTCAGTAAAGTTGCTATAAACTGAATCATACATCATTTATTCTTTGACTTCTTTCACCTTAGCATAATGATGTCCAACTTCATTTGTGTCAGTCCATGTAATGATTTGTGGTTTTCGTTGTATACATTTTGTAGTTTCAGTGCACAAATCTTGAATTTCTTTATCTCCAAGTATTTGTTTTAAATCTTTTGTGAATCAAAGTATTTTTAAATTTTATTTTGTGTTGCACTGTAGAGAAGTACAATTGATTTTTACATATTGGTCTTTCATTCTGTGATAATTTTATTAGTTCTAGTTGCTTTTTATGTTCTCTAGAAAGGGAAGTTTGCTCCTTCCTTTCTAATATGCTTTTTTAAGTTATTATTTTTAATCAATATACTTTTAATTTCTTTTTCTTGCTTTCTTGCATTGGCTAGGTCTTCTATTGCAATGGTATATCGAGGAAGTAACAGAAGATATATTTGCCTTATTGTTAGTAAGAAATCATGGAGTTTTTCATCAAATATTATGATACTAACTATAGGTTTTTCATTGATGCCCTTTACCATCCTTATTTTTTGACAGTTATTACTATAAAGGCATGCTTGTTATCAAAAGGAGAAAATTGTGTTGATTTTTGATATTCTATTAAAAAAGAATGTTTAACTAAGCTTGTGTTCCTGAGATAAATATGTTGGGTTACTTATGAATTAATTGATCTTAGCTAATATTTTGTTAAGGATTTTTTCCCCCCGTCTTCCTTAGCAGTATTGGCCTACAGTTTTCTTGTGATTTTTTTTTTTTTGACCTTGATATCAGGGTAATACTAACCTCATAGAATGAGTTGGAAAAGGTTTCCGAGAATTTGTGTAAGACTGGTATTATTTCTTTAGTATTTCTAGAATTTGTTAATGCAGATTTTGGACTGAGGCTTCAACTTGGGAGAGAAATTTTCTTATTAATTCAATTTATTTACTTGTAGTGCTATTTAGATTTCCTCTTTCATCTTGAGTTAGTTTGGTAATTTGTGTCTGTCATAGGAATTTGTGCATTTTATTTTAGCTGCTTAATTTTGTCTGCGTAAAGTTGTTCATAGTCTCTCCTTATAATCCTCTTAACTTTTATAGATTGTTAGTTAGGAATTTCTTTTCTAATTTTGTGGAAAATACTGATTATATGGCACCATGGTAATTCTAAGTTTAGGTTTTTTAGGAATTGCTAGTTTTCCACTGTGACTGTAACACTTTCCTCACTAATAACAATATACAAGGGTTCCAATTTCCCTATATTCTTACCAATTATTGTTATTTTCAATATGCTGTGATGTGTTTCTTCCTTGTTTTTATTTGCCTTTCCCTAATCTTGTTGAGCACCCTTCCATATGCCTATTGGCTATTTTTATATCTTCTTTTTAAGGACTATATTCAAGTACTTTGCACATATTTAAATTGGGTATTAGTTTTTCTTTATTGAATTATAAGAGTTCTTTGTATATTTGTAATGCAAGAATCTTATTAGATAAAAGACTTGAAAATAGTTTCTTCCATTGTGTAGATTTTTTTACTTTCTAAGTTATACTCCTTTGATACATAAAGTTTTTGATGCACAAATTTTGATAAAGTCCAATTTATCAGTTTTTTTGTTGTTGCTCATGCTTTTAGTGTCTTATCTAAATTTTTTTCTGGTTAAATCTAAGATTAGGGAAACTTTTCCCTGTGTTTTCTTCTAGAAGTTTTATGGTTTTAGTTCTTACTTTGAGGTTACTGGCCCTTTTTGAGTTAATTCTTGTATATGATGTGAAATAGAGGTTTTCCTTTAAGTCTTTAAACATAATGACCTTTAATTCTTTGAACATACTTATTACAATAGTTTCTTTGAAGTCTTTCTATGCTAAATCCAAACCCCACATCTGGCCTCACTCAGTGTCTCAGTTTATATTGGTTCCTTTCCCCCTGAGTCTAGTTCAAACTTTCCCATTACTTTGTGTGTCTTGTGATTTCTTTTTTCTTGGCTGAAAACTGGACATTTAAAATAAAAAAATAATTGTAGCAACTCTGGATTGTGATTTTTCCCTGAGGGTTTTTTTCCTTTTAATCACTTATTTAAACTTAACTGCAGTATCTGTCTTCTGAGCAAGTGACACTATTGCTGTATTTGCCTAGATTTTAAAATTCTTATTTTTACTGTGTAATCCATCTTTCCAAGAGTTGCTTCTGTGTTTATACAGATTAGTAGTTAACCAGTGATGGGGAAGATGTTGTGCTTAAGCATCTTGGGTTCATAAGGGATACTCTGCTGCTTGATTTACACTTAGGTTGGGGAGGACATCCTATATTCACGCGTTTTCAATTTTGCCTCGATTAGTTTTAGTTTTCTTGCCCCCTTGAATCTTACTTGCACATACTAGTGGTTCTCTAGGTAGCCAAGTGTGTGAGGATAGTTTATCTAACATTCCCATGATCTCCCCATTAAATATCTAGCTATTCTACCACTTCCCCCACGTGAGACTTTGACTTAACATTAGCGTAGTTCTAATTTCCCCTCTCTCGTCTTTGTCTGAGTTTGCAAGACTCAGAATCACCAGCTGTGGGTTTGTGCTCCACTGCAAAGACAGGTCAGCTCCTTTTGGCAGTGGGGGTGACGTCTCTCAGAGCCAGCTTCACCCTGACACAACTACTGTGCCCGCCGAGCTGGGGCGGTGGATGGGACAGTCCTGCTAGAAAACCAGACGCACCGTTTTTACTCAAAGTTATAGGAGTTTTTCATGAATAAACATGATCTGTTGCTTGCCTTTAGTCAATTTCCAGAAGCCTAAAATGCTTGTTTTTGACAATATGGACAAGTTTTGTGGGGAGAAAAGTTATCGGTCTCTTTTCTCCATCAAGACCAGAAGCCCCGATACCATAATTTTTTAAAAATTAATTAAGATTTTTTTCTTACATTTTAGTCCCCATAGTTCTCCAACCACCCACCACGTTACCCGTGAGTCATCACCATATTCCTTCGTGTTCATTCCCCCACTGTTTTGAACCCCCCTACGGCCCCCTCTTTTGCTGTATGCATGTTATTTTTAAATTTGACCTTCTTGTTTTCACAAATGTTTTTTCTAGTGCTACATGTAGAATTTCTTCATTCCAGGGCTACGTTGTAATTAACGGAAATTTTATTCTAGAATATTATGATTTAACTTTCCATTCAAATTTTTAGTCATTTGAAATTTATGTGTACCACTGGCAATGAACTAGAACTGCAGGTGTGTGTGAGCTTGTACTGTGTCACACTATATTGCTGGCAACAGTGATCAGGACGCAGCAATAACTTGCTCCCTACTCTGCCAGAATTTGCATTCTAGCATGGAGACAGGGAAGAAGGGTAAGTGAGCAAGTTAATAAAATAATTGGAAATTTTAATGTGAGGCAGACAAGGAGCTAGAATGGAGAAGAGCAGTTTAATGTGGTGTAGTTGGGGGCTCTGCTCAAGAAATTGATGTTTCAGTCAGAACCTGCAGGGTAGATAGGGGTGAGAGGCAGGAACTAAACATTTTCACTTCCAAACACTTGCCCCTTTTCCTCAACACCACCGAGGTAGAATCCATCCTTTTCTCACTTGGGTGGAGGAATCATCCCATGCAGAGGGAACAGCACATGTCCATATGCTGGCAAGGGACCCCCAAAGAAGGCAGGGATCCAAAAAAATAAAAACAACCCATGTGATGTGAACCCATAGGGCCTGAGAAGGGCACATGAGAGAGGCAGGTGACAGTTCTTGCCAGGACCTGTAGCTCAGAGAGGAAAAGCTTTTTTTAAAGAATATTTTTATTTATTCATGCATACGATAACTGAGGTGTAGGCCAGAGGTGTGGGGGATGAGAGGATTCACCAGAGACAGAGTGGGGAACAGAGCAGATGGATTGACTGAAATACACTGCTAAGGGGAGAGGCAGGCGAGGCAGGAGAGGTCTGCTGCGCCATGTGGGTCCATTCCCTGGCTGGGGATTGAACTCGTGCTGTACTGGCTGGTGATAGCTTCATAGCGCTGAGACTTAATTCCTGTGTCAACAGGCACTCCCCCATCACCACCAAAAAAAACAAAAAACAAACCAAAAAAAAAAAAAAAAGAAAACCCAGAGAGGAAAGGGTAGATGCATTCTTNCCAAAAAAAAAAAAAAAAGAAAACCCAGAGAGGAAAGTGTAGATGCATTCTTAGCGCAGCAGCAAGAAGGCCCTGAAGTCATCCATAGGGCGGTGATGCAGGGTGTGTCTTCAGAAGACCTTCCATTGCCCTGGTGGGATGCAGGACTGGAGAGGAACATGGGAAAGGGAGGGAGGAGAACTCGAGCCTTGCATGGTGGTGGTGGCTGTCCAGGCTGGAGAGAAGACAGTGTGTTTGCGGGGGTGGTGGGGGGGGCGTCTGCACGTCCTACTGTTGAGCCAGACATGGGACAGATGGAAAGATGGGGGAAAAGTGTGGGGGAAATTCTGTCCCCCTACAGCTTCTGGAAACAGCCATTTAGTTATGAACTGGGAACGGGCAGAGAAGAATTTCTGCTAGGCGTGAGTGGATGAACAAAAACCAACACGGGCTGCTTTTTTGCAGGCAGCTTCTACCCTGAGATTGCTGTATAAGCTGTGAGCGCCTTGCAAGATGATTGACATGGGGATGTAGCACACTTCATTGGAAATCAGATGGTGTGGACAGTGAGGGGGTGACTCTGAACCTCTTGGTAAGCATCACACACCAGGATTGGGGAGAGCCAAGAATGCAGCAGAAAAGGCGATCGGTGCGAAAGAGAGAGATGTAAACAATTGACAGAATGTTATGGGCTCAACAGAAATGTCAGGGTATTAAAGTGGGTGTCTGAGAAAACAGAAAGTTGCAATCTGAAATGATGAATAAGCTGCTGCCAGTTGTCACAGAATGTGTGAGGCGCGAGAGTGAGCAAGAGGAGGCCTGGCTGCACTTCTGGGTGGCAGGCACTCGCCCAGGCCCTGAGGTCAGCCAGGGATGGAGCGAGATGCTCTCGCATGGTGCCTGTGCCATGCTCATCACCCTTCCATCATACCGCCCACTCTCTTGGTGGACATGAGGGTTCCTTAGTGCGGTGTGGCAGGTCACTCCCCAAATTCCTGTTCCAGATATGCCCACCCTGTGCAACCACTGCCCCTGAGTAGGGGCTAGACCTGTGAATATGGCAAAGGATGAGGAATTTTGAAGGCCCACATTGGTTGATTTTGGATTAATCAAAAGCAGAATTGCCTGGGTGAGCCTGGCCTAATCAGGTGAACCCTTAAAGCTGGTGCATAAGTCAGAGACTTGGGACAGCAGAGGTGCTCACCTCCTGGGCTTGCAGAAGTGTGTCATGTACTGCAGAGAGGGCCACGTGGCGGGGACTGTGGTGGTTTCCAGTTGTCGAGGGACTCAGTCCTATAACCACAAGGAACCAGGTTTTCACAACCCAATGAGCCTGGGGAGGACATGGCCTCAGGTGACATCACTGTCTAGACTGGCATCTCGACTGCAGTCAGTGAGAACTGAGCAGAGGGCCCCCCTGAGCGCAGCCCAGACTCCTGACCACAGAACCTGGGGTATGGAGCAGCTGGTGAATGGCTGTTTTTTGGTATCACTCTGTTGTGCCAGCTTATACAAGGGAGCCTCATTGGCTGACCTGTTCATCGCCATGTCCTGCGAAGGGGTCTGGCCCATCATGGACGGCTAATGTTTGGTTATGGAACAAATGAATGGGAGTGCTCTGGTCAGTGTGTGCTCTGACCAGCCTTGGGGTTTCCTAAAAAGTCTGTGTGTGGCCTGCCAAGCTGCCCATGACCTCGGTGGGAGGTGCTCTGTGCTGGGAGCCCTAACAGATGCCAATATGACCAGAGGTTTTCATGGGCCCCGTGGGGCGGAGCAGCTTCTGCCAGGGCTGGAGTGAATCTACATGCAGCGGTGCCGAGCTCTCCGTGCTGGCCAGTCACAGAGTTTCCAGAGCTTCGCCAGAGGGGCTAAGGTCTGAGACTCAAGGATAGGGTGCGGCCATGACACAATGGAAGTGGGGCGTATGGGTATCTCTAGCCTGTGTGTAGACAGTGGGAGTTGTGGTTATTGGGCACAGAATGGGTGCAGGCAGGGAGGAAGACCTTTGAGATGGAGGGTTAAAGTCAAGCCCTGACTTTTTGGTTCTTCACACATGAATTCGACTTTGGACAGAAAAGGTAGCAGACAGACTGAGGGGTCTACCGCACCTGTTGCCTTGGATTCCCCCCCTGGTGGCTCAGTCCACCCCAGGAATCAGAGGGCAAAAGGGCCTTGGAGGCAGAGTTCAGCACCTACTGTGACGGTCAAGTTTCTCTATCATCTTTGGCATGTTTTATAAAATGTCATTTAAAAACTTTTAAAAGTTCATATTCTATTCGTTAATGACTAGGTCTGCTTTAATGTCTCAGCTGATGTTTGAATCTCATTAGGTCATAACAAGTGAACTCTAGGAAGACATGCCTTTCACCCTGTGATCTCATCCCGTATCTCCCCTTGGCCCCCATCTGCACCCCAACCTCATGCGCTTGTGTCCTCTAGTTTTAGAGATGCCACTGAGAGGATGGGGTCTTAAAAAATGCTTAAACCTGAGCCTCCCTTCCTCTGTTCAACAGCAGACAGTTATTAATGTTCTGGCTGTGATTTTTTTTTAAGCAAATAATTGTATTAGTCAGGGTCCTCCAGAGAGAAACAGTGCCGGTAGGAGGTAGGGGTGTATGTGTGTGGATGAGGTGTGTTGTGAGAAACAGGCCCACATTGCAGGCTGGTAAGTCCACAATCTGCAGAGCTCCTGTGCTGGAGGCCAGGAGGCTGCTGTAGAAGCAGGGAGAGCTGATGTGTGTTATGAAGGCTGTCAGGCACGAGATGGCCTTGTGTTCTATGCAGACTTTCAACTGATTGGATGAGGCCCACCACATTGGTGAGTGCAATCTGCATTACTCGGTCTGCTGATTTAAATGTTTATCTCATCCAAAAACACCCTCACAGACACACACAAAATAATGTTTAACCAAATATCTGGGTGCCCTGTGGCCCAGTTAAGTTGACGCAAGATTAACCATCACATATGGAGCCAAATCAAACGCCCCTAGAGGAGTGGATCAAGAAGATATGGTCTAGATACATAATAGAATACTGCTCGGTGGCGATGATAGATAAACTCTATTCCATTTGTGGCAACATGGATGGAGCCACATCCATGGGAGAAGGATAAATACTGGATGGTGTCACTTTTTTTTTAAAGATTTATTTACTTATGCATACAAGAACTGGGGTACAGGCCAGAATTGCTGGAAGTGAGAGGATTCACCAGAGACAGAGCGGGGAGCAGAACAGGCAGATTGACTGAAACACACTGCTGAAGGGAGCAGCGGGCGAGGCAGGAGAGGTCTGCTGCGCCATGTGGGTTCCCTCCCTGCCTGGGGATCGAACTCGCACTGCTGTGCGTCAGATACTTCACAGGGCAGCATGCAACCCACTGCGCCACCAGGGAGGCCCCTGAATGGTGTCACTTATATGTGGAATATTGAGAAACCAAAGGTTCAGAGAAACTTTAAAACCAACCCTTGCAAACGAAGCACAGATCTCAGGCATCTAAGAGGGAAGAGGGTGAGGTGAGAGGAGAGAGGACAGACAGGAGGAGAGCATAATGGACTGTGGTGGAGGATTATGGGTGCTTTTTGGTGCTGGGAGAGTTACAGTGACCATACTTGATGGAAGAAAATATTAACGAGATGGAAAATAATGGTACTTCATTAAAAAAAAATAACCATCACAGTAGTGTTTAGGGTAGGAATTAGAGACCTCAGGAGTTTCCTTTGGGTGGCCATTGAGTTTATCTTACTGGGCACCAGCCCCCAGCCCCCCCAGCTGTGGTGAGTTTCCACAAGGTGAGATAAATTCAGAAGCGCCTGCCTGACCTGAGAGTGAGAGCAGGAGCTAAGGACGAAGAAGTACTTCCTGGCGACTGCTCTGTCCGGGGGATGTGAGTTAGCGGTGATGGCACAGGGCTTGAAGGACGTGTGGACTCCGAGGAAAGTCAGTTCAGGCCCAGCGGGAGTGGTGGTGACTGCTTCCGACCTGACTGAGTCTGCACCCCGTCTTCTCTGGGTCACTCCCATCCTCGCTTCTGGGAGCCGAGACGTGTGTCTCCCGGACCTGGGGGTCCCCACACAGCCCAGTCAGGTTTGGGGGCCCAGCCCGGCAGCCTGACTGCAGAAGGCCATTCCTGAGTCATGTCGCCACAGTCAAAATAGCATCATGCTTTTTCAGTTGTAGTTTTCCCTTTCTTTCCAGCGAGCAGAAAGGATGTTCCTTTCAACCCCACTGATAGGGTTTCAGCCACACACACAGCTGGATTTTCGATCGCTCCTCACACTTCATATAGCAGCTGGTTGGGAAATAAAATCTCTCCCACTTAGATAAATAAGCAAAAAAAAAAAAAAGTCAGAAAACATACAACCAGAAAGATACACTCATTTTATTGCCTTGTTTCTTAAACAGAGCACAGACTCTATAAAAGGCAGGTCTGTGTGGCTGAAAGGGTGGAGAAGACTGTGGGGGGAACTGGGGCGGGTCAAGGATGGGCTGATGGTGGGGTGCTGGCGCAGTGGGCCCCTACCTCATTAACTTCCCATCGAGGGCTCTGCTGTCATCTGGCTGGGGTGGGGGTGGAAGGGGCTCAGTCTGCACATCTGGCCAGATGTTCCCCTGCAGTGCAGCCCTCAGGACCTCTGCCACCGAATCGCACACAGCGTGGATTCCTCAGCATCAACCCCATGAGTTCCTCTTTTGTTTTTTTTTTTAAATATTTTTATTTGTGCATGCAAGAACTGGGGTGTAGGCCAGAGGTGAGTGGGGTGAAAAGATTCACCGGAGACAGAGCGGGGAGCAGAACAGGCGGATCTACTGAAGCACACTGCTGAGGGCAGCAGCGGGCGAGGCAGGAGAGGTCTGCTGCGCCATGTGGGTCAGCTCCCTGGCCGGGGATCGAACTCGTGCTGCAGTGGCAGGTGATGGCTTAATAGCACTGAGAATGTAGCCAGCACCAACAGGGAGCACCCCCACTCCACCCCAGTTCCCATGAGCTCCTTTTGCTCAGAGGCCCTCAAGTTTCTCTGTTACCTGCACCTCTGGCCCTGCTGTTTCTGGTGCCATTTCCCAGGCCTGTCCCCCACTAATTTCCGGGGGCACTTACTATGTACCAGGGACTGTGAACAGCTCTTGCCATGACTAGTTCATTTAACCCTCACGGCAGCTCTGCCAAGTGGGCACTGCTGCTTCTGTCTCCATTTTACAGGAGGTGAGAAGGAGGCACAGAGGTGCCCAGTGCCTGCGGGGACAGGCAGAGCTGAGTTACACACCCAGGCATCGGGCTCTGGCTAGGGGAGGTCCGCTGCTGGCTTGGGGTCGGAGGCCCCAAACAAATATTAATAATGATGATGATTTTTAAACGAAGGGATCTCAAAATGAGGTTAAAGTCACAGTATGTTTGAGATGATTGTTTATTTTAAAAAATATGGACACCTTTAATACACAAAATCACCATGCAGGCCGACGGGGACAAGACCTGGCCCAGGATGGGCTTAGGATGGGCCCAGGCTGCCTGGTCGTTAGTGGTTGCTTAAGGAGAGCCTTTGCCTCCACGGCTGTCTGCCTGCTTCGGGGACTGTCCACCTTCTGGGAGTGGCAGGGAATTGCCTGGCTTCTCCTAGGGCCACCCCCCTACTCCCTGCTCCCTGCTACCCCCTGCCATCCCCCAGGCCAGCCCAAGCCCTTTCTCCGTGCTCTGAGCACACTGCTGCCTTTCCCGGCACTCACACCTTTCCAGCATGCATATCTCTCCTCCCCTTCGCTCCTTTCTCTCTCTCCTCCATGTCAGTCTGTGTCTGATGAAATCTTCCAGTCCTGCTGGAACTCGGCCCTTCCCAACTGTACGACAGGTGTCACCCTCGGCGACGTGTGCTCCCGCTGGCCTGCTCTGTCGTCTGGAGATGCTGACTTAGTGGGTGTCACCTCCGGGAGGGCAGGGAGCTTGTCCTGCACATTCACACTCACTGCAGGGCACCGCTGGGTCCTCCCTTCCCCACCCCCACACAGATACTAACAGCTGACAGCCCAGGTGCATGGCGGGAGAGAGCGCTGCGGCCAGGTCAGCGGTGACTTGTCATTCGGCAAAAGTCCTCAGAGGTGAGCCCTGTGCTCAGCCCTGGGTGAGGGCTCTAGGGGCACGTGCGTGGGTAAGCCTTGACCTGCGTCCTCAGAGAGGCAGGGAGACACGCACATCAGACAGCTGGCCTTGGGAGAGGCCGTTTCCTTCAACATCATTTTGTTATAGACAAATAAATTCATTTTATCTTGGTTGAAAAAACAAAACTGGGTCTCCCTGATGGTACAAAGGATTGAGCACTGCACTATGGGGCTTCTGCAGCCACTGCAGCATGAGTTTGATCCCCGCCCAGGGAGGGGACCCACATGGTGCAGCAGACCTCTCCTGCCTCGCCCACTGCTCCCCTCAGCAGTGTGTTTCAGTCAGTCTGCCTGTTCTGTTCCTGGCTCTGTCTGGTGAATCCTCTCACCTCCCTGGACTCTAGCCTATACCCCAGCTCTTGTATGCATAAATAAATAAAATCTTTAAAAAACAAAAACAAAATAACACACAAACCAATCCAGTCATTTCACTAGACATCATTTTGCTTAAAGTCACAGTTTCCAGGAACCTGTAGGTGAAGTTGTATTGGCTTAGGGTACCTGGGATAGAAGAAGATCTCCCTCAGGTTTGAGGAGAAACCCAAGCCACAAGCATCCAGAGCGTGGAGGTCATTTCTGGCAGGGACCAGAGGCTGGAGAAGGGTCTGGAATTGGACCCTGAGGACAGAGTCCTCTGGCCTAGCTAGTCAACAGGCATTACCGTGACGTCAGGCTGCTGGTGGCCTTTCTTCTGGGGAAGGCCCAGGAAGGAGCTTGGTGCCTCCTTTTGCAGCCTCAGGTAGGCGCCAGGCTCTTTCGGGCCTCATGGGCTGGCTCTGGGGAAAGCCCAGCAGGATTGTAGCCTGGCGAAGCGGAAGCCTGGAAGGCTCTGTGTGCGGCCCGGAGACCACATGGCCGGGCCACCGCAGGATGCTCGGTCTTTACCTGTGGAGGGGAACAGTGGGAGAAGCAGGTGTGGGGCAAAGGTAGGAACAAAAGTTTACAGATTTGAAGTTAAATGCCTTTTACTATGCTAAGGTCTGAGCTAAGAATCTGGGGTCTGCAAGGACTGGGGGGAGAGCAATTTAGGGACCATTAGCAGGTTGACTCGCCCTTGCAAAGGAAGGGGTGAGGGGATCCAGTCCAGGAGAGGTGAGGTAACTCACAGGTGCGGAGGATCTCACGAGCAGAAGCAAATTGGGGTCTGTGATCTGGTTCTCTTAACTGCGGCTCCGCCTGCATTTGTGCTGGCCAGCTGCATCTTACCTGGTCTGCTCCCTACCCAGAGACCTCAGCGTTTGTTGGCTGCTCCTATGGGTAGTAAGGTGTAACTGTCGTAAGAGCAAACTGTCAGGATGCTGGTCTGTGATGTGCACAGTGTGTGCGTGGCGGTTCTCAAAGTGTGGCCCCAGAATTGCAATGGTGTAGCTCTCGGGAACTTCAAGGGCTTCATGCCAAGCTCACTGAATGAGAAAGTGGGTTTTGCAAAGCCCTCTGGGAAAGAATTTAAGACTCATTAACCCATTAGAATTCAAACCCATCCCGCTGTCCTCCCCAGCTGCCTGTATACCCTCTCCCACCTCTCCAGCAACACTGAGCCGGGGATCGGCGGGGGGGGGGGGGGAGTGGGTGGGGCAAGCCCCACTCTTNTCGGGGGGGGGGGGGGGGGAGTGGGTGGGGCAAGCCCCACTCTTCTGGGGTTCTGCAGCATTTTAGCCACACTGGAGAGTGTCAGCGGGATCCTGCTCCGGAAGAGGCCGAGGGTCAGCATGTGTCCTTGGGTGGCAGCACAGCCACCGAGCCGAGGTGGTGCAGAGCAGGTAAATGACGGGTGTGGGAACCAGTTCCAGAAAACACATCGGCAGGCACCAAAAGCAACTAGTGAGAGACACAAATGCCAGAAGGACCAGTCCTCTTGGTTTCGATCTCACTTTTTGAAAGCGAATTTAAATGTACAGGATAGTTGCAAAGACAATACAGAATTTTTCCAGGGAGCCCCTCACCATGTTGCCTCTAACAGCTTAGTTCTCAGTGTATATTTGTCCAAACGAAGATATCAGCATTGCTGTGTTACTGCTGCTACACTCCAGCTTTCCCGAGTTTGCCCACTAATGCCCCTTTTCTGTTCCAGGATCCAGCATTCCCCATGCAATGCAGTTGCCGTGGCTTCTGAGATGCCCCTCATCTGCCATGTTTCTCTGGCGTCTCGTGACTGTGGCTGTCTAGCCAAGGCCTGGCCAGGAGTTGGAATAGAAGGCGCCTTAGAAAACTGTGATTGTTCCAAAAGATGGTATGTGGCCATGTGGAGTTTCCTGATTTTATAATGTTACTAGTTTATAAGCATTGGACACTCCCGGTTGGACCCTCTGGCTCCAGAGAAGCCACTGACATCAGGGCTGTGAGAAGGCAGTGTCCACTTCTCTGATGACAGCTCACCGGCGTTCACAAGCCGCATACGCAAACCAAACTTGTCTGCGAGGCCTCCCAGCCATGCGGCTCTGGGCCCTGAGCTTCACCCACCGGCTGTCACCTCCTTCCGGGCCACATGCAGGTCCTACCACCTGGCAAAGAGCAGTCTTTGGCGACCACCCCCAAACCCCAGAATGGCTTTGGTTTCTGTGCAGTTCCCCTCTGGCTGCCGCTGACTGAATCACATTGTTTGATCTGTGACATTTTCCTGCCGCGTTGCTAGCTTTACCTCACCCTGGTGATCTCTATCGGGGCACATGCAGAGATTCTTTTTCCCAAAGGTGGATTGAACAGGTGGGTGTCTGCCAGGTTGACAATGAACTTCCATCCTTCAGGGCAGGAGCCTATTTGGGAAGCAATCCTGTCGGTGGCTGGTTTAAGAAAGGCTTTTAGGAAATACCAGTGGGATGGGAGCGGCGTGTTTGGGGAACAGGTCTGCTAGGGTGAGTCTGCCCTCCTGGCCAGAGGTGGGATGGAAATTGGCGCATCATTAACCATCACAGCTCTGGGCACTGGGGCGCTGGGGATGTTGCCTGTGTGACTTTCACTCGGCCACTGTCACCCTCTCCCCGGTACGGATGAGGGCACCGAGACACGGGGGCCTGTTACTTGCCCAAGATCATGGAACTGCTTAGCCTCCTGCCTGAGATCTGCCCCATCTGTCCAGGTTAGCTCTTTAACGGAGGAATCTCCATAAAAAAGGCTCCAAGTTTAGGACCTCGCTGGTGGCGCAATGGGTTAAGAACCACACTGGCATCTGCAGGCACAGCAGCGTGAGTTCGATCCCCAGCCAGGGAGCTGACCCACATGGCACAGCAGACCTCTCCTGTCTCCCCGCTGCTCCCCTTAGCTGTGTGTTTCAGTCGAGCTGCCTGTTCTGCTCCCCACTCTGTCTCTGGTGGATCCTCTCACCACCCATGCCTCTGGCCTACACCCCAGCTCTTGTGTGCAGAAATAAATCTTTAAAAAAAAAAGGGAAGTTCCTTGTCCCACCTAATGAAGGGTGGAGCTGAGTGTGAGGGGAAGGTCAAGACTTATAATCAGCTTTGGATTTGCACCAGGGACTGGTGGAACTTAGAGGAGACATTGAAGACACGTTAGAGACACTTGAAGAGACATGGGGAAGCTGGCAGCAGCAGCCTTTATCTTGACTTGTACTTTAATGCTGCTCCTTCATCCCTCACCTGACTCTTGCTCTTTCTTCCCGGTTCCCACCAGAAGGTGCCTGAGACCTGTGGCCAGTTTTTGGGCCTCAGTGGCCAAAACTGTTGGGCCAACCCTGTTTGGCTGGGCATTTACCCATGTGGGGCAATGGGTAGCTTTGGGGGTTTCACTGGGAAACCATCCCCTTTCCCTTCTTCTCTCTCCACACATTCATTCTATGCAAGAAAGATCTTGCATACTAAGAGTCCGCTTTGTCTTCATGTGGCAGATGGCAGAATCCCTTTAGAGTGTGGAAGTTTGGGGGCCCCAGGGTACCTCTCGGTATTCCCGCTAACATGTACGGGCTCTAAACTGTGCTGGGAGTCTTTGCCATGTGGCAAGAGAACCATGTGCATGTGGCCTGCGAGGTGACACCCAGTGGGTGAAGGGCTGGGCGGGGGTTAGCTGGACTAGGAGCTTGTGGCCCGGGAGGCCCAGTTCAGTTCCATGAGACCCCTCCCGAGTATGTGGAGCTCTGGCAATTTGGATTTTTGCCTCTGGGGTTATCAGTCAATGCAGAGAAAAAGGCAGGGCGCAAGGTTTTCATAGATAAGCCAGTGGTTAAACCTCGAGCTGTTGGTCAAGTTTCCCATTGCAAGTTCGTGGTGCAAAGACTGAGGACAGAGTGACTTTTTGCTCTTGTAGAGTCATGTTCTGCACCTCCCGTGGCACTCTGGGGCTTTGGAAAGCCCTGATCCCCTCTCTGGCCTGAGCCTGAAGGCGCTGTGAGGTGGGCCGCTTGGGACTCACCTGCTTGGATGCTCTGCAGTAGAAGCCACTCCTAGTGCTTCTGCTCGCTGCAGAAATGTTACAGTTGTTGTTTCTCCTTATCTACATAAACAGCATAACTTTGTCAGAAAATTGAAAATGTGCACTTTGTCCCATCAGCTAAAATGGGCTGTCAGATAAGGCTTTTTTTCCCTCCATTGCATCCGATGAATGATGTAATGGTTTTTGGCTTTGGAGTTTTTTTTTTTTTTTTTTCTTATACTAGGCACTAGAGTAAATGATCAGAGTAGTAACATTTTTAACCTTATCTATCATACTGAAACATTTTTTCTGCCTCCAATAAAACATGTCAGAGTCGATTAAGGGCATTTTCCAATGAGGTATAATTCACAGATTTTAGTAGCGAATCCAAGTGCGCTGAAGTATTAAAGAGGCTGTGAATACTTAATTATGGATATGTTACCACGCTACCTGTGCCTGCATTTCCTTCGTGCTGTGGCGCTGGGCTCCGAGAGGCCCATCTCGAGTGATGGCGGGGTCGGGGGAGCGGCAGGTACGATGGCCAGGGACGTGTCACATTGTATCTGGTGACAGGGCCGTGAAAGATACGGCGGCTCCACACGTTCGGCAGTGCTTATCTGGTACATGAGGGCACATTACTTCCCAAAGACCGGGATCGCTTTGGACAGTATCATTAAATGCCACGTCATTACCTGTTATGGAGCAGTGCTTTAGCTTCAAGGGCCTCTTGGGACACGTGCAACAGTCGGAAGAATGATGGGCAAAGATGGAGCCGGCATTAAATTTTCAATGGAAGCAGTATTGGCTTTGACTTTTCAGAAGCCTTATCTGTTAGATGGTGTTTGTCACTGCACCGCGGAGCTGTGGATGTTCGTCAGTTGGAAGTTGCAGGCAGTTGAACGATGTGGACAGGTGAAGGCTCCGTGGGGACTGGCCCGGCTCGCGGAGAGCTGGAGGGGGTAAATTGAAGGTTTATTTATCCCATTCGCTGTCAAGGTCAGCTTGCTAGAGAGCTGTCCTATGGATGCTTACAAATGCCAAAATCCTGGCAAATTGTCGGAAAGAGCCTCCAAATCACTGACCTTTGTACAGCTCCCATCAACGGGCCCGTGTCTCTGAGCTGGGTCCTTAGAGGGAGTTAAATGGTTGGTAAAATGAGGCTGATGCTGTTGCTGTAATGTCAGCCGAGCTGCTATGTATTTTTTATTTTTGTGTTTTCAGCAACAAGGATGAAGTCAAGGAAGTGACTGATGAGGGAGGGAGGGGGGTGGCGAAGAATAATTATGTAGTTTGGCAAAGGAGTCAGTGTGGATTTCCAGATTTGAGCACTTCTCCAGCTTTGGGTCTGTGGCTTTTCAGTGTCTCTGTTGATATGTTTCTCGCTGGAAGTGGGGTATTTTGCAGCAACCTTGTCACCCCTTCTCCCCACCCAGGACACCTGCTGTGGCCATCTGGGGCTCACGGGCAGCCATGGCCTCCTGCTTGGTCTTCTGGCCTGACTCTGTCGTGGCAGCCAGTTTAAGGAGCCAGGACAGCCCTGATCATGGGCTCTTCTCTCCCTTTTATAGAGGGCGGGGATTTACTGGGCAACATTGCGGAGATAGTTAATCCAATATAGAGGTGACTATAATTCAGGATCGCTCATAATTTGGACTATTATTTATCTATTAAAAAGAATGTCCCAGGGTCTCCCTGGTGGCGCAGCGGGGTAAGCTCTGCACTGTGGAGCATCCACTGCACACCAGCGCCAGTTCGATTCCTGGCCTGGGAAGAGACCCACAGGGCGCAGCAGACCTCTCCTGCCTCGCCCGCTGCTCCCCTCAGAGTGTGTTTCAGTCCATCTGCCTGTTCTGTTCTGCTCCCCACTCTGTCTCTGGTGAATCCTCTCACCTCCCGTAACTCTGGCCTGTACCCCAGCTCTTGCATGCATACATAAATAAATCTTTAAAAAAAAAAAAAAGAAAGCCCCAGGGCCCAACTGATAACTGGGCGAGGAGACACAGGGTCCCAAGAGAGAAAATTTGTGCGAATATTATGACCAGCTCTTGCAAAAGAATAAAAGTGTCCGTCGCCCAGGTAAAATACAGGATGCTTCATGAAGGTGAATTTGAGTTTCAGATAAATACATAATTGAAAACTTGTTTTACAAATGAGCAGTTGTTTATCTAAAATTCAAATTTAACTGTCTGTGCCATGTTTATATCTGCCAGATAGAGCAGCCCTCTCCCCTGCCCAGGTGTGGGTATGTGTGTGTCCGCAGGACGCACGTATGCATGCACATGTGAATTGTGTCTGGTTACATAGGTCTGAAAGGAATCAGGAGACACCCATCTTGATAATTCACAAGGGTTTCCTGGAAGGGACTGCATGGGGATGACATGAAAGTGTGTAGCGGAGGAAGCTGGTGGAAGGAGGAGTGGGCGAGGGAGGAGGAAAAGTCTGAGCGTGGCGGTCATTCCCTGCCTCACCGCTCTAAAGGGTCTTCTAGGCTCCCTGTGTCAGGGCCTGGACTGGACAGCTGGGGTTCCCAAGGGTGTGGCTTGAACATGGTTCTAGAAGGGCTGTGGCAAGGGCTGTGCTGGCCCGAAGCGCTGGCAGCAGGCATCTCTGCTTGGCTGGCAGTCAGCTGATCTGGAATAAGAATAGGTTGCATCCAGTCCGGTCTTCTACTCTGGGACCTCCTGGTCTCGTCTTTCCCTTAGACGCCTGAGCTTGGGGATGATAAGACGGCTCCTGGCCCATTGGGAGTCTGATGGAGGGTTGGAGGGAGCAGTCTTTGGGGGCGCTGTGCTCCAGCTCTCTGCTTGATGTGGAAGGCAGTTGCTGTGGTGGCCCCGCTTCTCTTTATTTACAAGAGCGCTCAAAACTCTCCCTATTTCCAAATTCAATTAAAGAACCGTTAATACGTCCCAGGTTTGTTGTAATGAGCCCATAACCGAAACTGACATCATTATCAATTCAAACAGAACACAGACACTTTATCTTCTGCTTCCTCGGGGAGCCCCCCAACTTCCCTGAGCCCCAGCCCCTCCCTGGCCAGGGTTTCTTTCTTGCAGTAGAAAGGGTGCTGCAGCAGGCCTGCCTTCCCGTTCCACCGTACTCCCTTTCGTCAATGAGATGTAAATAATCATGGTTCTAGAACATTCTTTCTGTGCATGCTGCCCTTTTCAGATTGCTTTCAGGAAAGAAGCAGCTGCACTGAGTGAGAATTTTCTGTGTCCTCACCAAATCTCAGTGTTCTGTGGCCCCGAACACTGATTTCTTAAGATGCAGACTTTGTGAAGCTCCAACATCCATTCCCCTGGAGTGGGAATGGAGCAGGCATAGACTCCCATCCAGGTATATTCAGGGAGCCGAGGAGGTGTGCGGGGTGGAGGTGGCGAGAGGGGGCCAGGCTCAGGGGGTGACCTGGAGAGCCCCATCCTTCAGCGGGGGAGGGAGCGTGGCCCTCTGGGCTTTCCCTCCTTTGGAAGGGCACTGAGAGACAGGAGCAGGACATGAGAGGACAGGGCATCGGTGAACACACACTGGGGCCCAAGAGGGCCGAGCACCTGACCTCAGCCTATTCTCGGACATCGTGGTGATGGCCTCAGTATTTTCAGGTTAGGACAGGAGGTCGCTGAGAGGTCACATCCTTTGCCCACCTCCTGAAAAAGCTAGCAAGTAGTTGAGTGCAACTTGAAGATCTAGGGTTTAAACTTTCTCACGGCCGAGAGGAACAAGTATTTGCAGGTTCCTCACTCCACAGGTAGCCTGTAAACTTGGATTCCTCCCCAGGTGACCAGAGCCTCCCACATGGTAACCCCTTTCTGCCTTCTGGGTTCTCAGTGGCTTAAACATGGAGCTGTGGGCTCTCCTGGTGTGTCCTTCTCTGCACCCTTAACCTCTCGCTCCCCGGAAGGGCCCGGGTTCCAGAGTCTGGCTTGAAGCTCTCGTGTGCACTGGGAACCTGGCCCCTGTGCTCACCTAGACTGCAGTGGGTGTGTGCAGTGGGGGTGAGGCTCTGAGTGTGAGCCCGACTGCCTGGGAGCCAGAGGACCTGGTCCTGGCTGGGGTGTGCTGCAGCTTTCTGGGGCACCAACTCTTTCTACAGCCTGCTTTCCAGCAGAAACTGGTACCCACAGCCCTGGCTGGAAACCACCCCATCTGCAGCACTTGGAGCTGCGTGCCAGTCCTCGTCTTCTCATCAACTGTCCAGCCTCAGGGGCCCAGGAACCCTTCCATGTGCGCCTGGAGGCCTACACAGGGGTGTTGACCTCAGCTAATTACCTCCCGCTATTTTGTGATGCTACACAGTATTTGTCTAGGCTCACTTCCACTGTAATATCTAGAGAAGCACCTGTCACTGCTCTGGAATGTGCACTGGCCATCCCGATAGAGGGATGCCTCCCAATAGAGGGGTCCCTCACATCCCCTTGGCTTCACCCCCTGGGCTCTCAGCTACTCTGGCTCTGTTCCTGGTGCTGCCTTACAAACTTCCAGAAAGAATGGACTCAAGTCCTAGCAATTGGTGCCCAGATGGCAAAGACCAAGCTGTGCTTTTCCCTTCCTCTCCATGTAGTCTGTTACCTGCTGAAGATTTCCTATGAGTAGACCGTCTCCCAGCCTCCGAAGACAGAGGAGGAGAAAGCCAAAAGAGACTGCATTCGTGAGATTAGATACTTGGGGGGGTGGAGGATGAGAAAGTAAACAAACAAGAAATTTCAGAGAGTCGAGAATACAGTGGCGAACATGGTCAGCTTTATTTAGGTCTTTGAAATCTGAAAGCCCGAGGGGAGCCAACCAAGGGAAGAACCAGCATAAGAGCATCCCTGACACTGAGGAAGTCTTGTGCAAAGGCCCTGGGGTAGAGGAGTTAGTGCCAGGAAAGCTTGGTGGTTGGAAAGGAGTCAGAGGCGAGCAGAATGGGTTCTTGCCCCTGGAGTTATTGGTTTAATTCTCGGTCCAGGCTCTTGCAGTGGCAAAGAGTGCACTTCCTGTTGTCCCCACAACTTTGTGGGTGCTCTTCCCTCGCGGGGAAGTTCTTTCCTTCTCTTCTCACTGTACTGGCACTCATCTGAATACAGAGCTGCTCTCTGCTCACTGGGCCCATTTCCTTCTACTCTGGGCCCCCACTGGACATTGCACCCCCTTTACAGCGCTTCCCACTTTGCTGCTCGTCTCCCAGCTCTGGGGTGGGGGTCATGTTCATCTTTGTGAGTCCACGGCCCCTTCCAGCCAGCATGTTGGCCTCAGTGGGCTAGAGCTATGCGGCCTGCCTCCCTTCCAGCCCTTTGGAGGGACAGGGGCACTGAGGCCATTGCCCTAGTTATTTTTAGCTTTGAGTGAGCTGCTGGGTCAGTGATGACTCAGCCCTGCAAGCAGAGGGGAGGCTGGAGGGAGTACCCGGCCTGGGCACAGTGTCTGTGAGGACTGTCCAGCAAGCTGCAGGAGCTGGACACTTGACTGCAGCAGCCGCTGGTGAGGTGCGTCTTTCTCCATGAAAAGTCATTAATCCTCCAGCGGGAGTTGCTGGTGGAGGCGACTTCTTGCAGATGAGGCTGTGTGCCCCATGCTCAGGTGCCTGCCCCCAGCAGGTTCTTGGCCCTGCATGCTGCAGCTTCTGTTGGGTCATGGCCCGCCGGTCTGGGTCATCTCGAAGCTGGAGGCGTCCCGTGGAGGGTCACGGTGTGGCATTCCCATGAGCCCCACTCCCAGGACCAGGTGTGCTGGGACTCCCCCTGTGCCCCAAACCTGCACCTGCACAGTGGACGCGCTCCCTGCCAGCTGGTAGAGAGGGGACCCACAGATTTACCATGGGGCTTTGTTTCCACCGGGGCCGCTTAGTCACCACTGGGTATGATAAGACTTTGGAGGAAGCGTTGCCCACCCCCCTGAAATCGGAGCGCATGTGTCCTCCTGGTCCCCGACTCTGCTCAGTTTAAGGGTCTGCCTTCTCCTCTCCCACACCTATTGTGCCCTCTGCACAGGATACATACAGACTCTCCCTCCATCTTTGCTACACGGGCCCTCGAGAGGCAGGGAGACCTGTCTTCTTCTCTCTGGGTGGCCTCGTCCTGCTCTTGTTTTTTGTGGCAGGCGTAGTTACAGCAAATGACAGGGCTCATGTATGATGGTCTCAGCTCATGCTCTTTGCTCATCCTGGACCCATCAGCCGCAGCCAGGGCCAGGAGCAGGACTTGTCTCAGCCCCAGGTGCAGGTGCTGGCACCACATCCCGCTGATGAGTGGCAGCCAGGCCCGAGCCAGCACGCACCAGTCACTCTGCACCCAGAGTGTAGCGCAGAGCCTACCCCTGGGTCACTGCCGCAAGGACCAGTGCTTCTGTCGCTCTTGAGAAGTGTTTCTCTATCAGTAGCTGACTCTCCCAACGGAGGTGAAGTTGTGACCTTGACCTTGAAGTGGCACCATTGTCAACAGAGCGGCACGACCATGCTCGGGGCTGTCTGTGCCCCTCCAAGTTGCAAAAAGTCTCAGGAATATTTACAGTTGGTCTTTAAACAGCAGTGGATACGAATAAAAGAGCAATATCTCACATCATTAGTCCATAAATATGTAGTTTAGTTTTATTTGTCAAATAAAATAACCTGAGATTGAACTGCCTCCTTGAGAGACACGGACATACATACACCCGTCTCCCTGCCCTGCCCCTTTCCCGCCCTCCGTCTGCAGCCCTGCAGGGCCGTTCTCTCCCAAGTGTGCCCTGATCCCTTTCCAGCATTCTGGGGAGACTCCGGCAAGCAGACTGCCCTCCCCCGCCCTCTCGAGGGAAGGCCACCAGTGTCCCCGCTGCCACCTGCTCAGCCACTGGGGTGGGACCTCCTTTTCATTCTCCGAAAGGCTGGGAGCGTGTCGGGGCTGGAACTGGGCTCTCTCCCCTGTTGGAACAGAACAGAGAGGACTCTGCTCTCCCCAACTTGGGGTTCAGGCCATTCCACAGGGTCAGATGGGTGTGTGTGAACTGGCAGGGTCCTAGGGAACCAGCAGGAAGGTGGGGCTACCTCCCCCTGGGGATTCAGTGGAGCTGCCAGTCTCTCTGTCTCTGGGCTTGCCCTACGAGGTGTCACAGTGGAATGAGGGGCTTCAGGGGATGGGGGCTCCCGCCTGCGGCTGTGGCTGGGCGACCCAGTCCTGTCTCTCCGCCACCCCATCTGCACGTGGTGAGTCTCTAAAGAGGAAACTTGAACTTTATCTAACTTGAGCACTGCTCAGCCAGAGCAAAACATGTTCTGATCTGAACTTTAGCAGTTGTTGGTAATTTTTAAAGCAGAAATATTAAAGACAGCTTATCCTGTCAACACACAATATCGCCAAGACTTCAGTATATTAAGTCTGAACTTTATCTCCGAATGTCAGTTCTTTTGCAAAAAGGACTTTGACTTTCAAATTAATGTTCACCTTGTAGGCTCAGAGGCTGCGGCTCCACCAGGGAGCTGAGGCGTGATAGTGAAGGGTGAGGGTCTTGCAGGACACAGCTCTCTGTTGCTCCCCCGCCCCGGTTCAAGGGGCTGTCAGGGCACGCGGTGGACTTGACTTTGCCTGTGCTCTCCTTAGAGGTCCAGCTGTTGCTTCTCCTCGTGTTCTTACAGAGGCTGTGGGCAAGTCATATACAGATTTCAGATGGGTGCCCCAAGTACCCACTAACAGACACCTGCAAACACATGGCAGGCCCAGTTGACAGTTATTGCCCTTCTTTGAGACATGACTGTCCACAGGGGCCATGTCTTATTAAACCAGCCTGCTTTATATTTTTAAGAAGTCAGTCATGGGGCCTCCCTAGTGGTGTAAGGGGTTAAGCACTGCACTGTGAAGCATCTGTAGCCACTGTAGCGCGAGTTCGATCCCCAGTCAAGGAGGGGACCCACATGGCACAGCAGACCTCTCCTGTCTCCCTGCTGCTCCCCTCAGCAGTGTGTTTCAGTGGATCTGCCTGCCTGTTCTGCTCCCCTGCTCTGTCTCTGGTGAGTCCTCTCACCCCTCTACAGAGCTGGCCTGTACCCCAGTTCTTGTATGCACAAATAAATATTAAAAAAAAAAGAAGTTGGTTGTATCATGGGATTCACAGCTATTATATATGTGGTGCTCTCAGCAAAAGGCCCTCGTATGGCCTCGGTGCTACAAACTGATGGAAGAGATGCTGCCATGAGAATTCAGTCTTCTTAGTGATCCAGAAGCAAAGCAGGGAATTTAAAAAATGATAAAACCAGAAAGGAGCAAGGAACCAGGCAGAATGTACCAGCCTGGCTTTTCACTCAGGGCGGCCTCAGTGTGGCAGATGTGGGGAATTGTCGAACATCCGGCCTGGGTGAGGGGTGGCTTGGATGGGGGCAGGGAGCAGGTGGAGCGCTAGGAGAACGGTTCTGATGGGGGAGTGGGGTGCAGGATGGGGGAAGGATGGCTTTCTGTTGCTTATCTCCCAGGAAATCTTACCCTTTGGGTGTCCTTAGGAGTTTCACCTTTTTAAGTGATGGTCATTTTCTCACTGCCAAGATGCTGTTTTTGTGCTGGAGTGCTTGTCAGAAATTGTGACATAAGACAGAACCTTATTCTACTTGCCGTGAACAAAAAGGAATGTGTCTTGTTAGCGGCACAGGCAGTTTGGAAACAGCTCAGGCCGGCGGCTTTTATTGCTTTTGCACAGGAGAGGAAAATGCCACCCAGTTCCACGATGCTCGAACCTTGAGGAGACAGGCAGGGGGAGACCCCAGAACCAGGGGCCTCTGATGGTTCACTCCCGCCCCAGACACTCATTGTCGGGGTGTGCTCAGACCCTGCAGCTGAAATAGACAGCCCGAAGCACTGGGGCAGGCTCCCTGGCCCTGGCCAAGAGTCTCTCCTGGTGCAGATGCCTCCCTGGTGTTGTCCACTCAGTGAAGCCATTTTCAAGGCCAAGTCTGCCCCACGGGCTCGTTCTTCTTGGCTGACACAGGCCCTGCACATGTTAGGCATTCTGAGAAGGGGCTGCCGGTGTGAGCCATGCAAACTGGCTGAGCTGAAATGCGCTGGCGCTCATTTCATCATCGCCCGGAGACACAGCAGGGACTTGTGCCCACCAGAGCTGCCATTGGGGCCAGCTATAGCATCCTGGGCTGGCCTGTCATGCAAACAGCTAAGCAGAAGTTGCAGGAAGAGTATTTTCAGAGCAGTTGTTGACAATCAGTCAGAGTCCAGTAGAAGGTTTAAAATGGTCAAGAAAAAGTCAAAACTGGCAAGCTGGCGTGGATCTAAGGCATCCTGCTGGCCTGGGGAGAGGAGGGCCAAAGCAGGGGGAACACAGGGATGGGGGTGATGGATCGTGGGTGCATGGTGGTGGGACAACAGTGGGGACCATACGTTGTAAGAAAAAAATATAATAATAATAAGAAAAGATAATAATAATAAAAAGATAATAAAATATAATAATAAATAAAAGATGATAATAATAAAAAGAAAAGAAAATGCAGAACCCTTCCCGCCAGCATTTGTTGTGTGAAAGGTGCGCTGCGGGCACCTATGTCCCCCGTGGACGGAGAGCTCTGGGCAGTGCAGGGAGCAAGGTCATGGGGGTGGGGATCACAATCAGGGTCCAGCCTAGTGATAAGCAGAAGCACCTGCAGGCTGCTGCACAGGCCTAACAGCTGCAGAGTACCCCAGGGGAAGGGGGCGTCCTGTCCTCTGAGCCACATATTTAAAAGCTTTGTTGTAGAACGTCCCAAAACCTCTTTCAGGAACAAAAGATTTATTAGTTATTTTTATTGATTTATTTTCTTGTTGTTCATTGTTGGACAGTATTTGATTTCTCCCATCAAGTATAGTTGCTGTAGTTCTCCCAACACTGTACTACCTGTGATCCATCACCATAGTCCTTTGTGCTCCTCCCTCCCATTTTGACCTTCCCCTGCTGGGTGCCTCAGAGCTATGGTCACCTTGCAAGTTTTGTCTTTTTCCTAACCCTTTGTCTGGTTTCTCTATATTCCACCTATGAGTGAAACCATTTGATATTTATCTTTTTCCTTCCGGCTTATCTTACTTAGCATCATCCCTTGCAGCTCCATCCCTTCCAGCTCCATGTTGCTGCAAATGGCATAACTTTATCTTTTTGATGGCTGAGTAGTATTCCATTGTGTATATAGACCACATCTTCTCGGTCCATTCATCTGTTTTGGGTCATTTGCATTGTTTCCATATCTTGGCTATTGTAAACAGTGCCGCATTAATTCCTTTTAGAATTGGTGTTTTTGTGTCCTTTGGGTAGATTCCTAGGAATGAATGAATGAATGAATGAATGAATTGCTGGATCAGTGGAATCTGAGGAACCTCCACATAGCTCCCCACAGTGGTTAGGCTGGTTTACACTCCCACCCGAGTAAGAGGGATGAAGAAAAGTTTTAAATGAGGAAAAGAGTCTCTGCTATTTCCAGGTCTTGCATTCATTCTCCTTCTGGCAGTGGTGAGCAGCCCTGACGCCTGGGACCTGCCCTCCAGGAAGCGGGGGAAAGCTGCGTTGAACAAGGAGGTGAAGAGCACACTGGGTGATGAGCCTTTGATGGTGCTTAAAGGGTAAACCCTTGTTCGTATGAGGAGCATCGTTCACATGTGGACCTCGATGGCCTTGGTCCAAGTGCGTTTCACCATCTTCTCTGGAATGAGCTGCTGCGTGGCAATCGGACAGGCATCATGCAGGAATGAGACCAAAAGCAGCTATGGGGGGGCTTGGCCTTTGCTCCAGGTCCTCATGTGCTCCCGACTAGTTTCTGGTACCTGCAATCCTTCCAGAAGGCCCATATTGCCAGTGTTGCTCCTGGAGAGATGGGTGGTGTCTCCATCCAGTAGCTGAGGACTTGGCAATACAAGCAGCTCACAGGTGCTGATTGATTATCTGATTCACTTTTCTTTAGTATTTATTTTTATTTATACCTACAAGAGCTGGGTGTAGGCCAGATGTGTGAGGAGGACGAGAGGATTCGCCAGAGACAGAGTGGGGAGCAGGACAGGCAGATCGACTGGAATACACTGCTGAGGGGAGCAGCAGGTGAGGCAGGAGGGGTCTGTTACACAACGTGGGTCACCTCTGTGGCTGGGGATTGAACTCGTGCTGCAGTGTCTGAGACAGCTTCATGGTGCTGCGATTTAACCCCTTGTACCACCAGGGAGGCCCTGTCTGATGCACATTTAGTTGACCATCCTCTCCCCCTCCTCAATAAGGCAGTGAAGGTATAAGAAGCAATATTCTGAGAGTCGAGTTTGTATTTTTTCCTCATGTTTTCTCAACAAGTTTCCCACGGTGATTGCAGAGTGTGAATGTAACAGCCACCTTCTCAGGGAGGTGCTGTCAGGATGGACCTGTGCCCGCAGTACACATGGGTCTTAGGGCCACCAGGGCCTTGAGTACAGCAGGAAGGAGGGGCAGGCCTGGAGAGGGAGCTGAGCAGCTAGAGCAAGTGGGCAGGGGTTCCAGCAGCTTGTCTGGGCAGAGGAGGGCAGGGGACACTCAATTTGGAAAAGTGGATGATAACTCGGTGGAAGAACAGTACAAGGAAATTCTGTTGATGACTCAGTTCCAGCATCAAAGTCCCAGCCTTCCATGACGGGGCAACCGAGGCCGTGGACTTCGGTGCATCAGTTAGTTAAACTAGAAGAGAAGCTTCCGTCATGCCAGGAAAAATGGCAGACTCAAGGCTAACTTTGAGGATGGCTGTACACTCACGATCCAACACTTCTTTTCCCTGGGCTAAACTGGTTCAGTTCTTGGTGCTTAAGTGTTTGGCGGTAGGACAGTTTGGCTCCCATAGAAATTCCCGGAATCACAGAGTTTTGGGAGAGAGAGACCCTGGAAGAAACAGGAAAGGCAGGCAGGAGGAGAGGCCAGTCAGGGACACTGCAGCCAAACACAGGGGTGCACTTCACCAATGCCACCCCCCTGCGAAGCCCCCCTCTGTGGCAGATGCATCTGCCATGCACACAACTTAGGACAGGACAGAGGAAACTCTTGGACCTCTGGGATCCACCATGTCTCAGCGAAGTGAAGCAGACTTTGGTTGGAGAACAAAGCGATCCAAGCAAAACAGTCTAATAATAATAATAATAATAATAATAATAATAATAATAATCTGCGCCACCAGGGATCCCCAAAGGACATCTGCTGACTCAATCACGGTGCCATTTCGATCTTTCCCTGTTTTTCCAGAGACAGATAAAAAGAAAAGAAAAGCACCAACTGCCTCTCCGCTGATAACACAAACACAACTGTAAATAAACATATCAACGTCTGCCTACAAGTCACATTTATGCCGAGTCCGTACTCCCAGCGATTCTTTCGTTACCAAGTAAATATCCTGGGAGCCAAGAAACGGTGCTGTTAATTCAGTCTTGGGGTTTGGGGTAAAGTTGGACTGTCTGTGAATAAAGAGGTGAAGCTAATTAAGTGGTGCTCGTTGGGGATTTTGAAAAGAAGAGGCTGCTTGCAGGAAGGTAATTATATCTTCATTGACCCTCGCACGGTCCCCGCCCCGGTCGCATCCCCGCCTGGCGTGTGACATCTCCTTTCGGGATGGGCCACCGTCACCCGCCTCAGCCCCCTCTCCACGGTTGCGTTTTCTAATCAGTTCACATGATTGAGCTTCCACCGACTGATGCTTTACTTAATTCCTTTCGCCTGTAGGGTGTGAGACTTGGAGGGCCTCTCGTCAAAACTTTGGAGGCTTCTGTCAGTTTGAAAAGAACATGACCTTTAAATTGTATCAGTATGTTTGCTGGTGCATAAGGGAAAGGAAAAGGTTCGTCCTGATGGAAAACCTCTCGGAGACCAAGGAGTAATTCAGAGGGAACGGGCCCAGCAAGTTCATTTGTTTATACATAATGTGCTGAGGGCGTGAGAATGGGGGCCGTGCACCTGCTGCTGGGAAGGGTCACCCGTCGGGGTGTGTACTAGTCTCTCTGGGGGGATTCCCCTTTCCATTGTTGCCCATCTCTGAACCACCACTGTCGTCACACAGGTAAACCAGCTGCCGTTACTGCAACTGAGGGACAGATTTTAAGAAAGAATTTTCTATCCAACTGTCAGTCTGGAGTTGAATTATTCACTCTTCAAAGGGATTAGCCAGGCCCGTCCCGATGCTGGGTGTTTCAGGCAGGAAGAGGAGGGGAGGTGGGAAAGTTCATGTAAAAACTGTTCTTTAGCAATCAGGCCATCTATGTTGATGCCATTGGGAAGTTTCGTTGGGGTGGGAAGAATTCAGGACACATCTGTTTTACCCACACATGCACACACACACGTGTGCGTGTGCTTCTTGGGTGTTACGTAGTTTGTATTGTGTTGATTGGTGGAATTTTCTGTTTTTAAGTTACATGATTTTGAATTTAGAGAGCCTTTCACTGTGACTCTTTGTATCAGGGTTTGTTACCATGCTCCTCTTTTTTCCAGTTAAAATATTTTGATTTACATTGCACAAGAAAATTGAGGTTAAGATAATGGACATTTCTTGGTTTAAGAAGGTGACCAAAAATAACAATTTGAGCATGGGGCAGCCATACACTTATTTTTAGTCATTTTTCATTTGTAACTGGTTGTCTCTCAGAATCAAGCAAGCTGCCCACGTCTGCCGTGGGGCGGGGGGTGGCAACTGGCCCAGAGGTTTGTGTGTGCGTGTGAAGTGGGAGCTGGTTAACGTCCATATCTAGTGTGTGTTTGCTTCTGACACTGGGATCCAGCTCCTGTTTTCTTGGCGAGTGTTGTGCTGTTTCCAAAGGTGAATAATTTTGGAAAAAAAAAGGTGGCTCCCTTCGAAGACACTCCAGTTAGCAGCATGCTCGGTGGGCTCTTTGTATAAATATATTGTGATCGACGCTATATTTGCTCTTTGCAGCAGACAAGAGAGGTGAGCGGGTCCCCAACTCCAGGTCCTGTTTATCTTTGAGCTGTGAAGCAGGAGCATTTGTCAGTTTAGGTGAAGTGCCTCGCCCCGACCACCTGCCACCACGCTGGGAAGTATTGACTGAGTCCAATGCAAAATGGGAATTGAAACGTACTTGATGGAATTAAAACATTAGTATTGGCTTTCGGTTCTTGGTTCTCTGGCTCCTGTAATAAATGCAGGGCATCTTAAAAATAAAAGCCAAGAAACCAAGAGAAAACAGCCAGACGCCTTTGCAAGACAGAGGCGGCACAAAAGCGCTCTGCAAGGTTTGAGAATTGATTTTCTCCACCGTAGACTCGGGCAACTGTTTCATCTCCAACTTTGACATATACTTTTCATTTATTTTAAGTGCAATGCTTTTATTTTTACTACGGGCATATGAAGACACTGTGACATGCTAGATAAATGAAACCATCCTGATGGCCACATTAAGCCATACAGAGGGAATCTTACAAAGGAAAAAAAATCTGCCCATCCCCATTTGCTGTCCCATCACTGTTTATAAACATGTATTGGGTTGGCAGAAAAGGCATGATGTATTTTTTTCTGTTTTCAAGCAAAAATGTGTCGTGACTTTTCTGACAAGCCAATACATTCATGGGCCTCTCCACAGGGCAAGGGCACAGGATTTGGGGTCAGACTTCTTGCAGGGAAGTCCGTGGGGTGTCTCAGGAGGGAACTTCCTACAGGCTGTGGATCTGGGTGTGGTCTCTGGTCACTTTATCAAATTAGGTCTCATATTTGCCAAAATGGCAGAAACCCACTTGTGTTTCTGCCCCTGTACCTGCTCCTGGAGGAGGCACAGGCCCATGTTTATTTCCAGCTCTTGGGGCTCTGAGTTGACCATGATGAGCCGGTGTGCAAGGCCCCAGGTGAGCCGGTGTGCAAGGCCCCAGGTGGAGCCGGTGTGGTGCAAGGCCCCAGGTGAGCCGGTGTGCAAGGCCCCAGGTGGAGCCGGTGTGTAAGGCCCCAGGTGAGCCGGTGTGCAAGGCCCCAGGTGAGCCGGTGTGCAAGGCCCCAGGTAGTCCAGGCCCAGTGATTTAATTCCATCTGCCAGGCTTTGGGGAAATTCCCGTTTTGACTGCCACCCTGAAGCTCCCCAAGAGTAGCAGGCTTGGACTAGGAAAGCATAAAGCCCCAAGGGGCCCCCCTGGGTTCTGAACAGATCCCTTTACTTATGCTCACGCTGTTTCCAACCATCTCTTTGAGAGCAAAGAGTGGGTACTGTTTTCTAAGAGGTTCCCCTCTCCCCTCCATTCCAGCAGCTAGAGTTTCAGACACAGCTGGCCCGGAGTCACTCTCCCTCAGCCTAATTCTTGCTCAGGCCCAGCAGAGCCAAACCTCAGCTTTGGGAAGGTGAGGTGGTAAATGGGGGATCACGAGGGCAGGAGGGGACTTCCACCTGGCCCCATTGAGCCTCTAGGGTTGCCCAGCATCTTCCAGTCCTTCCTTCAGGATCACTTGGCTGCTGCTTTTTTTTTTTTTTAAAGATTTATTTATTTATGCACACAAGAGCTGGGTTACAGGCCAGAGGTGTGGGGGGGGGGGGGTGAGAGGACTCACCAGAGACAGAGCGGGGAGCAGAACAGGCAGACTGACAAACACACTGCCGAGGGGAGCAGTGGGCGAGGCAGGAGAGGTCTGCTGCGCCATGTGGGTCAGCTCCCTGGCGGGCTGCAGGAATCGAACTCGTGCTGCAGTGGCTGCAGTTTGCTTCACAGTGCATTGCTTAACCCACTGCGCCACCAGGGAGGCCCCACTTGGCTTATTCTGAAGTGACCTGAAGATTTCTCGTTCCCTTTCTCGCCCAGTCCCCTGTGCTTTGCGGGCTGCTTTCTCAGGCCTTATAGGACGGTGTGTTTGACCAGTGAGATTTGCTTGGCTTCAGCGTCTCTTTCATTCTGGACTCTGAAGCCCCAAGTTCTCAGGGTATCTAACGCTACCCCAGTCAGTGCTCTAGGGGTTTATTTCAGGGACGCTGCAGGGTGAAGCAACATGAGGGGGCCCTTTGACCTCAGCCCAAGCGTCCTCTGGTCCGAGGAGCTCAGGGTCGTTTCTGGCGACTTTTCCAAGCGTGGGCTGGCACCCCGGCTTCTGGGCTGGCACCCCGGCTTCAGGTGGAGCGAGAGCAGCTGGGCTGACAGAGCAGCGAGTAGCGTCCTGGGGTCTGAACCTTTCCCGAGACGTGGGCCGCGTGAGCGAGGTAGATCTGTGACTCTCCAGACACAGTTTGAGTGAATTGCTTTCAGCTTTCTCGAAATGCTAATGTTGATATTGTTTACGTCTGGTCGCATTGTTTTCCACTTTAAAATTACAGCTTTAGTACATTAAGCTAATTTCATAATACTGTATTAACTTAATATTCCATAAATCACACATGTCAGATTGCATTGTCGCAGATGCACAAAACCCAGATTTATTCCGCTCTCCAAACTCACGTATTCATAATTTGCTCCAGCGAGCCCCGTGCCACCATATAGGGTTAAGGAATTACACATTCCAATGCCAGGCACAGATCACGCTGCCCTCTCTCTCCACAATTGTTCTCCATACAAATTGAAACAATATATTTCCAGCCATTTTCATAGTTGTAATTACTAGCAAAAATCGTAATACTGCGAACATATTTTAAACACCTGCACTTTGGGTCGGACTCATTTTTTTTTTTCTTTTTTAGCTGAGTGTTTCCATTTGAATTAAGGTTGAGGAAACTCACTGGTGGTAGCAATGGCTGGGTATGTTTTTTTGGGGGGGTGCGGGGGGACATTATAACTTTTGACTCGGAGAGAAGAGGCCGGTGGGAGGGACTCAGCTTGTCCCCCTCCCTGCAGTTGCCCTCTTAGCTCTCTCGTTCCACCTTGGCAAAGGGGACTGGGCCCGTTGGCTCTCCAAACAGCCTGGCCCACTGGCAAGGGTGTAACTGTCCTTGCTTCAGCCCTGCTTGCTGGTTCCAGGGAACAAAGGGAAGCAGGGAAGCTCTCTATGGGGGACATGGTGGTGGGCTGGGCCCCTGAGGAGACTCTGTAGGTTTTTAAGCACACACTGTCTAATCGGGCTCTGACAAGTCCATTGTAAATCAAAGGTCTGGTAAGTGGGGATGCCAGAAATGTTTGATCTCCTTCCAAGCCTTGAAACAACTTGCTTATTTTTTCTGCAGTTTGGCTCCTCACTAAAATAAAACATTGCGAGATGAATGTTCTGACGGGTCATTGCGTGTCAAGCTGTCAGTCTGTAATGGTTACATATTTCAGCTGGATTGAGGTGGTGCTGGCTGGGGGAGGTCTGGGAGAAAGAGAGAGGCAGAGAGATAGGGTAAGGAAGGAGACAAAGAGTAACAAGATTTCTGCTTTCTCCTTGTGGCTGATCTTCATTTAAACCAAACACTTGTCATGTTCAGGGGAAGTTTTATAAATTTTTAATGATATTGGGTACAACTGGTGCTTTGAAATTTGCTGTACTTTAATTTTTTCTTCGTTAGCAAAGGTTCACTAATGCATTGAAGTGCTAAGAGCGTATCCTAGGGATGCCACGATAATTGTGTTGTTAATAATATTGTGGCACTAGTAATGTTCTCCTGGTAATCAAGGCATGAGATTTTTTTTTAATATATTCAGTTATTACACTGCATCTCGTACAAATCATGTCAATTACAATTGCCAGCCTGTGACAGTTAAAATAATTGTATACGTTTTCTAGAATTTTCCATTGGCTTGGCTAATCAAGCTAAAAAAAAATCAACACATTATTTGCATTAATTTTGTTTCTAGTCTATTTCCACTCCTAAATCATTTGTCCATCTACTTCAAAAGGCAGAACAGTAAGTATTTTAATAATAAATATACAAACACACTCACACCAACCTAATTTAAGAATACTTCTATAGGTCTAGGAAGATGGAATCATCTGGTAGGAATGTTTTGTGTGGCCGGGTTTATGGCTTTCACTGGTGTGCGTGAATGCTGATACTCAGTTTGCATTGTGTACACTTGGGATATGTGGATTCTATGTTTATATAGACAAACCTTGTAAGAACATTCACCGTAGCATTTTCTATTTCTGTATTCAGTCTGTAGTTCTGTCTAGATCAGGAAAATTGCATGATTTTGGTTTTTCCTTTTTGGCTTCACTGAAATAGCTCAATATTCCTCTGCACCAGGAAATGATGTATGTAATTCTTTGCAGAACAGCACTGCAAATTTGCAGCTCAAACACTAGTCTTCCACGTCCACGAGCTTTACCTCCTGACCAGCGCTGAAGGTTTCTTTATTTGGAAGTAAAATAGCTAAACATTCAAAAAGTACTGAGCACGTGAGAGCCGCTGCATGTGGGATCCCCTAGGTGTCTCAGCAAATTTCCCCAAAGTCCGCAGTCTCCCTCTGTTACCCTGTGTCCCTTCCTGTTACAGCAGGAATAGGGAGGTGACATGGGAGCATTTCTGAGTGAGCACCCCAGTGTGCACACGAGCCTGGGGGTTGATGCTGGAGACTGTGGGGGCCCTTTGCTGCCTGCCTGCCAGCAGCCCCGCTGTACACAGAGGAGGGGGTCGGGGACGGGGTGAGGTGTCTGCCCAGGGAGACTCTCAGACAGATCCTCTCAGACAGAGCCTATGGCGTGCGTCAGCCTGGCCTGTTTCATCTGGCAAGCAGGAGCGTAGCGATTTCGCAGCTCCTCCAACAAGAAGGACTGGCAGGTCTTGCAAAGTAACAGTGGCAGAAGGTTCTGGGAAACGACAGGTGGACAGACAGGATTATCTGAGCAATTTTCAGGCAGCTAGGCGATATAATGTGGAGTAATAAATAAGCTCCCCAATTCCTGAGGCCCTCCCCACCCCTCGCCTTGCTCGCCACCTCCTTCTAGACCACACGTATGGCATCCAAATTTTGCACGAGGGTCATGGTTGCAGGTTATGGGGGGTCAGGGAAACAAGATATTCCCCCCCTATTTAATGCAATCATGTTCTCTTAAACATGGCTTGAACAAATCATCTCTCAAAACGTAGAATTTATTTCTCAACTTTGCCTGGAGGTACAGCAGAGAGAACAGATTTTTTCCCTCTCTCTGGCCCTTTGAGTCCTGACCATGCAGAATGGATGGCTTTAGAACTGTACACGGACAGGAAAATCAATGCGTCATACCAGGAGGCTTCAGGGGTTAGGTTCCCATGTCCATGTCAACAAGGCTATTGGTTTTTTTAATGCTCCAAAGTTATCACTTCCCGCCTGCAAGAGCCACCACTGTGACTTGTGTGGTCAAACCTTAACAAAAGAATTTCCCTTTGCCCACCGCTCGGTGGCATGGAATTTAATTACCGTGCAGGGAGAATTTTTCCAAGTATGACAATCGAAAACAAACAGGCAGGCCCCCAACAGCAGACGTTCCCAGGGCAACTGGGTGGGGCCTTACAAGGGAGCCGGGACCTTGCGGGGTGCTGGGACCTCATGTCTGTACCTGGTCTCAGCTCCAGAAGGGCAGCCAAGAGGCCCAGTGGATCTGCCACCTCTGGAGGCCCTCAGAATGCAGCTTCCTAAAAGCGAGCGCGGCTGGCCTCCTTCAGGAGGGTCGTCTCGGTGTCTGCTGGGCTTGGGGGGGTGGAGTGGACTTCTCCCCTGCTTTAACCACCACTTCCCCACCCAGGATGCTTCAGTCGGTCAATAGAAGTACCTGCCATCAGGTCAAGATGACGTTGCTTTAAATAATACTTGTCATTAGATTTTAAACCGAGGATCCGAAAATGAGGCTGTGGTTAAATCTCTGTCAATCAAATCAGTCCAACGACTGCACTTGGTTTACTGGGCTGGGAGGCATCTCCGGGCCCGCGGCACACGCACACCTGGAATTTCTCAGGTTCGCCGAGCTGGAGGCCGCCCGGGACCCGGCCCCTCCGACACCTCCAGGCAGACCAGTGCCCTCCTGAAAGCGCCCTTTGATCTGGGCTCGGTCCTGGAGGCCCCCTCCCCCATCTGCTTTTCCCTGGGCTGTCCTGTCGGAGGTGACACAGAGCTAACACCACAGTGCTGGAGGCCACGCTGAGCATTGCTCACTCGCAGCAGGCGGATGAAAAGGCAGTGCAGATGTAATTTGTTTTCAATGGCTGTTTCAAAAGAATAATTGTGGTGACATTGCGGGATCAATATTATAGATTTTTGTTTTCAAGTACACTGTATGTGTGGTGCTAAGGGGAGGCAGGAAATACAACACTGCAGCCTGAATACAATAAAAATGGATTGAGGTCTGCGGGTATTTGTCGGCTGCTAGCCATCACAGGTTTGGAACATCATTGGTGGGATTACCGAGTTTGTCCTTTGGGTGGGTATTTCATGGCGAATGCATGCACATTTCCTGCAGTTTTCCTCTCCTGCTTCTTTGGGGACCTGTTTCCCGAATCTGTGCAGGGAGATGAGTCTCCCTGCCCCTGACTGGGCTTGCTCACTGTGGGGTGGAGGGGCTGGGCTGGCGTTTCCCGTGCACTGGAGAGCGGGCGTTGAGGTCTGTGGAAGGAGCTGGATGTTCCTACATGAAAATGTCAGCTTCTGAGTCCGAACAGGTGACCCCAGCAGTGGCCTTTATTTTCTCTAGCTCTTCCGCTGGGTCTTGTCAGGACAGACTCCTCACAAGTGTTGGTGGGTCCTGGCCGGAACCAGGGGTTTCCGTGATTCCTGGAGCATCTCCCCAAGCCCCCCGTCAGAAAGCCTTGGGCTGCAGCCTCGTGCGTCCGCAGCGCGCTCTTTAGAGAAATGCAGTGCTCAGGGAGCTCCTCTGAGCGTAACGACTGTCACTTTAAAACCCCATGAACGCCAGATGGGGTGATCAAGGCCTCTGAGTTCAGGCGGGTTTCCTGATTTGGGGTAACTAGACAAAAATGTCGCTCCCATGGTGAAAATTATATGAACAAAGAATTAGTAATAAAGCTGAATAAATGTAATGAGATGTGAAAGAGAGCATGGTGCTCCTTCCCCCCTGTCTTTTGTAATTAGCCCTTGAGAGGAATGGAAATTCCCGCAAAATACCTTTTAGATTCTAACCGGCTTCAAATTGTAAATGGAAATGATTTGTTTTGGGGTGAGGGAATCGTCAGGTAGAGAGCAGGCTGCAGAAGGACACCTAGAGCATGGAAACTGGAAATATGGCTCAATCGACTCATTTAATGGATGGGGAAACTGAGGCACAGTTGTTCCTAGGGCACTGCCTGGTTTCCCCATGGGTATGAAGTTTGAGTTCCAACCCAAAGCTTTCCAAAGTCCATGAATGTGACTCTTGGGTGGGTATGTTTTGTTTGGATATCACAGCATCTTTATTTTCATTTTCTTTTTATTTTTTTTAAAGATTTATTTATTTATGCATACAAGCACTGGGGTACAGGCCAGAGGTGTGTGTGTGGGGGGTAAGAGGATTCACCACAGAGAGCAGGGAGCAGAACAGGCAGATCAACGGAAGTACACTGCTGAGGGGAGCAGCGGGCGAGGCAGGAGATGTCTGCTGCGCCATGTGGGTCCCCTCCCTGGCCGGCAGCAGGGATTGAACTCGTGCTGCAGTGGCTGCGGTTAGCTTCATAGTGCGTTGCTTAACCCACTGCGCCACCAGGGAGGCCCTTCATTTTCTTTTTAAAAGCTGAGGGTGAATATAAAATTGGGAGAGTTGGATCATAGTCCGATTCTAGAATCTTTTGAAAAAATCAGACTATTTAGCAACACTGTTCCCATATCCTGCGGGCTGGCATCTGGCTGGGGTGGGGCCCTGGTGCTTCCTTTGTGGGGGTGACATTAATTCGCCTATTAGAAAGCTCAGGCCAGCAGCCCTTGAGTGCGCTGCTCCAGGACTGGAGACTGAGCCGAAACGTCTGTGAGCTGGACTTGCTTCGTTCCCGTAGCCGTAGCGCAGGATTAGTGAGTAGGCCTTGATCGGCACCCCTGGCCTCTGACACCCTGTGTTAGCAGTGTATGTGCCTGTGTGATATAAACTGTCTGGAGAAATAAAAACCAAAGCATCTCCACATTTCAAAATAGCCAGATGTTTACATTCACACTTCCTGAGGATTTAATTCAATAAACATTTGCCTCGTTCCTCACTTTGAAGTTCAGACAAGAGGGAACTCCTTCTCTCAAGGAGCTCACAGTCTAAGAGAAATAAAGAAAGGTATGAACTACCTATGAGGAAGACTCAGGTATAGTTTCCTGAGTACTTATTGTGAATGAGGCTGCCCGACCACCTTTTAGTTCACCGGACACAAAAACACCCTCAAAACACAGGCAGCAGCGAAAGTCTGCATTTATGTGTTGGGGGTTTGAATCTAGCTTAAGGTAGAATTAGCATCTTAATGTAACAGATATTTATTGTTGGCTATGAGTTAGCCATTGTGCTAGGGGCTGGAGCTATAATGGTGAGCAAAATAAACATTAATCAAATAATGACACAAATATATAATTCAGGCTAATAACTCTTACGAAGGAAGAGTGTTAATGCCGTGAGCACATGTGACCTAATAATCTGATCAAGACTAGAGAAGGTCAAGGGCTTCCAGGAAGGCTGCATTTGGTCCGAAGGTTGAAGATGAGTGGGAGAATAGAAGACTTTTCTATGCAGAGAAATCAGCACGTGCAAAGGCCCTGGGGAAAGAGCTAGCATGTCACACCTAAGGAACTCAAGGAAGGCCAGTATAGCTGGAACAGAGACAGAAGAAGGGGAGGTGTGAGGAGGAGCTGGAGAACTGGAACAGTGGGTGCTGAGTCAAACAGGATCTACGGTCCAGGGTTAGACATTTGCTCTTTGTCCTCAGAGGAAGAGGTAAGAAGGGTCTAGGCATGTATGTATGTCTGCATGGTGACAAAACCAGATCTGTATTTTAACATTTATCCTAATTGGAGACATATTCAGAAGAAACTGATTTATTAGTAGAATGTTCATTGGGGGAATGCTTTTAGGAACAACATCTGAGAAGGAAGAGTAAGATGGAGCAGAGGAAGCCAGAGTTAAGACATCATGAAGTTGAAACACAGGCCTCAGCAAACCCTATGGAATATTCTGGAGCCAGAATGACTCTGCAGAAATGTCCTGCACCGAGGCAAGAGGTTTGGGCCTCCCCACTACCCCAAGCTCAACTACCAGTCATTAGATATGTGGGCTCCCCTAGGGAGGAGGTGCTATCTTGGATAAAGTTATTCTCCTCAGCTGAGGACAGTTTCTAAGGAGGAACTCAGTTGAGAGATGTCAGCTGCCAAACCCCCAGGAGCTAGGAAGACCACCACACACAGAGACCACTACATTCCACCCCTTGACAACACAGGTTACTTATTTCTTATAACACATTTTTGTGAGCAGCTCATCTGGGATCCTCATATTTTCTGGGGAGACCTCTAAGAGGTGAGTTAGTGGGACTAACTGCAATTTCTGACACTGAGACTGATCTTTGACCACCAAGGAGGCATCCTCATGCCATTATTCTCCTCCATGGTAGAACATCCACTGGTCTGAGCGTCCCACCTGGTACGATGATGATGCCTTTAGCTCTACAGGAAATGATGCTCTGCTGATCTGGCCCTTCCGTCATGGTTGTGCAGTCACTTGTTTCTTTGAAGATGGGGCTTTGGTGACAAGAGGTGCCCCGGAGTATCATTCAGCTGCCTTCATTATGTAACATCCCTGTCTCCCCTTTACTTTCTTGAAAGACTCTTGGCACAGAAACCCTAAATAAACAGATGACAACTGCAGCTAAAAACGTAACTGGACTCTTGCCAAGTGCCCTGGTAGAAAAGTTGCTGGTCTGAGAATCAGGACCTTCAGATTCACAGGCCTAGAATCACCAAATTCCCTAAGGGTAGCAAACAAATTCCCTAAGTGGATAAATCGCTTGGGAGATGGAAAGTGGGGGCACTCCTGCTTCCTGACCCCATGGAATTTGTCTATTTAAGACTCAGAATCATAGGACTTTCATTGCTTTGGAGCGTATATTGTGTCCTGAGAAGGAGATCCTGTTCTTTCAGGTTATCAGCTCAGTTGATGCGCAGACTGAGTCTTTGAAGGGCTATTTTATTATCTGTCAAGCTGGAAGCTTTCTCTGTGTTGTGGTGACTGACAGAACCAGTGGAGCTCAGGGTCAAATTGCAACTGTCACACTTTCTGTGTTATAAAGGGGTCTCTTGGTACAATGTAACATCATATGCAATTCACTCTTGGTGTAAAGCTTTAGATACCAGCACTAGCTAAAGATCTGTGGTCAGGAAAAGCAAATTCATATCACAAATATGTGTCAATCCCAGTTAAGTTCAATCACTACCTTTATTAGATGGAAGGGCTTCAAAGAAACAAGTTGCCCCTAAGAGAATGGTTAGCCTACCTGGGGTATGACGCTATATCAGAGACTCAGTATTGGGGTCTGGTCTGCCCAGCTGGGCGTTCAGCAGTGGTAGTACATAGATTGGCCTTCGAGAATGGGATCCCATGATATTGGGCCCATGCCTAATCATAATGCTACGTGTTTCTGCTCCATTCAAAGGCTGACTGACATCAACCTGCTGAGTCATTCATTCTGCTTGATCATGCTTCTTTCATGCTTTCTGGGGGACATTGGCATGCCATCCAAAGATCACCAGGCTTTGCATCTTCCCAAAGATCCATTTTTTATGCCTTTCCCCCCAGATCACTTAGTCTGTAGTTTCCAAGGTTTCTTGACCAACGAGCCAAGTCATTTGCCACTGCCCATGATTCTATTTCTGTTCTTATAGAAGGCCATTTCTTTTCCTAGACAGAGTAAACTACCAGGTTAACCACCTGCAGCTGAAGCTATTGGGAAGCTTTTTCCCTCTCTGCTGTCTTTCGAGGTCATCACTATGTGTGATGACTGTAACGGGGGTTGGTTTGAAGCCTGTATTTACATTCTGAGCTGAGAACAAGCTCAGTCTTTCCTCATTGTCATCAGTTACTCATTGAAATATCTGTGGTTCCATAGGTGTGAGGGAGGAAGAGGTTCTGGTGTCGAAGAGGTTCTGCATGACCTGAGTCTGGGCTACCAACTCGTGCACGTTATTTATGACCTCTGACCTGACTTATGCCAAACCTGGATGAAATTTTCCACTTGTACTGGATGGCTTCTGGATCTATCTAATGGATTAAGTTCTCACTGTGTGGTCATAGGCTATCCCACAGATGGACAGGAGTTGTTCTGTTGTTAGTTGTTGTATAATTCTTTACTGTACAAACTCTGTTCATCTCATTCCACTTCAGTTACCTCTAATAACACCATGTCTGTTGGGTCATGAATTCTGGACCTGCTATAGATCCCTCATGGATCCAGGGCCCTTTTGGAAGTTGGAAGACAATCTTACCATTCAGTAAATAGACTGGAGTAATATTCTGAAATTTGGAATAACTGCCTCTGGAACCCAACCAAGTGCTTTCTATTTATTTACGAGAAATGTGAGATGCAGTAATTTATCCTTTCATATGAATGGAATGTCCTTGACCACTGGGCCCCCGAGAACATCATTGATTTGGTGGGTTTCTGAATTTTGTTAGGGGTCATTTCCTGCCTTGTGGAATATATGCATCTTATAGGTTGTCCATTGTCATTTTTCAGGCTCTGTCTGATTTGGGGAGAATCAGACTGGTGAATAAAAATTTGACAAGAGCCACCTCTCTTTCATCACATGCCCATTTATGATCTTGGCGGGGTGCAGGAACAGTTTTAGAGACTTTCCCTTGGCCTTCTTCACTGTGACAGTTCTTACCTAAAGGTTAGGAACAAAGAGACAATTCAGAGATCTACCAACTTCAACTAGGTCCATTTTTCAGTGAAACATCATGGAAACTTAGACAGTGCCCCCAGGTAGTCCTAGTTGAAGCTGAATTTGAGCCAAGATTTTATTTTGTTTTTCCCTGGGCTCCATTTTTACACTCTCAGGTCAGTTTGCTAGGAAGCATAGAGGTGAGTGGAGGGAGCAGTTGGACATGGTTGAATGTGATGTGGGCCCAAGTCTGAGAACAATGGCAGGAGGTGAAGTAGCCTGGGGCTTCACACTGTGTGGGCCATAGGAATGTCATGAAATGGTAGAACATTAAATGAGAGTGAGTCACCAGGTAGGTAAATTATTCCTTTTTCAATTCAAAGCATTTGAGTATGTTCCATGGGTCTTGAATGGACAGATGGGGGCCTCTTGGGGTAGGAGTTGGGGCAAGAATAGATTTCACATCCAGATGCGGGCTGCCATTTGACTGATCTTTCCAGTCTTCTCTTCCTCAAGCTCTGTAAACGAGGCTAAGTTCCCTTCTCCTCAGATGAGAAATATCGGAACAGCTTCCTTCGGGGGAGCTGGTGAGCTTATTCCCGGTGTGTGGGTCAGCGTCATCCCATCTTGGGCGTGACGTCCACGCCCCGTGGCCTTGATGACACATGTGGCCTTGATGACATATGTGCCGTGTGAGCTGTGAACCCGGGAGGCACCCCACTGTCTCCAGTTCCCACAGAAGGAAAACGGTGGCCTGATTTCACCTGCTGGTTCTGAACGTTTTAATGAATCTGTAGTAGAACAAAACTTTTAGGATTTAAATTGACTGACTATTGAGCTGCTTTGGACCCTTTGAAAGCTTGGGCATGTTCTCCGTGGAATCTGCAGCGCCCCTGCTCAGTTTTGGGTCAGGACACGGACTCATTGAAGCGTCTTTATTTCATCAGGTCAAAAGGGGAATCACTTTGGGACGCAATGCTATTTCTTTTGGGCAAGAATTCCTAAGACCATGTTTTATTTTATTGCTGCTGTTTCAAATGATCACAAGCTTAGTGACTTAAACAATATGTTGGTTTTCTCGCGGTTCTGTTCATCAGAAGTCCAACGCAGTTCTTACTGGGCTGAAATTGAGGTGTTCCTTTTAAGGCTTGATGAAAACATTCATCTCTGTGCTTTTTCCCGGCATCCACGGGCTGCTCTCGCGCCTGCGGCTCACGGCCCCCATCTCCCAAGCCGACATAGTTGCGTCCATCTAACACGTTTTGTCTTCACTTCTTTGTCTCTGGCCAAAACCAGGAAAGGGTTCCTATCTCTTTTTCTTTTAGGAATTCAAGCGGGTAGTTGGGTCCACAGGGTAATCCAGGATCACGGCCCCGTCTCCAGAATGTGTACCCTTAACCACAGCTGCTAAGTCCCTTTTGCCATGTAAGGCAACATATTCCAGGTTCCAGGCCAAGGGTGTAGACATTTTTGGGGGGCCATTATTCTGTCCGCCACAGACCATAACATTTGAAAGACTCAGGAATCAGATCTTAATCTCTGGCCTCCCACTCGTTTTGGAATTCCTTCTGAAGCATTCCTGACAGATGTGTATCCAGGCTCTGATTGAACACCCGGTCAGCGTGAGCTCTGTGCTCTCGAGTGTGTGTTCCTTGGAGGCTCTCACCAGCAGCCCTTCAACATCTCTTCAGATTGATTTGTTTGTTTTCAGATTCAAGATTGAATCTGGAATTTTCTGGAATGAACACAGCAAAAAGCTCCTGCAACAGGACTTTGAACTGGCTCCTCAGGCCATGTCACCATGTTGTGTTTGCAAGTGGTGGGAGCTCGGACTGGGATCTTTCCACCAGACCCAGGATGCAGGAGGTGTCCTGTGAGTGATGGCATCAGCTTTTGGCAGCCTCTTTGCCTCTCGAGAACCTGGGGGTTGATGGTGTCCTGTGTGTAGGGCCCACTCATTCACTGAGGCATGAATATTTATTGAAACACTGTGTGCACCAGGCATTGCTCTAGGTAGCAGGAATAAGGTGAAGTCTATCTCTCACGGAACTTCCATTCAATGCTGGGGAGGGGTGAGAAATAATAAACAAGCAAGTCCACGTTGTCATACCCCAGAGAAATGAGTGCTAAGAACGAGAACACAGCAGAGTCCCGGGAGGGAGCTGTTGGGGCTGATGGGGCTGTTGTATGTGAAATGCTTGGGCAGTCCTCTCCGGGAAGGACATACTGAATAAAGTGGTGAATGGGGTCAGAGGTCACCTACGTAGCGCTAGAGAATGCTATAAAATTCTGAGATTTCAACCAATATCTATTTCTACCTCTTCTTTCTTTTTTTTTTAAATATTTTTAAAATTTATTTATGCACAAAAGAACTGGGGTGTAGGTCAGAGGTGTTGGGGGTGAGAGGATTCACCAAACAGAGTGGGGAGCACAATAGGTGTATTGACTGAAATATACTGCTGAGGGGAGGATCGGACCAGAGAGGAGAGGTCTGCTGCGCCATGTGGGTCAGCTCCCTGGCTGGGGATCGAACTCATGCCACAGTAGCTGGTGATAGCTTGATAGCACAAGACTTTAACCCGTGTACCACCAGGAAGGCCCCCATCTCTCATTTCTTTTGTGCTTCCCTGGCTACCCCCGGCCCTCTGACCCCCCCCTCCCCAGGATCTGTGGCTTTCTCCCCGCCTTTGAGAAAGTTTCCCAGGGCAGCACAGAAGGACAGAGAAAGTAACACTTTGCAAAGTCTCAGAATAGGCTCTAAAACTCATGACAAAGGGGTTTGTGTGGTCAGAGCCTTGGGGAGCACAGGACCCAGTTTCCGTCACAAACACCGATGTGGGGGGTCGCCAAAGCAGCAACTGTCCTGGGTTGGAGTGTGGCCCCAGCCGGCCACTGCAAGGGCTGGGGGTCGCGCCTCACAGTCTGGGTGGTCCCGAGGAAGGAAATCTCACGCTGATGGTGATGTGGCCACGGCGCTGTCATTTGTCCCAAGTCTGTGATCACAGATTCTGGCACCTCTTAGATGTCCCTTCACTTCTTCACGGAGTATTTGTGGGGAGTTCTGCTCCCCACCTTGATTCTGTAGGACCAAGTCTCATGATCCGATCCAGTGGGTCCTGGCAAGCGGGGAGGAACAACTGGTCTCATTCGTTTTCTCCTCACCTGCAGTGCTTCGTAGACATTTCACTGGGCTGGCCAACTTTAAACACGAAGAGGCATATTGAACAGAAACTTCTATCAACTTCCAATTTGGCATGGCCCCCCTGCACTGGCCTGGGATGCTCATGGCATGGGGAGCTGAGCCCCCAGGTGCCCCTCTTTGTTCCCTCTGCTGGCTCCTCTTCCGTCTCCCCTTGGGCATGAAGACAGCTTTGCCTGTGCGGCTGAGGTGACCCCCGTTGAGGGCTGGCCTAACGGGTCCGTGCAAGACTTTGCTTAAAGGGAAGTTTCTGATCTTCCCAGCAGAGGCTGGTGAAGGCTGTTGTAGCTCTGAATAATAAGGATCGAATCCCAGCGTGGCCGTCAAAACAGCTGGAAAAACTGTATAACCCCTGTTAGATGAGGAATCGGCTAAATATCTTGACGAAGAAAAACTGCGTGTGTACCCTGGTAGAAATAATACTTTTATAGTTATTTTTACATCCCAGCATTACTCTTTGAGGGCCATCATATTTTATGAAAACTTTTATTAACATTTCAAAACGACCTTACCCTCACGGTGAAGCCATCAGTCCCGGGAGCCATAACCTATTTAAAACATTTTCATCTTTACCAACACAATAAAGTCAGCTGTCCTCAACATAGATTTGTAGATCTCATTAGAGATACTTTTCAAAAAAAAAGGTAGTGCGTCTCTGGGGAACGGATTGACAGGTTGCGATCTTTGCATGCTAAGTTTCCAACCATGGACGGTTTGTGCAAACGTTTGTTTTGTCGTTGGGCCGCTGGTTGCCAGATCCACCTTGTAACTGCTCTGGGATCCAGTGGGAATGGTGAGGGCTGGGGGGGCCTGAATCGGCCAGTGGATCCACCCTGAACTGGCTGGAGTGGAGCTGCTGGACCCCATGGGGTATCTGCTGGCTTGGCCATCTGAGGTGAGGTGGGGGGTTGTGGACCTCAGGGGTGCAGGTGCAAGGTGAGGGGCACTGGGACCAGAGACAAAGGCCTTTCCTTTGATTTAAGCTGGCTTGGTCTTCTAGGTTGTAAATGAGGCTGCTCCCTTGGGTAGTGACTGGCTTAGGTGGTAGCGGAGGGGTAATTTTTCAGACAAGCTGCCTCCAGCGGCCCAGCGTTCTGGAGGCTGCCCTGCCTAAATGGTCTTTTTATGCAGCGAGATAATGGCAGCTCGCGCACTGCTAAATCAGGCCTATTTTCTGAGGAATGGTTGCATTCAGGGCACTTCTAATTTGTCAGGAGAAATGCAGACCATCTCTCCAGGAGTCTGCTGGAGAGGACATCATTTCTCCGCCAGCTCTGCCTTGGGTCAATGTACAGCTCGGCGAGCAGGCCCTCCCCTGTTGCTTCCACCTCCCGGGGACACTCTGATTTATTAGGATTAAACAAGCCATGTCCTCCTCCCGACTCGGTCCACAGATGAACATTCCTGCTTCCCCTGCTCCCTGGCCCCTGCTCTCCGCAGCCACGTGGTGAGGGAAGGGCCACTTTGCAAATGCTTCTCTGTCTTGGGGGAGACCTGGCCAAGGAATGGCCACTCTGCCAGGCCAGTGGTGGCAATGTGGGGTACAGCTCGTCCGGAGGGAGGGCCGGCTGGGACACGCAGCAGCAGGTTATGGGGGCGGCGACCCCTCTGTTGTCCTAGGTGACTAGAACACTAGGGAGGTGGCACCAGAGCCGCTGCTCACAGAATATGACTTTCTCCACCGAGGGGCAGGAGGACAAAACCCAAGTGAACCCCACTGCTGAATGCCCCGTGCGTGGAACTTGCATGCACTGGTTGCGTTTCCTCTGGAGTCTTCCTTGCTCCTGGGACACTTTCTTGGTGATGCTTGCTCTGGCTTGGCATCCACCGTGAGCTTCTGCTCGGGTTTATCATCATCACCATCAGCACTACTGTTTATAAGTGATACGGCCGTGGTCTGATCGCACGCTCTGGGCCCACTCCCGTCATCGCACCTCCTTGCGGTGCCTTTGTGCTCCAGGCACTGCTTTCACAGCGGAGTCCCGGGGGTCACGGCCTGGATGCCCTACTAACCACATGGGGGAGATCCTGCCCCTCCTGCTTAACTGCTGTGACTGTAACCAAACTACTTACTGCCCCTCCGGGCTCATAGTGGGACCCCCGCTCAGCAGGCGGTTGCGAGGACTGAGCCAGTGAACGTGCAGAACTCCGAGAGGGGTGCTGGGCTCGTGACCCTCCAGCTGACAAGGGCTCCCCAAGCTCTCTGCAACCCCACCCCCGTTACCATCCTGCCTTGCTCCGCTGCCTCTGCCTCTGGTGGGCCCAGAGCTTTGTTCACTGCTCAGTCTGTTTCACCGCGGCCGCTGTGCGCGTAGGATACAGGTCTGGCAGCATTCTGGTGAGGCTCGTGGATGTGGGCTGGGGTTGAGAAGCCTTTGCCCTCTGCACTGTCAGTGATGCTTTGCCCCATCAGCCCTGCTTCCTATTGGTCCCATCTGGGTGACCGGTATCGTTGGAATCATTTTGCCCAGCTGGTACTGCTGGTACTCCTTGAACCTGATTGGGGACTGGCTGCCTTTACCCCAGGGCTCAGCATGCCCAGCAGCACAGCTGGGGTGGGGGGGCTGGCTCCCTGCAGCCAGATGTGTTCTGAAACTCAGTTCCTTCTCGATCTTTCCATTTAAGTGGTATCTCCTTATCTCTTCTTGAGTCGGTGTCCAACTTGCCTTGCTTCCCAGTTCATCCAACCGTATGTCACTGGCTTAGCCAACCTACAGATACATTTTGAGGACCTTCTGTGAGTCCAAAGATCTGGGCAGCAATATACTTTCTTTCAATATTTTAGGTGGAGACTGGCCAAGGTCATCAGCTTACTCATTGAGACATCTCTTCCTCTGATGTTAGTTGGCTGAAACTTCAGTCTGGTTTGGAAAGGTTGGACCAGTGAGAAAGCAAGGACATGAGGTTAAGACTCAGAAGAAACAATATGAGAAAATAATTCTTCTTTTCTTTTTCCTTTTTTTTTTTTCCCTTTTAAAGCAGAATTTCCAAAGAAGCTGGATTGCGAAGTTTTGGACTTGGTTTTATAATCCAGCAGCTGGAGACTATTGCCCTCCCCACCCCAGATCGACTTTCCATCCCTGCAGACTGGATGCCGCTCAGCAGATCAGCCCTAATGGTGCACAGACACAGGGTGTTCGAGGATGGCCCCGTTGTGGGGCTGGAGATGAGACAGGGGGATCTTCGCACCCGCTACGTAGGCATCAAAGCAGTGGAGGCTGACATTGTGCACATCCCAAAGGCCAGAGCCATCTTCTTGGTAGGGAACTGAAAACCCTCCCCCTGGTGAGGGGGGCGGGGTGTCCACAGGATGCAAGGGACACGCTTTCATTATCAGGCTCCTTATGATGCTCCCAGAATCATGCTGTCTAGAAAACCATTTAAACTGGTGAGAAGAGACTACAGCATTTGACAATGGTTGTTTTGTTTTAAGACACTTGCATTAAAAATACATCTGAAATCCAGGGCACAAAGAATCCAAATAATGCTATTAAATTTCTTGTTGAGGAAGGTCCCGGGGGACTGCTGGCTCTGTTCTTTTAGGAAAAACTTGCAGATCTCGACTTGTTGCATGAACAAAGCATCTTCATCTCTTTTTTTCTTCTCTCTCTCTCTCTCATTTATTTTACTTTTTTTTTTTTTTTTTTTTCATTTTCCACTTTCCTNCTTGTTGCATGAACAAAGCATCTTCATCTCTTTTTTTCTTCTCTCTCTCTCTCTCATTTATTTTACTTTTTTTTTTTTTTTTTTTGCATTTTCCACTTTCCTATTTCTCCTGAGAAGACAAACAAATCTCTGAAGGACTATTAAGTTGCAAATACACCGGAGCCAAAAATAGAAGATGGAGCCTTATAAACATTTTGCATATTTTGGTGTAATTTGTTGAAAATAGTGCAAAATATGCTCACAGTTGGCATCTAGAATGCAAATATTAGGAATCCAGTCCCCTGATACATTATGGTTTTTCAGCAGTATAGTGCGGGCTCATCCAATAGCTATTGTGTGACTTTGTAGTTTGTTGGAGTGTGAATAATATCGGCGACTTGTTCACACAGTATATTAGGGAGATACATGTCGCCAAGTGATATTAGCCCCTACAGAGGTTCCCAGGGACAAAAGCCTGGAGTGGAACTCAGGGGAAAAACAGACGCATATATTTTTAACATCATTTGCTCTTTGCTTTTCTGAGCTGTTTCCTTAGAATAAAAACCAGGGTGGGATGGAGCCGTGAGGGGGGCTGTGCATGCATGGCCGCCCCTCTCGTGTTCCGGAGCTGGGGCTGAAGTGGCGAGGCTCTCATGGAGGAAACCAGCAGTTCTTGTTCGAGCCAGGGGAAGAGTCTCCCACCGGGGCTTAAGCGAGGCTGACTGGTTTTACGGCTGACGGTAAATTCGTCTTCCCTCTCCTCTGACAGGTGAGAAGCCGTCCTCCCTCGAATGGGGGCTCTCACGTGCATCTGGCACCCACCTCACAGGTGAACCTTCCCCGCTCCAAAATGATGACTGGTAAGAAAAACAAGATGTCTCTCTTGGTTATAAATTTAACTCTTCTCTGATTAGTCTGGGCAATTAGGACACCCCTGGGGTTGAGTCTATGGCTGAGGCGCAAGCTGGAAGTCTGATTAGCTCAGGTCTCTTGATGCTTCGTCCTGGTAGTAAATGCTTGGCACATAGAGTATTGATTTTCATTTAGATATCTTAATGTTTCCAGACAATCCCGGCAGATGTGGGCTGAACTCAGATCTGCGGGAGCGCCGGTCTGCAATCTGCAAACATTTTTCTTGCCACTTTGTTTCATTTTTCCTAAACTTAACTGATTTGGAATCTGGAGATATAAATGAAAAATGCGGACTGGGCCTATCAATCACGGCATGCACAAACATCGCCACTGCCCTTTCCTAACATCCTATTACCACTGGGTAGTTGGCTAGTCAAACAGGAATAAAAATTACACTGCAAACATCATAAGTTAGGCTTGATTTGTTGAGCAAGTAGCCTGACAATTCGATAAGAGTTATATACCTCAGCTTCGCTGAAAATCAGGCTTGTTATGGCTCTGGTACGTCTATAAAGATTGTTCATTTCATATAAAACAGCTACCTGCACTGAACGCTCTGGAAGGAAGAATGATGCTGGTTATAAATATAGAGGAAAATCTATTTGTCTGCCCCTTCACGCTGTTAGTGAGTCATGTGGAGCGGCCCTTGGTGTTTCTCGGCAGCGGGGAGTTCGCCGCCGCCACCTTCCCCTCTGCCAGGCTGGCCTGGATTGAAAAGCATCATCTCTCTTTGTCATATGAGATAAAGCAGTGAAGTGTGACCGGTGCCACCGCCTTGCTCTCTGCCCACCAGGGGGACGCTAATGATATTGAAAAACTAGACGGCGTTGCATTTAAACCAAATGTGAGGGGAAGGCTGTCTGTTGGCCGGCTGGCTGGATAACCGTTAACGTCAGAAAAGATAAATAGAAATTATTAGAATGGGTTTGGAAGGGATTTTTTATAGGGCAGGGTTGTATTCGTTTAAAGATACATTATTGGACTGTTATATCTGATTTCAAGCTGCTGGGTAATTAAAATGATTAACATCCCTTACTCATAGAGTTCAATTCATTAAAGTTTTAAGCGCCCTTTGTGCTCAGAACGGAGGAGAGAACATCCACGTTGAGTCGCGCCAGGGATCGCTCTGCTTGGGCCGGGCCGGATTTTCACAGGGCACTCGGGCACCAGGGCCATTGCTGAGCCACACATGCGCACTGGGCAGCCGGCTGGCGACCGGGCACTCGCTCCGCGGGCTCTGCCCTTCTCAGGGGAAGGGGAGGGGAAGGGAACAGAGGCCCCCAGAAATTCCTGCTGAAAACACTGACCCAGGTTCTTCTCAGCCGCCCCTTACTTCCAGCAGCTGGAAGCTGAGAAGACATGGCTCTTTGGACTCAGCCCCTGGGTCCCAAATCTTGGGGCCAGAGTGTTAGCAGAGGGGCTGAAAGGGGCACCGTGTCTTGAAAGCATGCCCGGGCATGCAGCCCCCACAACCCTCATTTACTAATTTATTTAAATATTTTTAAAGATGTATTTATTAATGCATACAAGAGCTGGGGCACAGGCCAGAGTTGCAGGAGGTGAGAGGATGCACCGGAGACAGAGCAGGGAGCAGAACAGGCAGATGGACTGAAACACACTGCTGAGGGGAGCAGCGGGTGAGGCAGGCGAGGTCTGCTGCGCCATGTGGGTCCCCTCCCTGGCCAAGGATTGAACTCGCGCTGCTGTGCTGCACAGGTTTCACAGTGCTGCGCTCAACCCGCTGCGCCACCAGGGAGGTCCCTCATCTACCAAATTAAACACACACAGAAAAAGCACTTCCTGCATTGCTTCTCTTATTTTTTCAGTTGGAAAGTATCAGCAAGGTATTGGTGAATAAATGGGCCATTCGTTACAAGAGCTTGCTTTTAGGGTGGCAGGATAACAATGCTACTTCTTGGGGGTACACTGACTTTTGCAACTTTTATCACACGTTTGGGGAGAGAGAAAGACATAGTTTTGTGTTTTTTTGCTAGTCTCCTGTATGCGCTTTCACCACCACTTGTGATTTGGTTGAGATACAATCTTTATTTTTTTTAGGCAAAGATAGGCTTGGAATTGATGACATTTTGCAGGTTCTGGGATGTCAACATCTCACCACCCAGTTGTGTGACTGTTAACTGCTCTGCGCCTCAGTGTCCTTATCTGTAGGATGGAGATAAATATATCTTCTTTATAGGACTATAAGGATTAAGAGTGTTAGAAGGAAGTTCTTAATAGTATGCTTGGCCCAGAATGGGCGCTTAAGGCATCAGAGCTGATATTATTTGCATCCTTTATCAGGTGAATCGCAGTATTATCATTTATGCATATCTGAGCTTTGTAGATACTGCGAAATAAAAGGAGACAGACGGGAGCCAGATGTCCCTGCTCTGGCTGCAAGAATGTGGCCCTTTTCACTGGTCATTTTCTTAAGTGGCTGAGCAAGTCAAGATGAACAACCACTGATCTTGTCCAGATCCTTCATTGAGACAGAAACTTCTAGAAAAACTAGATAGTCTCTACTTCATCTAATTGATATCAAAAAGCAAGAGAGAGAGCGAGTTCATAAATACAAAACACTTCGCGTCAGTTTTGGGAGCTGGCAAAGAAGGCCTGGAAGGAGGGGGAGGAGCCTCCATGCCTTGGGATCTCAGGTGCTTTTTCTGTGGCTGTCCAGTTACCCAGCTCTCCCTGCTGGCCTAGGATGCATCGCTCCCACCCTGTCTCCTGCATGGTGATCTGGGATGAAGAGGCCCACCAGCTTGGCAGCAAGCGGCCATGCTGTTCATGCACCCACCTTCTTTTTCAGGTGCAGTGACCATAGACCATGGTTGGCCCTGGTCAGTGAGGGCTGATGCTTGTTTTCCTGAATTGCCCCTTTCAATCTGCAAACTGACCCTGCTGACATGATAAATTATCCAGTCACCTTAGGCCAACAGTGTTTAAGGCAGCAGGTATTTGAGGTGTTACCGCAGGTAACTTGGAAGACCTACTACATATAGAACTAGAAGAAAAAGATCAAGGGGTCCGTTTCAAGGTTATTGATATGAGGCCAAAGCTGGAGTCAGCTACTGTCAAAGGGCAGCAGTGGTCATGTTTGCTCCCAGGTGTAAAATCCATGCTCACCATAAGGAAACAAGGAATGTTCTGCAAACTGTCATTTTAAGAGTTCATGACAAAGGTTGACTTCTGGGGGAAAGCTCATTTTAACCCTTGAGACCAACTTATTGGTACAGTTAAAAATAAAGTCAAGGCTCACATCCATTTTATGACCCATTACTCAATTGGTTCTGCTCTGAAATTCTTCAGAATGGCTTTGAGTGTCAGATCAAAGTCCGGTTATGACATCAGAACAACTGTTTTAGACTTGGCAGTTGTCTAAAAGAATATCAGAAATTAAGAAGAATGGGAAATAAGTAAGCAATTATTTTCTTTCATCCTTTGTTTGGGGGTTTTTTCTTTCTTTCTTTCTGGTCTTGGGAAAGAATGTGGCTGTCTGCTACTGATGTCATTCTAATCAAAATCACAAAGTTTCATGTGTTGCATTTCTGAAGTCAGGTCTCTAAGCTGGGACACTCTTGGACCAAGGCTGTATGGGCAGGGTGGCATTTTCCCACAATGCATCATCTCCACATCTGTCTCCACCAGATGCTTTCCTCTGATTTGCATTGGAGTCACTTGTGGATAGTGGGATTCCGCTATGACTCATGGGATCGAGCAGGTCCCCACAGGGAAAACATCAGGCAACAAATATATTTAATTAGTGGGGTTTAAAACAGATTTAAGGTCAAGCTGGAAGTCTTCTTTGGGAAAAAAAAAAAAGGAAGAGGGAGAGAGGGTCTCTGGGGCTTTGCTTCTGAGAGCAACATGCCAGACTAGCATGGAGCTACCTCTCTCGAGGGCAGGGTGCTCTCTGAGATCTGGGGCCTGCTGCTTTTGTTGACCTGGCCCCCGAAGCATATGGATTCAAAGCCCTTGTTCTGCACAGTGGGGACCTAGAGAAGGCTTGACAAGGGAACGCATGAGTTGGAGTGTGGGTGTGAGCTAGCATGGGTCAGTCGCTGGTATTCTCTGCTGCTGGGTAGGATGTGTCAGCCCAGCCGGTCCGTTCAGGATCAGCATCAAGGCGACACCAGCTGAAGGACCAGGGCACGTGCTGGAAGCCATCTGTCTGGGGCCCCACCGGATCCCTCAATAATGCTAATGTTCACTAAGAGGACCCAGGCCAGCTATTCCCACCTCTAGAACAACAAACCACACCACTGGATGGTAGCATTGTTCTTGCTCCCTCCCTCACTACAACTTCTTGCACTTAGGAGTTTCACATTGTTAACTATGGGCCAGGGAGTTGAAATAGTTGGAGCTTGTATTTTGGTAGGGAGATATGAAAAAAAAAAAAAAACACTCTCAATTGATGTAGCTTGAGGTTTCCTATTGAAATATCCAGAGAAATGATGCCGGGAAACTCCATTGATACTGGAAACCAGGAAAGACTGCCAGCTACATCATGGTATTGTGAGAAAAGTTCTGTGACACGTAGAGCAAAAAGCACAGAGGAAGGGGAGGCCTGTCCACAGCTGACTGCATGCAATGGAGCAGTTTACCTGGGAGGAACTTGGTAGGTCCACTAGGAAGCCCATGGGGTTGGCGGTGCTGTGGGACCGAGAGACAGGAAGTGAGTTTAATTTGGGTTCCCAGCAGTTCAGAGAGCAAGAAGGAGCCTGGATCACCCAAGTGGTTGAGTAAGTTGTAGCACTTACCTACTCTGTGTCTCAGTTCAGTTGTCTGTAGAAGGGACTTCATGCTGAACCCAATGCAATAAGCGCACTGTGAAGATGGAGTGCGGTGATCCTTGGTGAGTCTGTGCAACAGAGACTGGTCAGGGGAAGACCTAATGGGTGCTGGGCACGTTGACAGTCCCATGCTCCAGGTATTATGCTCAGACAGAGTGGTATCCTAGTCTTCACCCCCACATCCGTGAGTGAAAAGAAAGTTCCATCTGAAAGGAAAACAAGAAATGAAAATGATTGAAAGGTCAATCAGGAGACAGGTCCATTGAAATCACATGATAGAAATTCTAGAAGGACATAGCATGACAACTCTCACTCTTTCTCAATCCTCCCTCCCAAAAAAATACCAAAAAAAAAAAAATCTTTAAAACTAATAAAAACCGTACCTTTCAGATAAAACCTTAGCCCTAACTAATGAATGGGGACACATGGAGATGGCACCTTGTGACAAAATAAATGAGAAAACAGTGGGGAGAAAGGGGGGAAATCCAGTGGCTAGCTGAATTTCCTGAATTAAATGACAGGAACTCAACAGATGTTGACAGAGATTTGGAGAAAGATCTTAATAGTTGTGCCTCAAGAATGATAGACAAGGAGGCAAAAAAACACCAATCCCAAATATGGAGCATTTGTCTCATTTCATTTAATGACCATTCCTGTGAAAAGGGCCTTTTGTAGACTAGAAATAACTTAAGGGACTAATCACCTGAATTGCATCTAGCTAGGCAATTGTTGTATATAACAATTCCTTTGTCCCCTCATCCCCCCAAGGACATTTAGTTTGTTTCCATGCCTTCTTGGTTATTGTGACTAATACTACAATGAATGGGGTGTGTAGCTATCTCTTCAAGATAGTAATTTAATTTCCTTCAACTGTATACCCAGAAGTGGGATGCTGGATCTTATGGTAGTTCTAGTTTTAATTTTTGATGAACCTCCAAATTGTTCTCTGTAGAGGGAAAAAAACATACCAGGATTCTCTTCTCTCCATTCTCTTGCCAGCATTTGCTGTCTCTTGTCTATTTGTTAATAGCCATTGTAACAAGTGTGAGATGATACCCACTGTGGTTATGGTTTGCATTTCCTGATGATTAACGATGCTGAGCACCCTTTCCTGTACCTGCTGACCATTAGCATATCTATGGAAAAATATCTATTACTCTACCCATTTTTAAATTGAATTGTTTTCTGCTTTTGCTATTAAGTTGTATGAGTTCCTGCTATATTTTGTATATTGACTTCTTGTAGATGGTTTGAAAATATTTTCACCCATTCTGTAGGCTGCTTTTTCATTTTGTGGATTGTTTCTTTTTGTGGTGCAGAAGCATTTTAGTTTGATATAGTTCAATTTAACTTTGTCTTTATTGCTTGTGTTTTTGGTGTCCTATTAAAAAACTTTGCCAACACCAAAGTAAAGATTTTCCCCTATATTTTCTTCTAGTGGCTTTACAGTTTTGGGTCTTATATTTAAGTCTTTAATCCACTTTTGAATTAATTGTGAGGTCCAATTTCATTCTTTTGCATGCCATTATCTAGTTTTCCTGCATCAGTTGTTGAAAAGACTGTCCTTTCTCCACTGCATCTTCTTGGCTCTTCTTGTCAAATTTAGTTGACTGTGTATGTATGGATTTATTGCTGGGCTCTTGACTATGATGCTTCTAACTTCTTTATCATGATTGCTTTGATTACTTGGCATCTTTTTTGGTTTCATCCAACTTTGGAGATTCTTTTTGCATTTGTGTAAAAAATGCTATTGAAGTTTTACTAGAGATTGGATTGAATCTGTGGATGACTTTGGAGAATATGGACAATATCTTCCAACCCATTAACATAGGATATACTTCCACTTATTTGTGTGTTTTCTTCCATTTCTTCATCAGTGTCTTGTAAATTTCAATATACAGAGCTTTCCTGTCCTTGACTAGATTTATCCCTAAATCTTTTCTGCTGTTTCTGCTATTATAAATTGTATTTTTCGTCATTTCTTTTGATGTTGAACACAACCCATTTTTTCATGTTGATTTTGTATCCTAAAACGTTGCTGAATTTGTTAATTGGTTCTACCAGGTGTGTCTGTGGAGTATTTAGGACTATATATAAGATCATATCATCTGCAAATAGGGATAATTTCACTTTTCCCTTTCTAATTTGAGCACTGTATCTTTCTTTCTCTTTTTTTCCCCTGCCTAATAGCTCTGGGTAGAACGTCATATATTGTGTTGAATAAGTTTGGCAGTGAGAGTGGGCGGCCCTCATGTCTTGTTCTGATCTTACTGGAAAAGCTTTCAACCTTTATAAGCATGTTTTTCAATCAATATTCTTTATCAGATTAAGGAAGAACTATTCCTAGTTTGCTAAGTATTTTTTAATGATTAATAAATATCAAATCCTTATCTTTTTTATTTATTGTTCTTTTACATCAAAGGAAAAGACTTATATGATAAACAAAGCTGCTTTAAGTATAGAGAAAATAGGCAGCAAAACTTAAAATGACTTGCGCTATGTTTTTTTTTTTCTCTGTTTACCTCTGAATAGCAGATCTAATGGATAGTAGTTGTTCAGTAAATACTTGTTGTTGATTGGATGAATGCAATTTCCCTTCCTGAATCAAAAATTAAATTGAAATAGAGGCTTTTTATGACTTAGGAGACACTCAAGTGAATTTTCAGAGCAAGAATTATAAAAAAGGGATGCATAGGAATACACTAAGAATATAAACCCAAAAGCTGCATTGACAGGATTAGTATCAGAAAAAGTGAAATCTAAGATAAAATAATTAAATAGAATAAAAAGTCTATTATATTGCTAAACTAAAGTAGTCATGAACTTTTATTCTCCCCAAAATAGCATTTATATCTACATCTATACATATCTATTTATAAAGCAATTTTTAAGTTATTTTAAAACTCAAATTAAAGTGAAAGATTTAAACCATTCAGTATGTGTCAAATCAAGAAGCTTATTAAATCAGAACTTAGAATAAATTGATTATATAATTTATATTTGTTACTATAAAATTAATCTTGCTTTTCTTGGCAAATGTGTAGAACTTGTGAATACAGAAATGCTTGAGTATCTTTTACACAGGTGTAGAGTATTTAAGAATATTTCATCATAGTGACCAAATATAGGGGTGTGGCGGTGGAGTCCATTAGCAGGAGTGGTTTGGATGGGCAGAAGATGAAGACTGGAGGGGACTTATTTTAAGAGAGGTTAATACATAGTTTTACATTCCGTGTCTCCAAAAATCCTGTGGTGGAATACAAACAGAATAGACAAAAGCCTTCTATAGAAAGTAGAAGAGCGGGAGCAGATCTTCCACGAGGGAGAAAAACAATTTTGAATGATTGAAAGTGAGTTAGAGTGACCGATGGGTCACATTATTGCAGAACTACACAGACCAGAAGATGCAACAAACAAGTCTTAGAGGAAGTGAGAGTGAGATTGCCTTAGAGAATCCTGGCTCAGGACAGCTCCCCCCACCGCCCCCCCTCCCCCCCAGAGCAGGGCGGTGAGTTTGGTCTAGAAGCAGCTGGATGAGTTGAAGCATTAAGTCCTTCCACAGACCTACATGCTGAGCTGAGCTCAGGTTGCTGGAATTAAGGTGGCTCTTAAACTAAAAAAGCAAGGACTATTTGAACTTGAATTTCTGTGAATGATAGAATTTCTGGGAAAGGCTGTGAATGATAATACTAAACTCTCCTCATTTTGGTAGCTGACTAAACTCTCCTCATTTTGGTAACTATTAAGACCTTTGGCCCAGTACCCTCCTCACTTAATTCAAAGCATGTCACCTAAATCACCCTGCCATTTCATGTCACTCAAAAAACTCTGAGCCAGAACTCACCCAGCAGTGAGGCAAGGGGGATCTTGCTAATCTGCCCAGAGGAAACTCAACTAGCTACCCCATAGTCAATCAAGAATCACCAGGGGTAGTGGTGTGTGTGTGTGTGTTTGTGTGTTTATAGCAGAGAAAAGAGAAAGACCAAGATAGAAAGCAGGACAAAAAAAAAAAATATGTTCTAAAATTATGTTCAGCCACTTTAAAGAAGATGTTATAGTCAGAGAACAAGAACAGTAGCTTAGGGAAAAGGATCACTCAGGAAATAAGAAATGCTTTAAAATTTAAATCCATGATTGCCAAAATAAAAGAAGCGATAAGAAATCTGAAAAGAAGAGGAACATATAATAAGAGATAAGAGAAATAAAAGACCAATTTCTAAGAGGTCTAATCCCTGTTATTGGGAGTACAGGCAGCAGAGAACAGAGGATGCAGAGACTGAAAGAAAAAAAGGCCAGAAAACAATACAGGCAGTTTCCCCAAAGGATAAGTAGTATGTCTATTGAAACTCTTCTCTGAGTTCTCAGAACAGTAATGAAAAAGACAGCACCGATTTATCAGAGAAATTCAAGGCACCAGAAATATTGTGCATAGAACAGTACGTGGAACACAATCAGGAGATAGTATGGGTTTGTTAATATCATTATCATAAAAAATTAAAGAAAGAGGAAGAAGTCACCTCCTGGGGAAGAGATCCAGGTTATTCTTCTTGTTTTCATAACCAAATTGGATTCTAGAAGATGAGCTTTAAACATTTGGAGGAGGAAATAAATGTTATGATCTGAAATTTTGTATTCCATTGAATATCACTTGAAAGGAGGGGTTTAAGGACTAAGAAAGTTTATTTGCTAGGCAGACATTTAGAAAATTAGTCTAGCAAAAGAAAAATTTATGTCCAACTGGTTTACATATTTAATCTTATAATTTAATGAGTTCCACATACCCATCATCATAAGATCTCTCCTGTTCCTATCCAGATAGCACCCCCTCCCATAACTCCTTTTTCTCTTCTAGAATTTCAAAGAAATGGAATAATATATAGTCTTCTGTGACTTCCTTCCTGTAGCATAAAGCATTTGTGATTTACCCATATTGTTTAGTGTGTGAGTAGTTTATTCCTTTTTATGACTGTATAGTATTCCTTTATGTGAACCCACATACTATGTTTATCTACTCACCAGATGGGGGCGTCATGGTTGTTTTTAGGTTTGGGATATTAAGATTAGAACTTCTCTGAAAGTTTGTGTACTATTCTTTGTGTGAATGAATGTTTTCATTTATCCAGGGTAAACACTTAGGAGTGGACTAGTTGAATTGCATAGTAAATGTATGTTTGTTTTATGAGAAACTTCCAAACTGTTTTCCAGTGTGATTTACCATTTTGTATACCCATCAGAAATGTATAGGGATTCCAGTTGCTTCACTTGGTATTTTTTTAAAGTCAATCTAAGAGGTATGTAATAGCATCTCACTGTGGTTTTAATTTCCTTTGCCCTAATGTGGAACATCTTCACACACGCTCATTTGCCATCTGTATATCTTCTTTTAGGAAATGACTATTTAAATCTTTTGCTCATTTTTCCTTATTATTGCATTGTATGGGTTCTTTATATATTCTGGATACAGTCCTTCCTCAGATACTGCTTTGCAAAGTTTTTCTCCTAGTCTGTGCCTTTCATAAAGGTGCCTCTTGAAGCATACATTTTAGATTATAATGAAATCCAACGTATGTTTTCTTTTCTAGGTCTTTTCATGTCTTAACTAGGAAATCTTTACTTAACCTAGGACCCCCATGATTTTGTTTTGTGTTTGTTTTTCCCTAGAAATTAATAAAATTACTAAAATTTGTGGCTCTAATTCATTTTGAGTGATTGTGAGGTCAAGACTTTTTATCTTTCTTTTTCTTTTTTGCTTACAGATGGTCAATTTTTCCAGTACATTTTATTGCAAATACTGCATTTTTCCTGTTAGATTATCTTGGTACTTATATCAAAAATCAGTTATCCATGTATGGGGGTTATATTTCTTTGTGTGAGTGTGTGTAGAAAAACTGGAGTATAGACTAGAGGTGGTGAGGTAGAGATGAGAGGATTCACCAGAGACAGAATGGGGAGCAGAATAGGTGGATCTACTGAAATATACTACTGAGGGGAGCAGCAGGCGAGGCAGGAGAGGTCTGCGTACCATATTGGTCAGCTCCCTGCCCGGGGATTGAACTCAGGCCTTAGCGGTGATAGCACTAAAACTTAACCCCTAGGTCACCAGGGAGGTCCTGTGTGGGGAGGTATATTTCTGAATTCTATTCCATTCTGTTGAATGAAATCAGGTAATGCAAATTGTCCAACTTTGTTTTTCTTTTTCTAAATTGTTTTAGTTAATTTAGGTCGCTTACATTTATAAATACATTTATATATATATAAGCATAAACTCTCCACAAAAATAAAAATTACTTTCTGTAAAAACAGTATTAGGATTTTGATCAGTATAGCATTGAATCTTTTAATTAATTTAGAGAAAATTGAAAACTCAACATGAACAAGTTAACATGGCATCTCTGTGTGTTTGGATTTTCTTTACCTTCTCAGGTAGTATTTTATAATTTTTAGTTGACGAGTCTGGCACACATCATGTTAAATTACCTCTCAGTATTTCATATTTTTGATTGTATTGTATTGGCAGTCTTAAATTTTAAATTTTTATATATTACAAGAACATGGAAAACATATCAGTTTTATTTTTTAAAACTTTTTTCATGGAAGAACTGGGATGTAGGCCAGAGGTGTGGGTGGTGAAAGGATGCTCTGGAGACAGAGTGGGGAGCAGAACAGGCAGATCTACTGAAACACACTGCTGAGGGGAGCAGAGGGTGAGACAGGAGAGGTCTGCTGTGCCATGTGGGTCAGCTCCCTGGCTAGGGATTGAACTCAAGTCATTGTGATGATAACGCTGAGCCTTAACCCCTTGGCTACCGGGGAGCCCACCAGTTAGTTTTATACATTGAATTTGCATGCTGTAATTTTGCTAAATTTACCTCCTAGTTCCGGCTTTGTGTTTGGAGGTTTCTTAGTTTCCTGTGTGGATGATTGTGTCATCTGCTGATAAAGACAATTACATCTCTTCCTCTCCAATGACTTGCCCAAACCTTCCACACCCTTTTCAACCAATGTCGAACAAATGCAGTGATATTCCATTCCCTGGACTTTTTCTTATCTTAGCAGAAAGATATTTAGTGCTTTATCATTCAGTGTCTCATTCTTGAGAAATTGAGGAAGTTCCCCGTTTGCTGAGAGATTTTTATTGTTGTGTATTTTTACCATGAAGGGATATTGGAATTTGTCAGTTTGGGACATAATTTTTCCCTTATAGTTGCTTAATGTTATGTATTACTTTAATTGATTTTTAAAAATTGAACCAATTTGACATTTCTGGGATGGCTCTCACTTGGTCATGTCATGTAACATATTTTTGTATACTGATGGATACTATTTGCTGAAGCATTTATTAACATTTTGAGTCTACCTTTATGAGTAAAATTGGCCTGTGGTTTTCCTTTTTCACAAAGTTTGAGCACCCACCTGCCTTTCATTAAAGTATTTGGATGAGCCAGGAACATAAGGCAACAAAACAAGAAGAGGAAGACAAACATCTAGGGAGCAACATCTGTCACCATGAAGGGGTTGCCCACAGAGCAGGTGGCCAGGGTTTACTGAGGACAGAGCAGAGGGACCTGGAGGGAAAATACCTGGATTCGATAGGCAAGAAAGTATGATTAGAAGTTCCAGAAAATATTATATGATAAAAACAAAAGGTGACTCAAAAATGCAATTGTAAACGCCACAAGAATAATCAAACATGAAACCACAAAATAAAAACCTGTACCTTCTCAATTTTGCTGTGAACCTAAAATTACTCTAAAACAATAAAGTGATAATACAAAAAAGTCTAAAACAATGGCAAAGGGTCCGTGAGTGACATAAGTCACAGTTCAAAAGAAATGAGTAATTGTCATGGATGGTTGTGTACAATATTACAAAGTACTAAATTATGCAAAGGTATAAGCAAAAATGAACAAAAGCACAGTTTTTATGATGTAACCTAATGCAAACCCAGGAGTTGACAAATCTGGACTTTGAGAATCACACCAATACCTTGAGGTCCACAAATTAGGTCGTTAAAATGTTGGTAGATTAAAAATGTAAATCTACTATAACATAACACTCTTTGATCACTTTAAGAACAGAATCAGATAGAAAGAATAATACCCTCTTCACTTAACCATTTGAAAATTAAATGACAATACTTGTCTTTGAAAACAAAAGCCTGAAGATAAAACAAAACCTGAAATTTTAAAATATCTCCAGTACTGTAATGAGAGGAAAATTCATATTCTATTACTTTTCAGAATCAAACAGAACAAAAAGAAGAAAAATTAAGAACTCAACTCAAAATTAAAGCCAAGCAAAATAGCAAATAACATTAATAAAAATAATAGCTAAACATTTATGAGTTATGATCTGGGGAGACAGTTGCAGCATAAAATAAAACCAAGCATTGAATAAAAATATAGCAAAGTAGGTATATTTCTAGAAAGTTTAAATAAAAAAAAAATACTGAAGCATAATATTCACAAGGAGAAAAAGAAAGAACCACAAATTCAGGGGACTGAACAGGCCACTTTGCAAAATTTTCATACAAAAACTGACAACCTGGATGCAATTGATAATGTTTTAGGAAAATACAAAGCTTAGTCATGATTTTAAAAAAGCGCTAAATAAACAAATACTTGTATATGAAAGGAAGACATTGGTGAAGAACCACCCTCAAACAGTTATTACTATACCTACTCATGCCCTTTTCCTTTCAACTTTCAAGGAATTTCTATGAAATCTAGAATTCTCATTAACACAGCGAAAATAAGTATATGTATCAAAAACAATAGCTGACATTGGGTTTAGTAGCAAAACAATCAAAACATTAACAATAAAACGGGTAACGAGACAATGGTGTTTCCTGTCACTACTCTCATTTAACATTTAACAAAATTTAAAATGTTTTTCCTGGTTTTCTCAGAGTATTAGATAAAGAAGTATTCTCTTTAAACACAATTAACAAATGTCTATCTCAAATGACAGACAGCACCAAATGAGATACTGAAAAATTCTTCAGAATCAGTAGCATGTTGAATATGGAATTGTTAGGCAATATAATTAAATAGGAAAATGATACAAGAATAAAAGTTAAAAAGGAAGAGGTACACATCATTATTTGTAGATGGTATGATTATGTACTTGAAAAACTTATGAGGCTCATTACAAAGTCATGAGTATCAAGTACTTGATTAAGAAATATTTGTTGGGTACATATCACTGGCACTGAAGATATAGTGATAAGCAGGAGAGGGTCCCTGCCCTGAAGAAGCCTATATTCCAGCGGGGAGGGAAGACAATAGCATCTAAAAAGTTACAGAATGTCAGTATTGATAGAGACTGTGGTGAAAACCCTAGCAGGGGATAATATAATTCCTTTCTCTTCCCATCAGTCCCTTCCTTACTTCCATTTTGAAGTTAACAAAATAATCTTAAAGGTTGTCTGGAAAATTAAAAGTGAAAGGATAAAACCAAAAACTTGGAACAAAGACTAATGTAGATAGGCAGGGAGAAGGAAAATGTAGTATAGTGACATACTGATAAAATATATTATTCAGAAACTACTAATGTAGATAGGCAGGGAGAAGGAAAATGTAGTATAGTGACATACTGATAAAATATATTATTAAGAAACTAATATCAAAATGGTATGGTACTCTTTCCATAAATACAAAGTGAAACCATTGGAATTGAGGATGAGGTCCAAGTTTATGTGGCATTTCAACAAATCTAAATACGTTAATACATGTTAACGCTCTTCATTTGTTCACATTGATTCTGGAAGTTTCATATTTCTCAAATACTGTACTTAATGAATTCAGAGATCAAGCCCTTGAATAAACAACAAGGAACTGTTTGAATGTAAATACAGTTTTCAGGAGGCATGAACATATATTTAAAGAAACCTGTCCTCAGAAGAACATATAATTTTCATAAACACTATTATATATTATTTAAGATAAAAATTGTGACACATGCTAATACATGTGGAACTTGAAAGATTGATTTAAATTTCTAAATAAATCATTACAGGTAAATGTTGGCAACTCTTATAAAAAGAGATCTAATATATAGTTTAAGTGTCAACATGTATTAATATATCAGAACTTCCATGAAACCATTCTAATTTAAGACTTTCTTGAATGAAAACTAGACTGAATTAAACCTTGGTGGGGGTGAAAGTATTTTTAATGAATAAAATTGATTAATTTGACTGTATAAATGTGTTTAGAACTACAGATAGCAAATTGCACTTAAAGACAAATGCAAATCATGAAAAATATTTTAATATACAATATTTTTAATCAACAAGAAATAGGTTCTGCTACAGTAGAACTGGGCCAAAGGTATAAATAAATTGCCTTGAATTATCATCTTAACTTCACTTCTTTCTTTTATTTGCTTTGGTTAATTAAATGCTTAAAGTACAGGATTAGCAATATTGACTGGTAGTCAATATTCTGTGCTTATTTTCTAAATTTGAGTTTATTATCTTTTGTCATTGTTGACATAAAAGGTTCTTTGTTATACTTTACAAGACCTTTATAATTTGTCATTTTAAAAACTTTGTTCTAGTGCCATTTGCTGCTGAGAAATTTTAATTTTGGTGTGGGGAGAACTATCATTATTTCATGTTCTGCTAATTCTAATTGCATGTACTTTAATTATATTAAATTTACTTACAATATACATTCATTACTTTTATTTAGGAAAAATTAGTAAATAATTAAAATAGGAGAAATGATGGTGTAATTTGATTTAACATTTAAAAAATTTTAAGTAATAATGGGACGCAATTATAGTCACCAGAATATAAAATAACAAAGAGGTCACAGGCAGGCAAAAGTCATGGGAGACTATCAAAGCTGAACTGAAGAAAATTCATTGTCTAGACTCCCTATTATTCAATCTAAAAGAACCAAATATTACATGCAAGATAGGGTAAAAGAAACTGAAAACTTAGAGGACAAAAGAAAGAAAGGATATAGTTGAGGTAAAAGTCTTAATATGTATTAAACATTTAATATATGGTGACTATTTAATGGACTCAATTTTAAAGTTTTTACATATATATCTAAAGGTTAATCTACATAGATACCTATCCATAGGAAGGTAAGCAAAGAATATAAGTAGAACACAGGTCAGTATTACTATACTACTAATTTGAAACATTTTTAAATTGTTATTTTATTTTAATTAATTAATTTTTTAAAAAAGATTTATTTATTTATGCATACAAGAACTGGGGTGCAGGCTAGAGGTGTGGGGGGGTGAGAGGATTCACCAGAGACAGAGTGGGGAGCAGAACAGGCAGATCAACCAAAACATACTGCTGAGGGAAGCAGCAGGCGAGGTAGGGGAGGTCTGCTGCACCATGTGGGTCCCCTACCTGGCCAGTGGCAGGGATTGCACTCGTGCTGCAGTGGCTGCAGTCTGCTTCATAGTGCATTGCTTAACCCACTGCACTACCAGGGAGGCCCCAAATGATCACTTTTTTATTAAAATTATGTTTATTGAAGCAATGTGGATGCACAGCATTCTATATATTTTAGGGGTATGGTTTCACAACTTTACCAATGTATATTATCACACTATGCCCAGGATTAAAGCTTCAATAATTCTCTACTATATTCTTTCCGCCCCCAATTGTGCAGTCAGATTTCAACAGTGTGCTTTAGTTTGTTTTTGTCTGTTCCTTTGCTTTGTTTCTTTATTTTCCACATATGAATGAAATAATTTGGTATTTATCTTTCTCTTTCTTGCTTTGTTCATCATATTCTCCCCAATGTTGTCACAAATTGCAAGATTTCATCATTTTTAATAGCTGAGTAGTATTCCATTATGTATATAAACCACATCTTCTTGATCCATTCATCTGCCATTGGGCACTTAGATTGTTTCCACAATTTGGCTATTGTAAGTAGTACTGCAGTGAACACAGAAGTGAACACATCATATTTCCTTGTTGTAAGCAATAAATAAACCAGAATAAAATAATCAAAGTAAAATAAATTATTTTTAAGAACAAATTTGTCACAGAAAAATCTAAGTTTATTTTATCTAAAACGTTAGTTAAATTTCTGATAGACATAGTTGGAAAATGAGAAAATTTCATCTCAGACACATAAAACAGCATGAGAAAAAGGAGAGTAATCAAATTATTCAGAATAGTTTTAATAGTTAAAGAATGTATATGTGAACTGATTGGTTTTTAAGAAAAAAAACTATATAACAAAATCAAGACTATAGAACTCTTGCAAAAATGAATAAGATAGAAATGTTTAAAACTTATCAAAAGCTTCTAACAAAAGATGCTTTTATCAGAAATGTATTTTTAAAAGATTAATAGTATAAGCATAGTTTTTAAAACACTAAACAATTCCTTGTTTGAAGCTTTGGCAACCCTGGTACCATGGCAAGGCAAAGATTTAAAAAAAAAGGGTAACTTTTTCATCATATTTTGAATATAATATAAAATGTTAATTATGATGAAAAACTGGCAGGAGAATAAAAAGTATAATATTCTCTGACTTAATGTTATTTTTCCATTAAGGGATTTAAGGATAGTTAATATATTTCAATGTATGTTTGAATATTTATTGTAAGCTATTTTTTAGTAAATGTGATATAATTTATGGAATATTTAATACTGTAAACTTATAAATATATTAAACATTTAAATGTATTAAGAGGTCAAAGAGGAAAATTTACACACATCTATTGAAATGCCTTATAGTAAATTTAACATCCATTCCCAACAAACACAGACAGATCTGTTCATATAGTAAGATTATACTTTATTAAATTAAAACTTAAAACTTGAGTCAAATTAGAACTTTTTTTAATAAAGAAAGATGCTGTCATTTTCCAGAAAGCAATTGAATCTCACTTAATATGACAAGCTACAGGGATTTCTACTCAGATAAGAAAGGATTTTCACAATTCCTGCCATATTTGACATAGTTGTTTTATCCTGACCAATGGAATAAAACAAGAATAAAAATAACGGGGTTATTTGAAAGTAGATGACATAGCTGTTGTCTTTTACATGTGATAGAATCATCTATCAAGGGAATCAGCTGAGAAAATGCTTAACTTAAATGAGTTTAGGACTAAACTTTCATCAAAGTAAATATATCAATAAAAAGTTATAGTTTTCCTTACCTATCCATGATCCGATGATAGTAAAAACACCATTTACAATAGCTGCAAAACATAAACTATCCAGGAGAACATGCATAAGAGCTGGTAGAAATGTGATGAAAAAAGAATAAGGACTGAAAAAGGAAAAAGCATGCCCTGAGATTAAAGTTAAAAGAAATACAATTCTGTAGGGTACTTAGAAATTTAATGAGATCCAAATCAAAATTTTGATAGAGTTGGAGGGGATAGAGCTTTATCAAAGCATTGTAAAATTCATCTGGAACTTTAGAATTGCTAACACCATTTTGATAAACTAGGAGGCGCTTGCATTTCTGAGTGAGCAGTGTATTGTCACACGTGTAACTTTGTGCATATTCAAACAGTTGGGTTTAACTGCAGGGACAGGCAGATAAATCAATGAAACCATACAAAGAGAGCAGATGCAGGCCCATGTAAATATGAATTTCATATAAGATACCTGTGGCATTTCACATCAGGAGGGGGAAGACGAAGACTTCAGTAAGTCTGGTTGGGTCAACGTGTTGATCGCATGAAGAAAAGATCTTTGCGGCACAACATGTATGAACACATTTCAGATTGGTAAAATATCTAAATGTCAAATTTGAAACTATAGAAAGATTTTAAGAAAAATACTTGAATGTTGATCTGTATTGAATATTTATTTGTATTAATGATGTTTTATATGTATTGACTATTTAACTGCAAATATTTTCAGAGTATAGTTAAAGGCATAAACCATGAAATGGATCACAGGTAGACTTGACAGTGACAAAAAGCCAAAATTCCTTATGTTATAATGATCCTAAACAAAAGTAAGTGCCAGACCACAAATTGGAGGGAAACATTTTTGCAACAAAAGTGTTTAATGTCCTTATTGTATAAAAAAGCTTACAAATCAACAATTCTGTGAAAAGCATTTAAAGAGAAAATGGGTAAAAAATACGTAGGAAATTTTATAGTGTAGGACCACAATGGTCCATAAATAAAAAAAAAAAGTTCAACCTTACTAGAAATTGAGATGTTACCGTTGAAAGTAATAAAATAGACATAATGTATTTGCCTGAGTGCCAGGAACATAGAAAGTTATAGATAAGTACCATTTTTGTAATACAACTAATATTGAGAGTGATGGTGATGATGATAGAGATAATTATGATGGAGATGATGGTTCCTTCCAATCATCAAACTAGCTATTGGAATATGGAATGGAGAGGTTCAGGGGTTATTTTATTGGTGGAAGAATAAAATAATACATTTCTAAGGTGTGATTTTGCAATGCATTACGAAAATGTTGAAAAAGCAAATTTCATTTAATAGGTTATTCTCATTCATATATTTATCCTAATGAAATCTAATGGAATACCCCCAAGGATTTATTTCTGGGATGTCCATTACAGTATTGATTAGAATAGTTACCATAAAAGTGAATATAGTAGAAGATTGTTTGAAGCACGAAAATGTACCACGTGTGCTTTAGAACATCACGTGATGGTTAACAGTGACATTGTAGAAGACAATTTGCTGGCGTGAATTCAGTTTATTAGGTGAAAAGGATATTACAGTTCCAGCGTGTGTAGATATGCCCAGAAGAAACCAGCAAAAGCATTTAAGTTATCAGTGTTTATGTCTGAGTGGAAGGATCATGGGTGATTTTGATTTTCTTCTCTTTTTCAACATTTTCTATAATGAGCAGATAGTAATCTTATAAGTAAAAAGTTCACCACCCCCCCCGGTGGTAAGTGTATTATTTTTCACTTTTCAGAAAGAGACCCTAGACATTTGGGAACTGAGATGGGATAAGTATTTGGGATTTGCTCTGTCACCTCTGCCCCATGATGGGCCTTAATTAATGGAAGTGATGGAAACTGCTGACTGGAAGGAGTGGGAGGAGCCAACCAGATGCTGCCTAGTGCTGAGGAGGGTCAGGAGGTGCTACCAGTCTGGGGCACATGACATCTCAGGGTGAGGAACCCGATACATCCTCTCTATAGGCTTTGTGTCAAGAGGAGCAGAGGCATTTAGCTGTAGCAACAGAACCTTGAGAGGCAACACCCTAAATGTTTAGCCAATAGATCAGGAATTAAATATAGATCTATAGACTGGAGCTGGATGACTCTCTTGGGCGGGGGGCAGCTGGTCTACTCCCCACATCTACCAGAATCTTTATTGCGATTCAAAGTTTGAGCTACCTGCCGTGACCAATCCACTCACTGATCTTGCTGTCCCAGCGATCTGATTGCAGACAGCAGATGTCACAGGCCTTTCTGCAGGGGGGTGTTGCTCTCCAGCCGAAGGAGGGTGCAGGGAGATATTTGAAGGAAATAGATTCTCGTTAATGGCTCTCCGTGGGAGGGGATACCCAAGACAGGTATCTGCGGGCTTGAACACATGAGTTTGGATTAATAGGGTGAGGAAAACCCTGGGAGTTGCTCACCGGGTACTGCTTGCACCTCCCTTAGTCTCATTCAATGGAATAAAGCAATTGCTAGGGCCCGAAACGGAATACCCCAGTTCGAGTTCTGATTCCAGTTCTGCTCTGCTCCATTCTCTGCTGAAAGTTTCCTGTGACTTCCTGTTGCCTCTGTGATAAAAGTCCTGTAAAGCATCTCTTAATTCACCTTTCCTGCAGTTCTCTAATTCTCTATCATCTTCCCCTCTCCAACTAATTAAAAAAAATCCCAGCCCCCTTTAGCTATACTAGACACAGTGTTGCTGAATCACTTACATATTGCAAAGTGATCTCCTCTGTAGTGTTACCTAACATCTCCAGTGTGTTTCATAGATACTATTTTTTTTTAGCATTCTAGTATTTACTTTTCTTACAATTGAGGTAACATTGGTTTACAACTCTGGGTAAGTATCAGGAGTTCAGCTTCTGGGCTCAACACCTATATGGACCACACCAGACCCACCACCAGTGGTCTGGTTCCCATTCACCACCATTCAGTGGACCCCTTGACCTGTTCCACGCACTGCTCACCCCCTTTTCCTCTGTTAACCACCCTTCTGTTGTCAGAATCCAAGTGTTTGTTTGGTCTTATGTCTGTTTGTATGCTTGCTTCTTTATCGTCCCCATATGCGTGAAATCATTTGGCATTTGTCTTTCTCCTTCTGACTTACTTTTTTTCTTAATGATTATAGCCACATTTTAGCTCACTTATTTAAAATTCATTTATTTTCTTGCGTTGTTAATTTTGGGGCAGTGTTTGATTTTACCCCTCGTGTGTATTTCACATAACATTTTTGTTAACTTCTCTAGCACCTACTCATACTTCCTTTAGGAAGCCTGCCTTGATTTCTTAAGACTTGGTCCTTGTCACATGCCACATTCTTTATCATGACCTAACCCCCATGCTTTTGCTTTGTAATTTCTAATTTAGTGCTCTCTCTTCTCCAGTTGACCCCAGTCCAGGATAGTATCTCTTCACCTGTATCTCCTGGTGCTCAACTGTTTGAACTAGAGATGGAATGAATGATGGAATTAAAAATAAGGAAGATAAAGCATCTCTTTGCAAGAGGCATTTGGTGACAGACTCGAGAGAGTATATTCAAGGGATGGCCTTGAATAGATGCGCTTGGAAGGGATAGTCAGAGGAGAGGAGAGATGAATGATTAATTTAGTCTGGGAGTCAGAATTCTGGGTTGTTTTCAGAGAGGAGGAATCTAAGAGCAGGTGCCTGGGGGGTTGACTAGTGGGTTCTTTTAGCACAGGACTCGTATGGAAGGCTCGGGTGTCAAAACGCCCAGCAGGAGTGCATTCTGCAATGTGCCACTGCCATTTCAGACTAGTTGGCAACTGGGGTGCTCCTGTGTGTCTCACATGGGCACCAGGAAGTCGAGGTGGGTGTGGCCTGCCTGCACCTGCATGCACCCTAAGTGTTTTCACTGCCTCCTGAAGGTTGGGCTGAGGATGCGGGAGGAACTGGGGCAGCAGGGGAGGGAGGGTAGGCTGGCCTTGCCCACCAGCAGCACCATATGCCCACGCCTAGCCTATTCCAGTCATGTCCCTGGGCTGCCCAGCTGTCACTGTCATAATTATGGCAGCCACGACCCAGGGAAGTGTGTGGTTGTGGAGACCCGCTGGTCTCCTTAGAACTTTACTACTGTTGTTATAGCTTATCAGGACACGGCCCGCCTTCTGTTGGTCTCTTGAAAACGGCTGTAATTCCCATCCATCATGGGGGCGAGCCAGCTGCTGCAGGGGCAGCTGTCAGGGAAGGGCTCTGCGTGTTCCCTGGCATGCTGGCCCTGGCCTTGGGGATGTGGCAGCTTCAAGCCAAGTGCCTTTCTTGGGACAGCATTTGGCCATCTCTCTGCTCTCCGCCCTGGGGTGGGTGGTCACACTCCTTTGTGCTGTGTCCTGCCCCACCTGTCTATAGCCTCGTGGCTTCCTTGGACCCTGAACTTCCCAAGTGAAGAGGCACCGCAGAATAATCTTCAGGATTCTGATGATTAGTCATCTTGAAGATTAAAGGCATTTGTCTTAGGTTTTAAGACATTGTTCTTTCCCCCATTTAAAAAGGAATAAATAATGATAATTGCAATAAAAATGCGTAACACTTACTGGCTATTTTCTATGTTCCAGGACTTATATATCTTTATAGGGATATTCTAATTTATAGCCCAGAGAGACACCATGCGACAGACATATGATTTCTGTTTTTTTAGGTAAGAAACTCTGTCCAGAGAGGTTATGTTACTTGTCCAGTGTCACACAGCTAACGGGTAGAGGGAGGCTGGGATTCAAGAACAGAGAAGTATCCTATCAGGGTCCATATATATGCTTCACTTCGAGAAGTTTGGAAAACAAAACAGTAGGAAAAACAATCACCAGTAATTTCATTTTCCAAACACAACTCATTACGATTTTGATATATTTCCTTTCATGATATTTTCTATTCATTATTTTTCCATAATTGTGATTATATTGCATAATCAATTTTATCTTATCTTTTAGAATTAATATTATCACACAAACAGTTTCTCATGGTTGTATGTTATCTATTTTGTGTGCTTACTATCCTTTATTAGTCCCTTTTGTTGCTGATTGGGTTGTATCCAAATTTTCCCTAGTGTAACTAACATTGTGACACTCTGGCGGGTGTGAGTAAGGGAGGGAGTGTGTGTATGTGTGTGTTTGTGTGTGCGTGACAGAGAGAGAGAGACCGAGAGAGACAAGAGAGACACTATATACTTAGCCTCTTGGTAGATTTTGTATATATAGTAGCTAATTAATTCTTGAGGTAACCTTATGAAGTAAGGAAATATGAACTGCCCCATTTATAAAGAAACGAAGGTTTTAGTTAAATAAATCACCCAAGATCACACAACATGGAAGGGGCAAGTCAGAATTCCAGCTGGGGCCAGTTTGACAAAGGTCATCCTTTTGGCCATTAGTCTGCAGTTTGACTGTAAAGCTATTTCCATATTATGTTTTTATTTTTTGGAAATATTCCCATACATTCAAGACTAGAGAATTCTTGAGTCCAAGGGGATAACCATATTTTAAATGAGTTAAAGGAATTTACATTCCATTCCTGTTGTATCTTTCCCTTGGCAGCACTGAGTCTTATCATTGAATCTGGTGGTAAGGTTATTAACAACCCCCCCTTCTTAATGGCTTGTGACAACCCAAGTTTACTTCTTGCGCATGCTCCATGGCCATCCTGTGCTGGCTGGGCTCCAGGCCAGGCATCCTCACTCTGGGATGAGCCACTGAGCTGCCACCATCTGGAATGCTGTTGGTCACTGCGGCACATGGAGAGAGCCCAGAGTCTTCCCCTACCCCCACCCCCCCCATCCTAGCCCTGAAGTCTGATCCAGAATGACAGAAGTTCCTATTGNGTTGGTCACTGCGGCACATGGAGAGAGCCCAGAGTCTTCCCCTACCCCCACCCCCCCATCCTAGCCCTGAAGTCTGATCCAGAATGACAGAAGTTCCTATTGCTTGTAACTCATTGGCCCAAAGTAGTCACATGGTCCCTACAGGAGCCCGGAAGCTTGGTCTTTTTTGGGTCTGAGAGGGGGGAAGGAGGACTGGAATGCCCTGGTGAAGACCCAGTGACTAACATGCTCATAAAAGTTGCTCTTTTGATAGTTAAAATAGCAACACGTTGTTCCTTTATTTGACATTGTTTTTCTTGGTAATTCTTACTATTTCTTCGTATTTTCTTGGTCAGTTGGGCCTCTTCTTTGGCAACTTATTTGTCCCATTCTTAGCTCATTTATCTGTTGATATCTTAATGCTTTGCATAAATGGTTTCCTGATGTGACAATGTCCCTAAATGGGTTTTGGATGAGTGAAAACACATGGTGTCTCAAAAGCCAGTTTCTTGCATATATTTTAAAAACTGTATACATAAATTACCCTATTAATCTACTTATGTTTTCTCAAAGAATTGGCCCAGAATTGATGTTCATTTCAAGTTGAGAGATAATTCATGTTAAGTTCAGCTTTTTGGTTAATCTGTGAAAACCAAGGGGTTTTAGCATCTCATATCCTCTTGGACTCTTCTTCTTCCTGGCCCCACATATCTTGCTGGGCACCTGGCCCTGGGTGTCCATTTGACAGCCTTGGTGATCCTGGATTCCATTGCCTCCCCATTTCTGTGCCTCTGTCCCCAGGTTTTACTGGGGACACCTGGACCGTGAAAACAGCTTTCTAACTGGCCTCATCAATGGGCTACCAGGGAACAGAGCCTTTTAATTATATCATCTCTTCCCTGAAGCCCTCACAGGGACTTCTCTTGCCCAGGGGACCCATTTACTATGATCACATACCACAGATATTTAGATACAAAAGACCTGTTTTTATAGTTATAGAAGTTCATGTGTATCAGAAAGGTAGCTACCTAGGAGAGTAAGTCTGTGCTTTCACAGATATTGTTATGTTAAAGCTATGAACAAAAATGAACAAATGCAAACATTCTGAGCAAATGATGCAGTCGGTAACCAGATTAACCTGCTTGCCTTGTTGGGCCTTCACATAGGAGGTGGGCAGTACAGATATGTGGCATGAATGGGCCATTAGCTCAGTCTTATTTCTATGACTTACTGACTTTGAACCCAGTGACATTTTCACACATTTATTTTTTGAGACTCTTTACATATGAAGAACTGAGAACTGGGCTGTTTCCTAATAGTTGGAAATCCATGCATGTGGTGAGGTCCTCAGGAAAGAGCTTCGGTTGTAAAGCTCTTCCTTCCTCCCCAAATATTTCTTGGGGGGTATGGCTCTTTGATGGCAATGGCATCCCCATCCAAAAAGTATGGCTTGATTGGAAATGTAAGTAGGAGCAGAATAATGGTTCTAAAAAGTACTGAAAGAACAGTTTGAGAACTCCTCCAATGGAGTCAGCTATATCCTTAGGGATACCTGGGGGCATCTAGAACACAGAACACTGATAAATTAACTATTATTTTTAAAAATGTGAATGTCACTGTTACCCTTCTAAATCAAGCCAACAGAGGCATGCCAAATATCAGATAAGTATATCTGGACAGCAATGATGTGTGAGCACCAACAGGGAATGCAGGTGAACTCAATTCTTTGGGCTTGGGTGCTGTCTCCTGGGAGCTCTTGCTGGGATGTGTGGCCTCATAAAAAGAGGAAAGGGTCTAGATACCCACGACCTAGGTAGCATGTGTCCATAGGGGCTAGAGGAGCATGACAGGGCATGGATTCTGAGGGGAGTTCAGGGTCTGATTAGTGGGTTTGATAAAAAAGAGTGGTTTTTTTTCCTCCAATATTGGAGTCCTTCCGAGGCTCTCAAGTTGCTTCTCTTTGATGAAAACCCCAAGAGATACAAATAATGAGATTGACATGCTAGACTTTTCGTGGAAAGTAGGGCTAAAAAGGATTAAAATTATCACAGAAGTGAGAATGCTGAGTGTGTGCACCAAGAGAGACTTGTCAACCCTGTAAGAACTGAGTTTCAATGGGAGACCCCAGAAGGCACATGAGTTTCTAAGTCCTCAGTCCTAAAACATTTGGTGGTGGTGTGCCAGCCCTGACTTCAGCAGAGGTGTTATAGAACCAGGCTTGTTAATAAGAATGGGGGTGATGGAATCCCTCAAAGCAACAGAGGTGGAGTGGCTATGTTTACCCATGTGTGGCCAGCTGGCTGCCATGATGGCAGCACAGCTGGATTGGCCTAAAGGGACCCAGAGATGGTACATAGAACAAGCTGTCCCTAGGAGCAACTAGCTTGAATACTACTTGGTACTACTCAGTCTTTCTTGTTTCAAAAGAAATTAAGAGGTAGAAGGAAATGACCCAATACATGATACTGTGACCAGTTTTCGGACCTGAGCTGATTTTTGGACCTGGAACCCTGGAGAAGAAATGAAAGACCATATATCCGAGAGGAAAGATGCTGCAGTGTTATGTCAAGTGCACATGGTTATGAGGCCCCCAATAGCTCCCCAAAGAGATCTTCAGCCGTATGTTTGGGTAACTGTTTCCTGGGAAAAGAGAAATAGTCAAATGTTTCAAGGAATGTTAGACATAGGGACTGTGGTGTTATAGAAATTTGGAAACTTCAAGTGTCATTATGATGGGAGTGCATGGGTCTAAGTAGTGAATGGAGTCCTGGTCAAAGACCACACAGTGGGTTTTTCCCTGATCCTTAGGTTACTATCAAAATAGATGTACTAGATGCACTTGGAGAGAAGCAGCTCGCATGCTGGGCCATCACTCTATAGAGTAAAAGCTATTATGGTGGGAACTCCAAGGCAAGACCGCAATGGCTCCTTCCCCAGCTTCTGCCAAGACAGTAAAAATAATATTATTTCAGGAGGAAGAAGATGTCAAAGGCTAGTTCCATTCTTAAAGATCTAAAAGATGGCACAGGGGTGAGAGTTTGTATCCTATCTCATCTAATTTACTAGTATCGCCTCTGTTAAAAGCAGATGGTCCCTGAAAAATAACAGTGACTGCCACAAACTCACCCCTGTCATAACCCCAATCACAGCTGCCTTGCCATATGTGGAATTTTTGCTAGAGCAGATGTACATGGCCTTAAGTTCATGGTATATAGCACTGATTTGGCAATCTGGTTTTTTTCTGTTTTGAGCAGGAATAATCAGAGATAGTTTGTTTTCACATGGAATAGTCCACAGTGTACATTTATAGTTTTCTCCTAGGGTTGGGTTGAATTTACTTTCTCTGTCATAATGTGGCACAAAGTAGTCTGCCCTGTGTGCAAAATAGCACATCGATTTATTTTCTCAGGGATGAATTACTTGGACCAGTTGAGCAAAATTCATCTCTGTGTTGGAAGTCTTGGTAAAACACTTGTTCCGGAGGTTGGGAGATAAACCCAATGGTGTTCCAGGAGACTTTCTATCGGTACAACATTTAGCGCTTCTGTGGTCATAGGAACACTCATCTAAACACCATTCTGTCCAGTGTGAAAATAAATCATTGCATCTTGCGTCTCCCACCATGTGAAAGGAGGCACATATTTGGGCAACTGTTTCCTGGGGAAAGGGAAATAGTCAAACGTTTCAAGGAATGTTAGACATTCCTTATGTCTGGTAGACACTTTGGGTTCAGTAGATCGAATACTCTATCCAGAGAACTCTCCGCCCTATATTCCAAGTGACATGAAAGCGGTGTGAGTTGAGTGATGCCTAGGCCAAGAAAGATTCTGCAACAGGACGTGGTTCTATGCCCAGCAGCCCTCCCACTGGAGTCATCAATCTCAGCACACACTGCGGTGTTAGACATCTGTCCCAGAGCTTCGAGAACACGGCGTGTGAAGCTTTCGGAAAGCTCCAGTGACTGTGCTGTGGACCCAGGTGGAGATGATGCCCCTGACTATGGGGCGCCACATGACCATGTGTCCAGAGCTGCCCACGGTGAGCTCATGTGCCAGCTCATTTGACCAACTCATCAGGCTAATCAGTGGTCATCAGGTGGAAGTGGCTTATCTGGGGTCAAGCAATTTGCATCGCACCTGTGCTCAGGAGTCTAGCAGTGGGCCTAGTATGTGTCTAGTACACTAGAGAGGCATTGTATCAGTGTCTCTCTCACCGTGCAGCCCCTGTGATCACAAGGCCTAAGGTTGGTTCATAGAATGGTTGGCTTGACAAAATGGCACCCATACGACAGTCCCTCTTGGGGACGGCCTTAAAAAACAGTGATTTAGGGGCAGCTCCCAAAGGACAGAGCTTCAGGCCGTCCGGGTCATCCATTTTGTGTGGGGAGAGATATGGCCCAAGGTTAGAAGACTTATGGTCTCCTGGGATGGGCTGACTGGTGCAGTCTAGAAGTGGCAAGAATAGATGATCGGGAATGTGTTTGCTCTTACTGCACGCAGAGCCTCAGCTTGTCTTAGGAGTCCTCACTCGCCAGGCAGATCCCTCGATACCCTCTTGGGCCAGGAGACACATGGCCCAGCAGAGGGGGTATGGGCTTGGCCCCATCATGGGATCCTCTGGTCATGTCATACTCTGCGCCATCTGGAAACTCCCAGGCTAACAGCGTGTTGGAATGGCTGTAAAAGCCATTAGTAAGGCACCAGCTCAGAGGTGATCATTTGCGAGGCTGGGGCCCGCTGCCCTCCAGGATGCAAAATACACTTTGATGTAAAGATGTTTCTTTGATACTTTGTCCCCATATAAAATACTGTTTGCTCCATAGACACAAATATCTGTGCATCTAGGAACCAAGGTGGAAGCAGAACATCCAGTTGTCACCCTGCCCTCCCCCACCTGGGGATTTGTTCTTCCTGTCTCCATGATTCTGGGTTCTGTACATTTGGAAGCGTTGGTTCCCAAAGAGGAAAGGGATCTGCCACAGTCAGAGCACGCATGAGCCATCACTGGCACCTGGACACTGCAGGCTCCTCGCCAGAGGACCAGCGGGCAGGAAGAGTCCCCAGGGATGGGTCATGTGGGGTGGCCTATGTGCTCCCAGACCCCCTTTCCGCAGAGATACCTCCTGGAGCATGGCCTTCGGCGGTCTCTCTTCCAGGGATTGCCCCAGCTGCAGGTAGGGCCCGCACCGCTGCACCCACACTTTTGTTCCCAGCACCTTGAAAAGTATAGATTTTTCATTGGACCAGCTGGACTGTGCCAGGACTATATTTATGCGTGTCCTGAAGGTTCTGAGTTTGGTAATTGATTATGCTTTGCAAAGCGACACTGCAGCTTCGGCCTCTAAGAAATTCACACAAGGCTGTGGCTACACCACTCGGCTAGGAAAATCTGCTCTTTTAATTAGGGTGTGCATGAATATATGTGGTGTATGGATGCAGTTAATAACAGGGCTGGTTCAGGCTACTGGGCGAGACTTGTATAAGGGGCTTAAAATATGGAACTTTGCTGCTAAAGACCTTTCCAGATCTTGGCCGTGCGAGGACAGAGATCGGGCTGTGCTCGCAATGTGTGGAGATGCATAAATATTAGCCTTAAATAACTGTGAATACCTTGTTTCCCAAAAAGATTAGTGGTTCTTCCCCGTGTGATAAATTGTGTGAGTTACAGTGCAGACTTGTCTTCCCACTGTATTATCCCAGAGCCCTTTAAATAACCAAGTCCAAATTATGCTTGGTAGGCTGTGGGGAACGCTTGGGCAAGCTCTGAGCGGAAAGGTGTAATTTGGGTTCATCCTTCTTCTCTTGCTACCTTTTCCTCTTACACCTTCATTTCAGTCTTGCTGTAGCCGAGTTCTCAATTCATTCCCTCTCCCTCTGTCTCCGTTATTTCTCTCTCCCAACCGAATCCCTGACTTCTCCATCCTCAGAAGAATGATACGTCTACCTGATGAGTTGTACCAGACACACGCAGTGTCAGTCAGGTTCAAAGTCCTTTGCTTCTGCCACCTCATTTCTTTTAACGGCAAGCTTCAACCTGCTCTGGAATTGCGCAGAGGCACAGAGAGGTTAAGGTACTTGCTCGGGGTCACACAGCTAATAAGGTGGTAGCACAAGATTTGTACCCAGGTCTCAAGTCAGCACCCTTTGCCCACTGTGGGTTCTGTTGATGCCAAAGGAAAACACTGATCTCCCAGATGGTACGGGGCGTGGGGTGGGGTGAGAACTCGTTGCTCCTTGGGGTTTCTCTAACAGGCACCAAGCCTGCCCGGGGAGGGGGCATCTGCTGCCAGTGAGCCCAGGTTGCCGCCCCTGCAGGGTCCTCTCTGTTGGCTTTAACTGGTTTTTGGGGGTTTGAGCTACAGACATGGTTGAACTTGACCGTCTACCTGGAGCCAGGCAAATAAAGGTCGGGGAGGGGAGGGCATGGGTGATATATTTTTCTCTTTTTTGCATTTTCTGCTTTTACTATCATTTGTATTTATTTGCGACTGAATTTATTCCCGGGTCCTATGTTTTAGTTTCTTTCATTTCTCGGGGGGTATCCTTTTCTCCCATACAACCTCCTCTTCTGATTTAGGAACAGTTGTGCTTTCTCAGTCACGACCACCTCTGTGGCAGGGAGAGCTCATGTTGGGGTTCCTCTGGCCACGAGCTCTGCAATTTCTAGTTTACCACACGTCTTGGGGGCTTTGTTCACCTGGATGTACTCGGTGACCAGAGAATCTACATCTGCACCCTTTAAGTTCAGCATTGCTCTCTGCATTTTTTAAAAAAGATTTTTATTTATGTAATAAGACCTGGGGTGCAGAGCAGAGGTGCAGGGGGTGAAAGGATTCATGAGAGACAGAATGGGCAGATCTACTGAAATACACTGCTGAGGGGAGCAGCGGGCAAGACAGAAGAGGTCTGCTGCACCATGTGGGTTCGCTCCCTGGCTGGGGATCGAACTTGTGCTTCATAGTGCTTAGACGTAACCCCTTGTGCCACCAGGGAGGCTCCTGCTCTCTGCAATTCTTAGATTTTAAAAAGATTTTTTTTATTCATATAAGAACTGGGGTACAGGCCAGAGGTGTGGGCGGTGAGAGGATCCACCAGAGACAGTGGGGAGCAGAACAGGCAGATTGGCTGGAAAACACTGCTGAGGGGAGCAGCAGGGAGGCAGGAGAGGTCTGCTGTGCCATGTGGGCCACCTCTCTGGCCGGCGGCAGGGATTGAACTTGTGCTGCAGTGGCTACGTTTGCTTCATAGTGCTGAGACTTAACCCACTGCGCCACCAGGAGAGGGCCCTGCTCTCTGCATTTTTAATACTAAGCAGTAGACATTGAGCACTCAGGTCACGGTTCCGCCAGGGCCCACCCACTAGTTCCCTCTCGTATGGGCAGGACAGCACAGCGCACCTTGCCACTGCTGCAGAGTGACCCCTGCAGGGACTGGGCTGCTTGGGTACACACCCTGCATGGCCGGCCAGTGTCACGGTGCTCTTAAAATGAACCTGATGATGGAAACCTCTTGATTCTCATGACTGTTCAGGGTCAAATAGGCAGTGAACCATTTTCAGAGATCAGCTGAGGCCACTTACAGGCACTCACAAGCCTGACCTTGAAAGATACTCCCTCAGCTCTCAACCGTTGAGGCTTAGTCTTCCATGGGGAACTCCCACCCAGCTAAGAATAAGCTAAAATCCAGGGGGATATTCTGTTATTACTGTTTTTTCCCCCTTTATGAACAACTTTGCTAAAGTAAACTTACAAGAAGATGTGCAGATGTTTAAATGCACACTTGGGTAAATTGTGATCCATGCACACTCATGTGGCCAGTCCCCCTTCTAGATGTTGGCCATTTCTGCCACCCTAGAAAGTTCCCTCCAGGCCTTCCTAAGCCAGTCTCCACATTCTTCACTGGGTCCACCACAACACAGTTTCTATCACTTTGCTCTAATCCTTGCAGAAGGCAGTCTCCGTGTGTCAGGAAGGGGTGGCACAGGAGCAAGGTTTGGGATGGTTCTGGGCAGAAGGGTCAAGGAAGGAGAGTCTTGGAGCCCTTGGTGGCTTTTCATGCTTTTATTAGTAGAGGTGGCCAGGTACATGGCAGGCAGGGGTGCCGGGGGACCGGGAGGCTGGCAGGCCTCCCAGCCCCCGGCGCATCTCACCCTCTTGGCTGCTTTCTACTGCTGCTGTCCGTTGGTGCTCTTGGTCCTGTTGGTTCTGTTGGTCGGTCCTCACAGTTCTGGTATCCTCATGACGCCACCCGTTTATGCCCGTGTCCCAACTCAGGTGCACCCACTTGAGCATGCCCACCCTGGAATGCTCGCAGCACCACAGGTATCCATCATCACAGTGGTGGGAGGGTGGAAATACCTGATCATTCTCTGACCCTACACCGTGGCTGGCCTAACATGATATCTCTGAGATTCTCCCATGTGGTTGCACCTATCAGTAGTTTAAGATTTTTATTCCTGAATAGCATTTTATTGTATCACTATAAAACAACGTGTTTATCCTTTCCTCGGTTGGCTGACATTCAGTTGTTTCCAATTTGGGGCTATGAAAAATCGTGTATAAGTCTTTTTGTAGACAGTTTGTTTGGGTAAGTAGGTAGGAGTCCAGTTGTATTTTCTGGGTCCAATTATAAATGTTTAATTTGATAACAGTTATCCAAAGTGGTTTTTCTATTTTACTTCCCACCAGTACTGGCTGGACTTCTAGTTGTTCCATACTCTCGTCTTCATTTGAGATCATTCATCTTTTCAATTTTATTCATTGTTCTTTGTGAGCTGGTGAGGAGTTAACAGTTGAGATATTCAGCAGTTAATCCCAATGGAATCTCTCTATTTTCTACAAATACAAGGCTTGGGGGTTGTTTGTTTTCTCTAGCATTCGTAGGCTAGGTGCTTTGTGAACATTCCACTAAATCATTGCATAATTGAAACCACAGTGAACTGGTTTTCATTTCACTTATGACCAATGGTATTAAACTTCTGGTCTATTCCTGCATCTTTTTTTTTCTGAAGTATCCATTCAAGTTTTTGTCTATTTTGTACCTTTATTTTAAAATTATTGATTTGTAAGAGTTCTTTACATATTATGGAATCAAGTCCTTTGTTAGACAAATGTACCATGCATATTTTCCTGATGACTGTGGCTTGTCTTTTCATTTTCTTAATGGTGATTTTTTAAGGAGGGAAACTTTGATTCTAGGCCTTAGAGGAATTGTTATTACAGTATGAATATTGATAAATTCAGTAACTGGGGTAACTTCCATCTATTGGAATTGGGGGCAGGGGTTACATGAATTCACGGTGTCTATGGCCAGGAAGCATGAGGCTGATTGTTCTTCAGGAGAGGCAAGGTCACCCCTTGGTGAATTCCCGATATACTTGACACTGTGGGACTGTGAATGATTCAGTGAGTTACAGTATGAGCTGGTGAGGGGTTAACAGTTGAGATATTCAGCAATTAATCCCAATGGAATCTCTCTATTTTCCACAAATACAAGGCTTGGGGGTTGTTTGTTTTCTCTAGCATATGTAGGCTAGGTGCTTTGCAAACATTCCACTAAATCATCTCAACAGGGAATTGAGCTGAGTTGCTGCTCCACAGCAAGATGGAGCAAGATGCCCAGGATCCCACAGGGCGGCCTAGGTTGGGCCTGGGAGTAGTTGTGTGGCTGTTTTGGTCCAGCCCAACTCCTTCTCCCATTCTGCACCGTCTTCCCCTTCCACACCTTGAGGGTGTGCTCTGCAGCTGTGCAGAACAATGAAATTCTTTTCTCTCTTATCAAATAATTGCCGTTAGAGCATTCTATTACCCTTTCCCTCTAAGGCTCAATATTCCCTTGAAACAATCCTGGATATTGGATACTGTCTTCCCAGCCCTTCCCAGCTCAGTTCTCTACTGAGGTGCCCGGAAAGGAATGCACTGCGCCAGGGTGCTCTGTGTGCTCCACGACATAGGATTTGCAGCTGGGTGATGGTGAGGCCCTGTTCGCTTTCTGAGCTGGGACTCAAATCAGTCTGTTCACCTGTTGTCCACTGAGAGCCACTCTTGGTAAACAAAACCCGAGGCAGCGGGCTGAGCAGTGGGCCTGGCCCCAAGTCCTCTGCTGCCCCTTTCCCCCTTGCCCGCCCACCTCTGTTCTCTTAGTGCATCACGCAGGCAGAATAAAGAGCATGTGACCGCAGTGTATGCAAACTGTGCGCAGTTCTCCAGAGTAAGGAAGGGAATGAGATACAGAACAGAGAGAGCGGCGCCCTGCAGGAGATAGGGAGATCAGAGAAAACAGGCCTCAGAGACGTGGCCCAAGACCCAAGGATTGTCTCGGTGGGGCGCAGGGCCGTCCTGCACAGGGCTTCATTTGTGTGATGATGGCTTAGAAGTGCCCACAGGTTATCAAGAGTGGACATTATTTAAGCGGTAAGTGATACACATCTGGAAGGTCTAGACTAGAGATTTTAATTTAAAAGTGTCCAGCGCGGGGCTGGTGCTTAATGTTCTGGGGCCAGATGAAATCCTGGGGAGTGAGTGTGCACGAGAGGAGGAAAGGGCCTAGGGGCTGAGTTCTGGGAGCTTCAGCATTTTTTCAGAGGTTGGAAAAGGACCTGTGAAGACAGCGAAGAACCACCAGTGTATTGGGAGGAAAGGCGGGAATGCGCATTGTCATGGCAACAAGAGACGCCCAGCAAGGTGGGGCTCTCAGAGAGAGGATGTGTGCTGGCTGCCAGCGCTGCAGCCCTGTGCCCAAGTGGGAGTTCTGCTTTCCTAGCACTCTGTGCCCTGTCTCGCACGTGCACCCCCACTTCCATTGTGTGACCCACGCTTGGTCAAGTGCTTTCTGAGCAACACGAGAGAGGAGTCCAAAGAGGCTTTTTAAACATTCATTTTTTTCAACGGGAAGGCAGATTGTCTCACTCAGTGCCTCTCCTAGGTATGTTGGGGTCTAGGAGCTTGACACCTTGAGTTCTGCTACAAGTAGACACTGAGAGCTTGTTTGGGGGTTCTAGTGAGGGGCCGCAACTGCTTCCCAATGAGTGGGCCCACTCTGCTTGGGAGGGGGGATGCTGGGCCTCTTCCTGCAGCACAGCTTTGAGAGGGACACACATGGGGAGCAAAAAGGGTGGAAAGGGACACCCGTCCAGGGAACCAGATCAGCTGAATCAGCCCTGGCCAAGTGGGGTGACCGATGCTCAGCCAGATCATCCTCACACTGAGTTCCTGTTTGCTTTCCCCCCAGGGAAGACATACCCAGTGGCACACCCCTGAGCAGTCCCTCCTGAGTAGAGGTGGATGGATGGCAGCGAAGCTCCACTCTGATCCACCTTCACTCAGTGCGAGCCTCTTTTAGCCGGTGCTCACGCCAGTGCTCGCTGAGGCCATCGCCATGACATTTTTGGGTGAGAGCCACATCAGAGTCCCTTGGCCTGCAAACTTGTCTCCTTCTCTGTACACTCAGGTGTTCCCCAGAACCCTTTTGGGGGTCTCCCCAGTGGCATAAGTTAAGTCTCAGCACCATCACAGGTATGGCTTGAATTGGATCCCCGGCCAGGGAGGGGACCCACATGGCGCAGCAGACCTCTCCTGCCTCACCCGCTGCTGCCCTCGGCAGTATGTTTCAGTCCATCTGCCTGTTCTGCTGCCCACTCTGCCTCTGGTGAATCCTCTCGCCCCCTGCACCTCTGGCCTGTACCCCAGTTCTTTAAATAAATAAATATAAAGTTAAGAAGAAGAAGCCTTCGTATGCTGAAGCTGCCCACTGCTTTCGCTGAGATGTGGGAGGTTCTCATCCGCAGGCTGGAGACACCTAAACGTTAAGTCTGCTGTCCAGCCACGTTGTTCTCAACTTCATAAGGACATCACTATGAGAGCCAGGAGCCCAGGGGAAGTGAAGCGAGGTACAAAGTGTGTACAGCCGGCCAGGCAGGACCCTCGCCCCCGGGGCCTGGCAGAACCTATGCAGGTGCTCCTACCTGTACTGTTCTCTCTGCACACGGCTCCTGACTGTCTGGACATGGAAACAAGTGCTTTAACCTTGAAAGATTAAACTATTTTCATGCAATCAGTAAATTCTGTTATTAAATGTTACAGCAGCTAAATTAAATGATAAGAATAACTAGTATTTTGAAATTCTGAACATCTTATAATTAGGGCAGTCTTTAAAAAAATATTCCAAGTTAAGGCACATTAGAATGTATTCCACAACATGGAGACAGCCTGACAAAGAAACATTATTCTTAGATTTACAATTAATTACCCTTATGTCTATACCTTGCATTCAATTTGCATATCTTAAAAGTGCTGTAAATTTCACAGGACTCCTTGTTATTTAAGATCATACTGCTTAGTAAAAGTTTCTTCAGTGATAACTTTCTCTTGATTGTGTAGTTGTGAGGTCAGTAAATCTGGCTCTACTTTGCTCTCCAATGTTATAATTTTTCTTTTTGTGTGTGTTTTTCATTATTTGCTTCCTTGTTCCTTCTGCCCTCTCATTTATTATTCCCCAAAGAGCCAACAGATAGAGAAGCCAGCTGGAAGAGTAAGTGACTCCAGAGTCTGAGATGCTATCTGGCCCTCACTACGCGTTGGTACCGGGTGTCTGACATGTTCTATACATCTTTCCGGTGCCAACCTCATTAAACAAATGCAACTTGATGTATAGCTCTCAAGAAATGAAATTTTATGCGACAGATTTGTTCTCTGTCCGGCCAGGGTTCTCTACCCCCTCACTTTTCCCATCTCCCCCTCTTCCCTTTCCTTTTTGAGGCCCTCTCCCCCAAAGTGAGCTGGCATGTTGTGTTCTTGTTGTCATTTTGGGTGGTCACCGCTCATCTCACAACCTTTCATTTGACTGAGTTTTTATGCTCACAGTGAAGGCTCTATTTTAAAAAGAGCACATTGGATTTCCTAAATTATTCATAGGGAGCCATTAGCACTATATAAAAAAAATGATATATTTTGTTTCCCTTGAGCTGACACACATACTTTAATCTGCACCTACCCTCTGTCACTTCTGGTGCTCAGAGGTGACCCCAAATACAGGTGTTCTGTGAGGGACCCCCTCAAGGAGAGACTCCCAGCCTCAGGAAAGAGAGGGATAAGGGACACGTTTGCAGAACTGTAAATATCAGATGGAGGCTGTGATAAACATTTTAAAGAATTTAAAAAAGAAACAGATGTTTCAACAAAAAGCAACCAATAGTTTAATAAAGATCATTTTTTGTTTTTTTAAAAAAGTCACAAACACAATTATAACTGGTCTCACCACTGGGTGGGATTTTGAGTTGCCTTTTTTTGGGGGGGCTCGGTTTTGTTTTTCCAATTTATGTTATTGTGATTATTTGCAAAACCAAGGAGAAGATTCCACTTTGGAGTCAAGTAAATTGTGTCACAGTTGAGTACCTGGTAGCAGGCGGTACAGCTTTTGTTTGGTGTAGAAAAACCACAAATTGATGTGTGAGAGTCTGATCTTTGTGCTTTTAGAGAAATTAAGGGGAATAAAAGCCCCCTCCCCCTTTAATTTTATGTTCAGTAAAATCAGGTAATCTATTGTGGCTTCCTCTTCTCACTTATTAATTGGTGGTTTATTAAAGCAATTTTTAACAAGTTAATACCATTATCATCTCTCCATTATAGCTACCAGAGAACTGAGCTAAGGAATGTCAGCTAGGGAGAGCACAGCCTGCCAGGAAAGAGTAGCCTGGCCAAGCACGCCAGGCCCCCCGGGGGACAAGGACACCAGCCCTGCATCCCTTCCCCAGGGGACCCCAACACGGTCATGTTTCTTCTCCAAAGTTGTCTTTTCCCTCCTTTGCCTCCTTTCTCTCCCTTCCCACCTACCAGGTATTTTCTTACTCCTCCAGGGTGGGTGAATAGAAGACTTTGCAGATGTATTAATTTCTGACAGTGACAATTCCTGACAATTCAATATGTGAGTGGGTCCCCGTGACTTCAGAAAACCCATTTATTCTGGCTCTTGATGGGCTGAACGCAAGTGAATGTAAAAGCGGTTCTCTCCTCGTTGATTATAATATAATATTTCTATTAAAATCATCTTTAAAAGCCTTCTGAAAATTTGAATAATACTTTTTCAAAGAATATAAAGCTCCACCTCAGATTCGCTGTCCTAGAATACCTTGGCAAGAGGACCCAAGTAGCAAGAGTTTTCCTAGTCTTATGTCCCATATACATCTGTTAAATTACTCTGAGATCTCATTAAATAAAGCTAATGTACTTGTAAAACAGTAGGGAGAGACAGTTTATCATTGTAACTGTTAGAGAGAGCCATTCGGGTAGGGAGGGAGCCAGGAAGACTAGGTATATGCTGGTCAGTGTAGATGTTTCTGAGTCATAAATCTTGGTGCTTTCCTGCCTAGTTATTGTGTATTTCTTTAGGTGAGAGATTGATTGTAGCAACTGAAGATGAATTTGCCCATAGTCCCTTTCTTCTTCTTCTTCTTCTTCTTTCTTTTTTATACTCCTGATGCTTTGCCAAGGTGATAATGCTTTTTTCTCTCCACCCCCCAGCCCCCACATCATTTGTTTCAGATTAAAAGCATGAAATGGCACCAAGAAGCAGGGGGAGGTTGGTCTCTGTGGTGGGGCACGCACGAGGGCATGAAGATGTATAACGCGCCAGGTGGGAGGGAGCCCTCTCTGTGCCCCTCAGGATTTCGAACGGGCTCACCTGAAGGAGAAACAGCAGCACTTCCACCGTCAGATACCTGGAGAGGAACTGTCATTTCCTCACTAGTTTTCGGGCAGATGGTAAAAGGGGTTTAATTTGAAACCACTGAAACATTGTGTATGTTCGAAACCATGACAATTGCAGTTTTATTGTCTCCACTCAGGGAAATGTGTGTCTGGATCATCTTGTGGCCCGAATGGGGAGAAAAGGTACTTTTCATGAATATATATAGATGCTGAATTTATAAGGATCAATATAGTCGCCAAATGTTGTACAACATGTCAGGATATCATAAAAAGCAGGCAGTTCTACATAAAATACCAGCTTAATCTTGGAGGTTTTAAAGCCTCATTAAAATGTGGATAAAGTCCATATATGGAGAGGCAGCCTTCAAAAGGTTGAAGTTATATATCTGTAGGGCAGGGATTTTAAGCGCCGCTCCTGAATGTTAGTGGCCTTGTGGGTGACGGAGGGTGTCCATCAGAGGCTGATGTCCGGTCCGCTGTCCTGGGGGGTGGCACTGTGGGCCCCAGCCAGGGCCTTCCCTTGTTTTAGGCGTCCACACCCTCCCTGGGGACAACAGGTTTAGTTAGAGGAGCCACGGTAGCAGGTCAAGTGTCACTGTGTTTTGCAAGCTGGAGCATTGGTAGATTTAATTGTTATTAAAATCGGAGCGGAGTGAAGCCGTGACTTAGGGGCTGGGTGATATGAGACCCGGAGACCCGTTATCTGGGCCTTACTGAACCGCTCCCATAGGTCCCCTCAGCCCAGGGGTGCGCTCCATTCAGGCGACTGTCAAGCCATGCAAACTAGGCTCTTGCTCCCCCGTGTCTGGCTTCCAGCCCCCTGGAGGCCACTGCCTCTGAGGGCTGCGACTCCTTCTTCTGGGACTGAGAACAAACCCAGCGCCCTGGAGCAGAGCTGGAGTTTGTACTCTTGTTGGGCGTCCGCGTGGTTTGGGCTTGTTTGCTTCTTTTTCCGGAGAAACTTTGAAAGTCAAGCCCATACTTTCTTCTGACCTTTCTGCAGCACTGGCCCATATTCAGCGCCTGTCAGCAGTGCACGTTGGCCGGGAGTCATCTGTCACTGCCAGCCGTCACTCTGTCCCATTCCCATCAGCCCCATTACCCGGGATCGGGAGAGAGCCGCGCCTGGCGTCGGAAGGATCATTAAACTTGAGACTCCCAGGTAGCACAGGTAGTCCAGGTGGCCTGTTGTTATTTATAATAAAGGAAAGCACAGCAGAAGCGCCTGACGGTGGCCCAAGAGGCCGGCAGAGGACGCCGGAACAGTGTCAGTGCTGAAGGACAGTTAAAAGTGGACTCTCCCCCCTCACTGTAAGCAAAGAGGATTTATTGAACATCTGTTCTGTACATGGCTGGGAAGATTGATTAATTTAATTGATCACACTTTGCTTAAGTAACATTTGAATACTTAATGTCAAGTTTGAAGGATATTCCAACGTTTGCCTGCACACCTTCTCCGTGGGTCGCTGAGGGAGCCCTGGATGGGGGTGGGAGAGCGTGGCCGTCTGGACCCCTTCGAAATACTTCTTCTGTGAGAGCCTGCCGGAGTCGCCGGTGGGAAAAGCTGCCTCTTTTCATAAAAGCAACTAGTTACTTTTCACATTTTCCCATCGTGATAAATCATTAATGTAATGAGGTTGGATCTTCCTCAGTGAGTGGCGGTAATTTTCCCTCTGGTATCAACTGTGGAGACAGTTGAGCATATTATATATTTCTGTACCCTTTAACATAATACCGTAATCGTATGAAAGTACCAGATGAGTTAAAGCTATAATAATTTACTGCAGGTTAAAGTCAGGCAGTGTCTTTAGAAGGAACTCCTGAAAGTTCTACAGAAAACCAGCCCTTAAAATGGTTCTCGGCTCATCGACACTTGCCCTTTCGCTATTGGATGGTTTTGCTCATCTCAGCGGTGAATCTTATTGCATCTGAAGAGGCACCTTGGAATTATGAGCCTTTCCTTGAAGGAAACGCTGTTTTGGAAAGGCTAGGAAAACCCGTGTCTCTCATGCGTTAAAGCTGTCGCATCTGCATCTCATTCTCAGGGTCATTCTCAACCACTTTCGCCCAGGTCAAGAGCATGAAGGTGAAGGTTGTGGATACATTTCCACAAGAGCATCCTTTTCTCTCCCAGGAGTTCTTGAACATTTCAAGTGGGTGTCCACTTACCTAAAGAACACAGAAGAAGAATTGCACCTACGTTCTCATGGACACGTCTTCAGTGGGGATGAGGCTGGCTGAGTTCTAGCCCAGTGGACAGCTGTTGAAATGGACAGGAAAGAATTTTAGATATTTATAAAACAAAATATGCTTCTATGCGTCATTCCTCTAAGACATCCTACTTATTCACCTTAGCCATTTCTTTGTCCTTGCCCGCATGTATCCATCCATTTGCTCAGTCAACAATACTTGGACTCTCATCTTCTAGAGCAATGAGCGTTGCTATTTTGTGGGAGATTTCCTGCAGGGCTGGATATGAAGGGAAGCTTTTATTTTAAAAAAATTTTAAACATAGAATGGGTTTTTTTTGAGATGGTACAAGATGAGGCAAGGGCAGGAATGAAGTGAAGGAAGATGAATATGAACTTCAGCTAGAACATGGTACCGGTCTTCTTTTCCTGCTGTCAGAGAGGTTGTCTAGAATACGCACAATGAAAGCCGCATGTGGGAAGGCTGGGCCTAGGACGCTGCGCTTCTGATTTACTAGAACCAAAGAGAGCAAGGAAACCGGAGAGCAAGAAGGCCGGGAAGGACTCCTCCAGCCGCTGAGGTTTGAGGGAGGTCTTCACAGGGGCTTGTCTGGGACTTGACACACCAAGACGATTCTTAGCCAGGGGTGATCTTTGCTCGCATCTGATCGAAAGCAGGTGTGGTGTGGCCGGTTCTTTGAGAGACACCCGTGTGTCCCCCCGCTCTGACCGCACACAATACATCCCACACCAGGCCTCCGACTGTCAAGGCCAGAGCCAGGTGCCTGGGCTATGCGTATCCTTCTCCATCAGTCATACTGCAGGGAGCAGACAATTAATTCTGGAGCAAAATTGAAAGTCAGAGGCAGAGTCTGAAAGAACAGAATGACAATAATAAAGTGCCCCAGCCTCGCATTAATCTCCCTCACTTCAGGCCTGTCACAGCCGGCCTGGCTGTGACTAATGCCAGGCTTTGCATACAGTGGTCACAGACATGAACAGCGTGCTCCCTTTACAGCGCCGGGGATGCGCTTTCTTGGGTTCTGACTCGTGTGGAATCACTAGAAAAACATCGCCTCCGGTCATAGGTGAGGGGACCCAGTTCCTCTGTCATACCCAGGGTGAGGACCCCCAATGGGGGGCCTGTCCCTCTCTTCCTCCCTCTGAATGCACGTCCCCCTCCTTCTCCTCTCGACCTGCCAATCTTACCTCTCAGGCCTGCCATCTTGGACTCACGTCTCCCCACCTTTCTTGAGTCGTTCACCTCTTCCTGTTGGTCTTTGTGGGCTCCCTCTTTGCTGTCCCCAAAGGCAGGTGGGAGGGATTCATCCAAGGGTGTTTGAGGGTACAGGGGAGGGGGGGTCTATAGTCACACATGACTCTTAACTAGGAAGTGGAATTGGCCATGCTCGCCTGGAGGCTTGAAAGAAATTCCAGTGGGGAATGGCGGCGCACCAGCCTGGAGGTACAGCGGTCCCACGTGGCCGTGGACTAGGGGACCCCCGGGCCTCTGGTGAGCCCAGTGAGTTTCACGGCCCGTCTGGTGAGCTGGGAGGAAGCATCGGGGCGATTCGTCAAGTGTCAGATCAGTGGACACCTAAACACCTCTCACCCACCCGAGGAGAGGAAAGTGACTTCTCTGATGGGGAGTTGGGCCTCCCTTTTTGAGTAAAAGGAAACGAATGTAGGGAGCGGACTTTATCACCGATTGCCCCTGGCCTGTGAAGTTTTCCTGCTAAGAAGTGTTAAACAGAAACCTCTGGAATGGAGGGCACATTGACAGCCATAACTTGTGTTTTGGGGCTGGAAAACAAAAGATAGGGTTCCACAGTTATTTTCTTAGAGGCAAAATTATGTTTCCTCCGGGATTATCCTGCTGAACTTATGGGAAAAGCAGAGAAAATCCCATGAACCAGCGTGAGTGAGCAGAGGCCTAGGGGTGGACTGCAGGGGGTGAAAAGGCCCCAAAAAAGGCCCCGGGATGTGGTGAAGGGAATGTCGGGGGCTGGCCTGCCTGCAGAAGAGACTGTTGCCAGAAGTCACAGGCTGTCCTTGTGATGCAGACACAGATCTGGGGGCAGAGAAAAAACCCGCAAACTTCATCCCCTTGAGGACACAGGGGCTTGCCTTCCCATGGCACGGCTTCCAGATAGGAATCCAGCCCTAGAGAGGCCCGTTGCGGCCCACCAGCAGGCACCCATGGCAGCTCGGGCTATGCATTTACAGAGATCCCCGAGCCCGCCACAGGGACAGCTCAGATGGCCGAGCACCGGCCGACAGCGGGCTTGTCCCTGTGACTTCTGTCTGTCCATCCTCCGCCTTCCACTGCCCCTAGACTCCCCATCAGCCAGTCTTGCACTGGGCAGACCGAGAGCTACTCTGCTGTAGCTAGCTGGTACAGCTCTCTCTAGAGCCTTCCTGGGCCGCTGGCCCCTCCAGCTCACCTCTGTCCTGCACACACCCGGGGTGAGAAGACACCCACTGCTACCCAGGCCCACCGTGACCTTCAGCCATACCGTGACGTCTGTTTGTGCATTTAGCGGATTCTGTTCCACAGAGCCTGCCCACACCCTCCTGCCCGCCTACCCATCCGCACCCCCGCCGAGGCTGGGGATGCGCTAAAGGCCGTGTTGCCGCAGCGACTTCTCGGACCAACGCTCTGTCCTCCAGCCAAGTGCCCCTGCTCTGTGGCCGCTCTGAGAATGCTGTGAACAGGCCAAGGCACCACTGACAGGGTGCTGAGACGGCTCATCCCTCTGAGTTGCCGACCTGGTCAAGTCTGCGCCGCAAGGACATGCTGGGCAATCCTCCTCCAGCGGGGCGGACGCCGAGGCCTTGCTGGCTGCTGTACCAGCCCCGAGGCCAGCGGACACCGTGCAGCTGCCCTCCGGGCGGAGCTGGCCTTTACTGGCCACCTCGTGTGCGAGGAGAGAGCTCCAGGGGATGACAGCTGAGGGGCAAGGGACACGCAGCCCGAGTCGACCACGCCCTGGCCCTGAACCTGCGTCCTGGGCTCTGAACTTGGGGCTGGGCTGTCGTTGCGTGGCCAGCTTGTGGGCTGCTGCAGGTCGGTCTGCCCTCCTCCCACCCCCACCTCTCCCTGCGGACGGAACCCACTTTTCAGAAGAGTGAATCTGGCGGACAGGTGACAGCGGGCTGATAAGGGGAGGAAGCTTGGTCCCCAGAGGCAGCTTCCTGGGGGCGCATGAGCTCACACGGCTTGGACCCGCCGCTCCATTAACATCGCGGAAGGCTGTGATGGACTTGGGGGATTGTGTAACATTGATTTTATTGTCATCATTTTGCACAAGCAGTAAATAGGCTAACATTTTAGGTATGGAGTAATTATTCCGGAAAAGCAAGACATCAAACTAAAGTTTATCGTCGGAGGCTTGGCGTCGTGACAGCCGTGTGGACGACCCGGAGATCTCACTGAGCTACCGGAAAGGTCAAAGGTGAGCCTGCCACGTGACGCAAAGGTGGCCCCACTGCCAGGTGTGACAGGGGGTGCAGACCTCCTAGGTCGACGTGACGAAGTTCTGAGACAGACAGTCCCTTCTGTGAATGCCACAAAGGTACTGAGAATAATACGTGGCAACCTTGGGGTTTCACTCCCCTGGAAGCAGAACACACAGGTACAGGGGGCCATCTAGCCTGCCCAGGAAATGGTTCTACAGGCCTATGAGGGCTTGGAAGACTTGTACCTCTGGCTTACATAAGAAGAATGCTTATTTTGGATATCTGATTTAACCAGCATCCTTCGAGATTGCTGAGGCTTAAGGTGAAAGGTCACGGCTTTGTCCTCCTGGTGTCGGTCAGTGGGTGGGGCCTGGGCTATGTGTTGAGCTGCTCAGCATCCCTTCTCGGCTGTGCCCGCGAGGATGGGGTGAGGTCCAGACTGCCATGTCAGGCGGAGTGGGGTGGCCCCTGCAGCCTGAGAACGCCACTCTCTGGCGGTTCTTTCTGCAGCCTGAGAACGCCACTCTCTGGAGGTTCTTTCTTGCTGACCCTCAAGGACCCCAAGTTTTCTAGATTCTGAACTTGTGTGTATATGTACAGTGAGGCGCTCCAAGTGGCCTTGAACTTGGTAGGGACATCCTATTCCTTCCAGAGGCAATGGTTTGGGGGTCATTTGCTTTTCCTGGGTACCTTTTGATTTTCCTCCCCTGTGCACTTGTGTCGATTGCAGTGTCTGCCTCCCTCCCACTCCAAAGAGAAAAATACGTGTCCATATAGTACCCGGTAGCATCATTTCGACTTGAATCCAGCACAGGCAAACACTCATTCAACATCTTATCACGTGGACCAGTTACCCCAAGAGCAAATGTGGAGGCAGCTTTTTAACTTGCTCCCTGTGCTGGAGAGAATCAGCTCAAGATCTTTCTTCTTTTCACCCCGCTGCTTCCATGAGCTCAGTGGAGAAAGGCTTCAGATTTATTCTCAAGGAAGAGTAGAAACGAGCTTCCTTTGTAGCCATCCTAAGACTTCCATTTGGAAAGGGGCTTCTTCCACTGGCCAGAGGGATCCCAGGAATGTTGGGGTGGCCCTTGGTCTTGCTATAATCTGGGGGTGGCCTCTGCAGTTTCTGGGGAGGCTCCAGATGTTTTCTCACCCCCGGACCTTTGCCCTGGCTCCTCTTTTCACCTGGAAAGGTCCTGCTGGAACTAGATTGCATCCCTCTGCCCCAACCTGTAGCCTCAACTTTTTTTGTTAGAAAAGCTAAACCAAACACAACCAAATACAAAACCTCTTCATTCTCCCCGTTCCCTCACCGCCACGCCTCTTGTGACTTACTCTCCTTTTGCGTTCATGGGGCCTTGAGAACTGATGGTGTCACATTGTTAACAAAATTCTCTGTGCCCCTCTGAGGCTGGGCTGTACCCCAAGGGTACTCTCTGATGAAGAAGATAAAAACTGTTATTCGTGAAGCCCGGAGCCTCCTCAGACCTGGAAATGCAAAGCCCCTAGCTCTTCCTGTACCTGCTCACTTTTCTCCTCCCTGCTCCCCCCCATCCCACCCCTCCCCTCTAATAATCACAGTACTTTCTGGGCTGGAGCAAAGGCCTGATCTGGTTGGTTGCACTGTGGACTGCCCCTACCCTTCATGTTTCAGCTCAGACACCTTTGTTTTTGGAAGCCTTCTCTGCAGATGTATGTCCTTACCAAGAGCTCATCTCCTTACCCTGAGTCACCACTATTTTTTGGTTCTCCACATCCTTGCTCTGCCATGGCTTGGGTCCTTGTTCCCCTCCTTTACCTGCTTCATCACAGGTCATGGACCTGCACGTGTTCCACGAACACTGTTGAAGGAACGTCAGTCCACCCGGCACCTCAAGCCAGTTACTTTCAACTGGTCAAGAGAGAACTATTTTGTCAACTGTTCAGGATCTTAGACCTTTGTGATTTCTCTGTTCCTCTGATCCTCAGATAACCTTGTCTCTACCAGCAAGGAATTCCAAGGAGAACTACAAAAAGAGGTTTTTACTTATATAATAATGATAATAAAAATTCCTATTATTTGGGGGGATTAGTCTTCCAACTTTATTGCAATATAATTGGCACATAGCATTGTATAAATTTAAGGTGTACAATGTGTTAACTTGTTACATTTATATTTCAAAATGATTACCACCACAGTCTTAGCTAACACCTCCATTACATCACATAATTACCATTTCTTTTTTGTGGTGAGAACATTTAACATCTACTCTCTTAGCAACTTCCAAGTATGTAATTCCATATTATTAACTATAATCATCATGCATTATTAGATCTCCACACCTTGCTCATTTTGACCTGGAAATTTGCACCTTTGACCAACATCTCCCTCTTCTACTCCCAGCCCCTGGCCTCTACCCCTCTACTCCCTTTCTCTCAGTCTGGCATTTTTAGATTCCATGTATAAGTGATATCATACAGTATTGTTTTGAAATAACCTGAGTTATTTCACTTAGCTTCACAAGATTCATGGAAGTTATTGCAAATCCATGATTTCCTCTTTCCGTGGCTGAATAATATTCCATCATATTTAGATACATACCCATCTTTGTTAACCATTCATTTGTTGACAGACATATAGAAATATAGGTGGAGCCAGTCTTGCCTACTGTAAATAAAGCTGCAATGAACACGGGCTTGTAGATATCTCTTTGGGAATTGTTTTCAGTTCCTTTGGAAATATACCCAGGAGTGGGGTCAATGGATAAATTGATTGCTCTGTTTTGAATATTTTGAGAAACCATCATGCTATGTAGTGGGATTTTTTTTTTTTTTTTTTTTTTTTTTTGCCAAAGCAAGGTGATTTTTCCAGGATGCTTAAGAGGACTGGAATAATACACATGAGAACCTCTTGCCCCTCAGTCACTGTGGGATCAAGAAATTTTGATCAGTAGAACATTTTTAGCGAATTGCCTTCTGGGAGGTCCCTTCTCCCCTTCCTTGGACCTCAGCGTCCACTGAGGCAAACAGGGAGGGTACCCTCCCCACCACATCATTTTGACTTTCTTTGGATTCGTCCCTCCCACTGGCAAGATTATCTCCTTCCTCCCTTGTACTTGGCTCACCAGGGGGCTCTGAGACCTTTAGTTGCTGCTGAGAGTCTGAGGTTCGAGTTGTGGGTCTGGCAGGCCTGTTGTGGGACCAGAATGTCACATCCAACCATCGTGTCTCCGGAGCCACACGGCCAAGGGCGAGGCAATGATAAGACTCTATTTCTTTTGTCATTGTTCTTTCATTCCTATTCCACTCCATAATTTTTATCATCCTTATTATTCCACTACTTGATTTTGTAACTCAAAGAATCAGTTTGGTCACGAAATGCCACTGACAGACGTTTAATTCCTGATCTGCCACTAGCTCCTCCTTAGGCGTTGACCCTCCCAGCCTCAGTCTTGTGTTTGTAGATAAGGAAAATATTAAGACCTGCTTCCTGCGCTGGCTGCTAGCATTAAATGGGCTAGTGCATGCAGAGGCTGACCTGGGGCTGCACCCCTCAGCAGGACTTTTGGGGAGCCATGGACTTGAGTGAACACTGTTTTTTCTTTACACAACTTCACCTGGGCCTGCAACTTAACCTGCAAGTTGAGGACTGAGCTTCTGTTCCTCCAGGGCATCTTCATTTTCCTGGAAAGTCTCAGGCTGGCCTGGGCCGGTCCTCTCTCTCTGTGCGTGCACACCATTACACCCTCCCAGCCTACTTCCCAGGCCACAGGAAATCAAAGCCAGGACATTCAAAACCAAACACCCCATGATTCTTCTTCTTCCTTTGAAAAAAGAAAAAAGAAAGAAAAAAAAAAATCCACATCGCTCTCCTTTTGTGCCACTGCAAACATTGCGACATTTTTGGCGGGAAGGGGAAGTTATTTTGTGTATGTGTGAACTAGAATTTTGATAGACAGGGTAAGTTGCAATCCAATTCTAAACTATAGATTTTCAAGCAGATTGATGCAACAAATTGTTAGCAAATAGCAGTTTGCAATTTGATGCTAATTAGACATAAGGCAAATATGTGCCATGACAAATTAGCAGCGAACCATACTGCAGAGGATTAGCGAGAGCTGGCACGGCTCGCGCCCGGCTTCGCACACCTCCCTGTCGCCCGCGTCGGCGTCACCGTTGGGGTCTGAGCCAGCCTCGCCTCTCTGCGAGCAGGAAGCTGGAGGGGAGACCAGAGCAGCCCAGGCCAAGTCTCAGAGCGATGTTCTGCATCTTCACTCTCCACCTGTGTCAGCTTGTCCTTTCTCCAGAGCTGCTGTAGAAGGTTCTGTTCGGGAAATTTCCTGTGACATCTATGCACATATTTAATGTACATGCATACATAATCCCGGAAACATTCGGAAATTGACATGAGTGAGAAAGAAGAGCAAAGAAAAGAAAGAAAAGGAAGTGGAAAAAAGAAAGAAAGAGAAAAGAAAGGAACTAGGTTCAGAGATAACTGCTACTGTTAGTGATTTGGTAATCTTCTATTGAAACCTTTATTTCCAAAGATTTCAGATTTTCAGACAGTTTTCTTTTTAGGTATATATACCCACAGACAATACTTGCCATTATTATTTTAAACAAAAAAGGGCTCAGACATATATTGTTTTCAACCTTCTTTTCTGACTTGATTTTACATCATGTATATTTTCCACATCCATGTACACAGATCTGTATTAAAAAATGACTTTTTTCTTCTGTAAACTCACCCACTAATTTAATCTTCTCCTGTGCTGTTGGACTGCAGCATTGGGGATGGGCTTGGAAATTCATTTCTGTACACGTGGGATTATTTCTAAGGATCATTCTAGATTAAATCTCAGCAGAAAGTTGGCATGCAACTTTCTCTTCCTTCAAAGTAGCTGTTTCCTAAGCCCTGTCCAACACTGGTGATTATTTGAAATCTTTAGTAATTAGACATGCCTCCCAAATTTACCCTGTTGATGTTTGCTTGCCTTTGTTTTCTAAGGAGTTTGCTCATTTTTCAGGAATCTTACATGACTCAATACCAGCCTTCTCAGTTCGGCCCAGCTCCTCACATGCCCTCCAAATAATCACTGGAAATTAAATGCATGTTCAAAGTTACTGAAATTTCTCTGTCCTACAGATTTCTGTGAGATTTTAAAATATGGATCCTATGGAGATAATGTTGGCAGCTGGTATGAAGAGGGAATGAAGCAGTGCAGAGTTTCTCAAACTTGCCTTGTTGAAGGAAATACTGGTGGGGGAGACTGCAAACCAAGTTTCCACTTAATGTGACACCCCGATTTTATATCTGAAGAGGAGTGAACCTATTCTAAATAATATACAGTGTTGTAAACCAATGTTATATAAAAAAAATATGATGGAAAGCTAGTCAAGATTTCCCTTCTTGTTCTTGGTTCTTGCTCCATCGTCCTTTGGAGGGCCTGGGACACTCCCCAGTTAGCGTTCATCACTGGGGTGTCTTAGGCAAATCCTGCTGGAAGGTGTAGAGTTCACATCACCCAGTCCTCCCTCCACCAGGGGGCGCAGATCCTGGTGCCACGGGAAAGTGGGGAGACTTGCCAGGCTGATGTTCCTGTGGGAATAGGAGCGGGAGCTCCCGCTCTTAGCCCTGCCGCTGCCCCTCCTGTAGTTCAAGCCCTGTGGTCTTGTGGACCGTTCATGGAATGTTCCTTACCTTCTCACCTGCAGACTGGCAAGAGGGGCACGAATAATACACCGCTGGTATAAATATTGGTTGTACATACATGCACGTTCTCATTCACACAAGCATGATATGTGGGAACATGGGATGGAAATGCAGAAGTTGTAAGTGATCTGGAATTGCAACTGATCCCAAGGAGAATTATGTGGAAGATCTCGGTTTTCATTAATAAGTTCGGAGACTGTGTTATTTGATTCATATATATATATATATCTCACTGTGTGTGTTTCTGCATAGACACATTTAAACTTCATATATGGGTCAGCATAATTCTGTGTGAAGATGAGTTGTCATTTCTTCAGAGACATTACATTTTTTAATTTTAAAAATTTTATTGAGATAAAATTAACATCATAAATTGGCCCTTGTAAAGTATATCATTTGTTGATTTTAAATGACACCCAACTTAAACCATCAGAAGAACCCTCTTACTACAAACCTATCTCTGAACCTTGACTATTACATTTTTAATTAAAAAATTTAATATAATATTTTTCATATATTCCACCATTAATCACAGTTGCAGCCTCAAAATTGACTGTTTTAAAATTTATAAAAAGTAGTGACTTAAATAGAGAAAAAAAGCATGCTTATTTTTATATCCAAGTATATAAAATTTTCTTTTTATCATAAATGATTCATGTCCTGGGGTATCTGACTCTGGGGTGTATTACTGATTACACTTTCTAATTGACCACTAATTTAAGAAAGTGATTCAATATTTATTATTTGACTATCTTGCTAATGTCTAAATTCGTTGCTCTAATTGATTTTTAGGACAATTTTTTTTTGGGTAGCCACTAAAATAATAATGATCTTTTTCCTGAGCCCATATTAAATTCATATCTTGTATACCTTTTTCTTACCTTATTGCTTTGGGTAGAACTTTCAGAAAAGTGCTAAACAATAGCAATGAGAAAGGGTATCCTTGTTAAGATTTTCCCCTTAAAGGGATGAGTCTAGTATCTTGTTATTATGCATAACAGGCTGTGATTGATTTGAGAGAGTCTTTTTTTGTTTTTAATCCTATATAGGAGTTAGCATTTATTTTTAGTGTTCTATACCTTTGAAAAATCACCAGTACAATTGGAATTTAGCCTTTACTCAACTATGCATTTTCTTTATTATATTTGATATCCTTAGGTATATTAAAATTATATTTCCTAATGTTGAATTATCCCTATCTTCCTTGAATAAAACAGATTTCATAATGACTCATTTGCCACTTTTAATATATGGCTGGATATGATCAACTTAGGCAGGACTGGAGAGTCGAAGTTCTGAATATAAGAGAGCTTTTGAAATGTTGACTACAGTATCAGTCAAGTGGCTGGTTTGGGACACAGGCTGTACGAGAGAGCAGTGGGAGATATTACTGAAAATATATGCTGGGACATGGGGCCTTAACACCTTTAATCTTGCATCAAAGATCTAAATTCTAGATATAGAGATTGATGATGACATGTTAAGTCATGAGAGGAGACTCGGGAGAATATTTGCAATGAGAAAAGAAAGCTAATATGATCTTTGAGAAATGTCAAATTTCAGAACTCATGAAAATGGTGATAAGGAACTATGAGCTCAGAGAAACAGAGAATGAGTAGAGAAAAAGCACTAGGAAAACAAGGAATTTTCAAGAAAAGACAGTGGACGATGATAGGCAAGTCAGATGAAAATTGAGAAGTAAATTCGGAGTTGGTTATTCGACTATTATGACAGAGTAAGGCTAGGTCAGATGCAAAGGCACTGAAGAGTTAAAAGATACTGTTAAAAAGCAAACACTCAGGGTGTCTTTTTTTTTTTAATCACAATAGCTGTTATAACACATTTTAGTTATTGACACCCAAATTGTTGATGTATGACCCAGAAGTTATATGAAATAATTTGGTGATATTAAAACATTATATGGCTATAGGAACACACACAATTATGGGAGCAAAACAAATGAAGTGGAAAAACAGCAGGCAACAACTCAGAAAACAATGCCTAATTTCTTTCTTAAGCCCTCTGGGGGAAATCTTCAGACAGTTTTGAGAATGATCAATAATAAATGTTGCCGTGAATTTATTTTCCTTGCAAATCTTTATTTAAACGGTATGTAATAGACTGTAGCCTCCCAGTACTTGGCCTCCTGAGTCATCGGGAAAGCCCTGGGGTTTGAGAAGTTGGCTATGACTAGAGAATTATCCTTCTTTGCCCAACACATAGGTCAGTCTGGCTGCCGTGAACTTACAGTGCTGGTGTGATAAGCCAGTGGGTCATCTGGGTTCTGAAATACATTGGTTGCTAATGAGCATCAAATGGGTTCGGGAGTAATTCCCATAAAATATAGCAAGCATGTTTCTAGTGAATTCTATAGTACTGCTCAAACTTCTTTGCTTGCAATTTTTTCTAGGTAAGTGGAAAGCGGTTGGCGCTACAGCTAGAAGCTTAACAGGTAGACCCACCAAGGTCCTGTGGCCGGTTGTTTGCAGATGATGTTAGTAATTTTTCTTTCACCCCAGAGGTTGCTACCAATATGACCTTTACCCTCAATGTATGAGCCACGTAAAGAAAAAATGGAGAGAATCTGGAATTTGTAGGTGTAATGCGTTCTTCGCATCACCTGCTCCTTTAGAAAGTGCTGACAACTTTCAGAGTTCAGATCAAGGCTCCTCACTTCTGTCAATTCAGCACAAACTCCTTTTCTGTTTCTTTGCCCAGTCGTGAAGCTTGGAATCTAGCTGACTCTAAGACCCTACTCAGGTGCACCTCCGCTTCGCATCAGTCATCAGGAGTGTTTGCAAAAAGACAAAATGAATTAGTGGTGGAAATTCTATGGGACTACACCTGAGATGAGAAAGTAAGTATTGTACAAAAATGAACAATGATGTAAAATATATAGAGATAAATTATATTTAAAAAAAGACACAATGGAGCATGTGCCCTTCCGCACTCTCCAGGATTATCCTTAACTAGGATTGGGGTGGGACCTAATAATCTAAACTTTTGACAGGCTCCTTCTGGATTCAGGCATAGGTGTTCCTTTTAATTTCTACAGGGTCTGTAGTAATTTCCCTTTCATTCCTGATGCAGGTATTTTTTGTTTGTTCTCCCTCTCCCCTTATATATCTGGCAAGAAGTTTATCTATTTTATTGATATTTACAAAGAGTGAGATTTGGGTCTATTAATTTTCTCTATTATTGTCAAATTTGTTTGACAAAATTGTTTTCAATTTTGTTCATTACCATACTTTTTATTTCCTTCTATGTGGTTTAACTTTTCTTATTTTTCCAGTCTCTGACAATGGAAGCTTAGGGTATTCATTTCAGAAACCGCTTCTTTCCCATGCAGACATTTAGTGCTATAAATTTCCCTCTGAGCGCTGCTTTAGTTGTATCACAAATATTAATTGGCTGTATTTTTGTTTTCATTCAGTTGAAAAGATTTTCTAATTTTCCTTAACCATTGTTTAACCTTTAGCCTATTTTTGTCTTTAAATTTAAAGTACGGTTTATTGAGACAGAACCTAACTGGGTATTGTTTATTTTTTAAATAGAGTCTGATAATCTTGGCCTTTTATTTAGTATATTTAAGTCCTTTGTGATTACCTATGTAATTAATTAATCACATTATGTGATTAATCACATGTTCAAATGCAGTTGTATTTAAATTTTCTATCTTGATTATAATTTTCTGTTAGTCTCATCTGTTCTTTCTTCCCATTTTTCTCTTTTTCCACCTTCATTTCATCTTCTTTCTTGAGTTACTAACAAAAATTCTTTATTGTAATATTTTAGTGACTACTGTAGGGTTTTTATCTGTCACTTCCAACAATCTTTCTTCAGTGATATTATGTAATCTCTTATGGTAAAGAACCTTACAACTATTTACTTCCATCTTGTCCTCTCCTGGCTTTTTTGCTATTGAGAATACATTTTCCTCCTGTGTATGCTGTTGACACCACAATATATTGTCATTATTTTGCTTTAAGCAGACAATGATCTTTTAAGAAAATTACAAAGAAAAATGTCTTTTATCTTTTCCACATACTTAACATTCCATTCTTGTGTTGATTCAAGTTTCTTTTTGGCCTCATTTTACTTCTTCCTAAAGGGTTTCCTTTAACATTTCTTATAGTGCTTGTCTGCTGGCGATGAAATTTTTTTTTTAGTTTTTGTATGTCTGAAAGACATTTATTTACCTTCATTTTTCAAAAATAGTTTTTCATGCTGTAGAACTGCAGTTTAGATTTTATATTTCAGTACTTTAAAGATGTTCCATGTCTTCTGACTTGTATTTTGTTTCCTTTTTTATGAAATGGCCATGTTTTGCATTTTACTTTCTATATGATATTTTTTAGTATAAATCTGCTGTCATTCTATTTATTTCTCTCTATAAAATATGTCTTCTGTTCTCTGATTTTATGATGATCTTTTTATCATTGGTTTAGCAATTTGATTATGTTGTATCTTGTAGTTTTCTTCATACTGTTGTGCTGGAAGTTTATGCTGTTGTGCTTGAAGTTTATGTCATCTGTGAGTTCACAGTTTTCTTGAAATTTGGGAAAATATGAGCTGTAATGTAGTCAACTTTTTTCTGCCTCTATCCTAGGACTTCAATATTCGTCCACTGAGAGTTTCTGCATATCTCCACACTATATTTTTCTTTCTTTTTCTGTCTTTTTTTAAAGATTTATTTATTTATGCACACAAGAGCTGGGGTACAGGCCAGAGTCATGTGAGGTAAGAGGATTCACCAGAGACAGAGTGGGGCACAGAGCAGGCAGATCCACTGAAGCACACTGCTGAGGGGAGCAGCGGGTGAGGCAGGAGAGGTCTGCTGTGCCACGTGGGTCCCCTCTGTGGTCAGGGATTGAACTCGTGCTGCTATGCTGTGGATGCTTCACAATGAGGCGCTCAACCTGCTATACCAGGAGGAGGCCCTCTGTCTCATTTTTATAGTACACTTATATTTTTTCTTAAATCTAATTTGCTGTTAATCAGATTACACAAATTTTTCATTTCTCACATTGTATTTTTCATCTTTAGGTGTTTAATTTGTGTTCTTAACAAAGTATCTTCTATGTCTCTCAATATATTTATACATTATTTTACCTTAGTGAACATATGGAATACACTTTTCTTAACTGTTTTAAATGTTCTAACACTGAAATTTTGTAAGACAGCATAGAAGTAGTATTTAGTCTGTGGTGACTGTCGCCCCAAATTGAGGCAATAATGTTCTGATCACTTTACCCAATGTCCTATGTTTTATGGAGCTTCTCCACTGACTGAGTGATGTGTTTCTAATCTCATGTGACCTGCAACCTGCTCTTTCTTGGTGATTTCACCTTGACTTTGGGTAATGTCCCCACACAGATGTGCTGATCAGATTTGCATTGAAGAACCAAGGAGAACCCTTTCCAGATTTAAGAGCATACTCTGCACAGAAATCTTTTCTTTTGTATTCTGCTCTTTGAATTTTGAGAAGTGTTCAGATTTTTCTTGGCCTTTGCAAAGTACTGTTTTTAAAAGCCAGCTATTAACACTAGACTCTGCTTGAATTTTCCTTCCTAGCACAATTGACTGGAAAATATCTAGGAAGTAACCTCAAGGTATTGTAGGGCTCACCTACATTATTCTCTTTGGGATTATTATCTTAAGTTGCCTAGGGTACTGTGTCTGAAATTCATAGTTGCGTACACTTTTTTCAGTTTAAAAATGTTTTTTAAGGCAGGAAGGTAAATTTGGTTCTGATGTCTCCATCTTGGTGATAGGTGAAAGCTACCTCCACTTTTAAAATGTCATCAGTCAGGGCCTCCCTGGTGGCGCAGTGGGTTGAGCAACGCACTATGAAGCAAACCGCAGCCACTGCAGCACGAGTTCAATCCCTGCTGCCAGCCAGGAGGGGACCCACATGGTGCGGCAGACCTCTCCTGCTGTGCCCGCTGCTCCCCTCAGCAGTGTACTTCTGTTGATCTGCCTGTTCTGCTCCCTGCTCTCTGTGGTGAATCCTCTCACCCCCCCACACACCTCTGACCTGTACCCCAGTGCTTGTATGCATAAATAAATAAATCTTTAAAAAAAAATAAAATAAAATGTCATCAGTCATACAATTTTTGCTCAACAATTACTTTCTGCAGTTGAAAAATAGCTTTCCATTTTCTCTTGTTTTCCATCATTTCTCCATAGAATTAGCTGTCAGTCCTACAGTTGTTCGTTCCTGTCAATATTTCTTTTCTATCTTGATGCTTATAAGAATATTTTTTTCATTGTTACTAGCAGTAGGAATCTGATGTTATGAGGTATAACTTTCTTTGTTTATATCATGCCTAAGGTTTTCAGAGCTTCTAGAATCTTGCTTGGATATCTATTTTTAAAATAAGTTTTTGCAGTTATCTTGATGATTTATTTCCTCAAATGATTCTTGATTATTATCTCTTCAGACTTTGCTCTTACCCCTTCCCCTTCCCTCTCAATTCCCCCTCCTTATCTTCAAGTACATGCATATTGAACATTATTACTATCCTCCATACGCCCGCCACAGTTTCTTCTGCATTTTCCATACATTTATCCATTTATTTCTTTTTGCATATCTATTGTTTTGATCTCTAGTTTATTTACTCCTTTTCCCTCAGTTCAACTTATTCTTATCGAGTCTTTAATATCAGTAATTCAATTTTGTCACATCTAAAATTGACATTTTACTCTTTAAAATATATTCCGATCCTTTGGGAGAACTTCATATTGTCTATTTTTTTTGACATGTTAATCAAAATTATTTTAAAGCCCATGTCTGATAACCCTAAGCCTGTGAGGATATCTGTATCTGATTTTCTGATTTTTTTCCCTTCCTCTCTGGTCTTGTTTCTTTCTGTGCTTGACTTTTTTTTTTCTTCACTGTATGAGTAACACACTCTCTGAAATATCCAGAACCGAATTGATATCTTTCTCAGCTACATCTTTGTAAGATTGATTCTAATTCTGATGTACCCTCCAGGTGATCCAACCTAAAGATTGGTCTTTACCAGTGTCCTTGCTCTGTCTTGAACTTGAATGTATTTCCAGCACAACAAGATTATCAAAATCTCTCCTTAGCTTTCCTTCCACTTTCTGTCTGACTACAGACAATCTATACCCACAAAATTTAGAATCCTCATCTGTCTCAAGAAGACAACTGGTGTAAAGTGCCAGGAACACATCTCTGTGATTCCCAACTCTCTGGAAACTTGGCTGTTGGTGTGTAACTGTGGTGATGGTCTGAATTCTAATTTTTGTCTCCTCAGTCTTGTGAGATTATGAAGAAATTAAAAATTAATGTCTGGCTTCTTAGACTTCTTGCCCTTTGCAGCCTAGAATTGGTAAATGATCCAAGGGGAAAATCAATAAGTCGAATGTTGGGCTCACTGTATTGGCTCTCTCTTCTTTCGAGGACCATAGTGCCTCATTCCTGGCTGCTTTGGTAGCATTTTTATTCTTTAAGCAGACTGGCTTTCTGTCTGGATTTTCTAGACAGTGGGAGAATTGGTGTATTATAAACCACTACATCAGAGTTAAAGGAGACATCTCCTTGAAAGTCTGTAGTATACTTTGGACTATAATTTCTTATCAGCTGAAACAAAGGACTGCTGTTATGTTGTAAACTCTTAGGAGGTGGACCTATGTGAAGAAAGGTCACTAGATCAATCCCATTCATTTCTGTGAGCAGGAGCTCTGCATATATTCATCTGAGATCGAACTATAGATAATTTAAACTCTAAGAAAGAAGAAGTACCCATCATTTGGGCAGCTACTTCTCTCTCCCTAAGGTTTACACCTAGGTCATCTCCAACACTCTTCATTTGATCTTAACCAAAAGGCCGAGAAGCAGTATCTCCAAAAACTCTAAATAAAATATTATTAAATATACTGATTTGCTAACAGCCTGTTTGTGAGTGCCTGGAAAGCAATTTTGTTTCATTTTTTTCTTTCTGATTTTTGTAAACAGATTAAAACAAATGTGTAGAAGTTTGAGCGTATAGTCCCCAAAGCAGGAACAATGATATAAACCAACTTTATTTCAATAAACATAATTAGAAAAAAAAATCTTTACGAGTATTGACTTCTGGCATTGAATGATACTTTTGTAATATTTAGGGACAGCTTCAGCCATCACTGTGCCATCAACTACCATAATGTCCTTTTCCTTGATGACTAATAACCGTACATTGTTATGTCCCAGAATCAATCATTACACATCAATATTCCCTGGAACATTTGGACTCTTCCAAACTGCAGCTTCAGTTCTTACTTCCTTGTCTCCAATTAGCCTTCTAAGCCAGTATTTTCCACCTGGGATCCCTGAATCCATAGAAGTCTTTGAAATGGGGATTTTATAATTATTTTCAGTATTTAAAAATCTTTAATGGAGTAGAATGAGTTTTGTTAAAAGTTATATGAAGGATCAAGAAACCACTAAGTGTCTAGTTCTTGTTTTAAAGTGTATTGATTCAGCTAATGGTGGTCATTTTAGCATGAACTTCAGCTTTGGCAGCTCCATACTTTATTAAAAAAGTGAGAAAATGAATTAATTTTTATTTTTCTTTGTGTCATAAGCACAGTGTATTAAAGCATGGGATTCATCAAGGAAAAATAATGATGAAAATGTTGCTGAGCTACAGTTTGGCAATCACCCTTCCTTTCAAGGGGAATAGCCTTTTGTCTCACTCTGAAATATATCCACGAACAGGTATCCTCCTGTAATGCTGAGGGAAGCCACTATTCTTCTTATAACACCAGTGTTGTAATTGGAATGTACCATTTGACCACATGGGTCTTCTAAGGAAATAACAGGTTGACTGTATAATGTTCCTTGACCTCAAAGGATAAGGAATGATATTAAAACTTAGATTTTAATAACTCATCACACCTGCATTGGCATCAAGAAGTTCTCTCACACCTGCATTGGCATCAAGAAGTTCTCTACATTGAAGCAGTATACCTTTCTGTGGACATATTGACATAATATTACACGTAAGGCACAGGCATTTAATCAAATATCACTTATGTCTTGGTTTCTGGTATAAAAAATGCAAAATGAACATGAAAGGGATTGCATTGAGTCTGTATATTGCTTTAGGTAAGAAAGCCATTTTAACAAACTCATTTTGCACTTTTATACCAGAAAATCTTGCTGGATATCCATAGTGTTTCTTCATGTTCAAGATATAATAAAGGCCTTGAGAACCACATGCAGGATCATCATATAGGTAAAGCATTTCCCTGTATTTTATTTTTTTGTGCCTATTTGCCTTCTCCAATGCTCAGATTATCTCAGACTGTTGCTGATGTAATGCCAGGTGTTTGGCTATAAACAAGAATAGTTTGACATACAGAAAAGACCAACATTCAAGATTCTAGACTATATCCATTGTGCAAAGTTCTTTTTTCAGTGTGATGGCCTGTGTGTCAAGAAGCTGCCTGAATTTTCACTTATTCTGTGCATAGTAATGGTGGCTCACATTTTCACTATTTACTTTAGACCTTTGTTTTGCAACAAAACAGTCTCATCTACATTTATTCAAAATGAAGTGTTTCTTTGCTACTCAGTGCCCCCAAATCCAGTGATTAAGGCGAAGTAACTTAATTTTGTCTTTGAGGTCTACTTTGTGTAGCCTGTAACTCAAAGGTTTAAGGTCCTTTGGATAGTGATTTTGAAAACTGATGTTGATTGCGGAAGAGATTATGAAGTTTTAAGGAGGGTTAAATTACTATAGGTAGTGAGTATTGCGTCTATGTTAGTTTGTGTGTATGAAACATGCATAACCTTATCTTTCATCTGTGTAGTGGTTTGGATCATATTCAGTCATCTGGATGTTCTCCCTGTCCATCTCTCTGTTCCTGGCTGCAAGCTCTTAGAGATGAAGTGATACCATGTGAGTCATTGCAAACTTTATTTTTTTACACAGTCAAACAGTGCTGAAAGTTTCTTCTTTAAGATGATGATGTCTAGAAAGTAAACAAGTTTCCGTGGATACTGGAAATTCCATCAAGACAATACCTACTATGGCATCATTCAGATAACATAACCTGTTATTTATCTAAATTATTTAGCTTTTGACTGAAGTGATCAGGGCATTAAATGAAAAAGTCTCTCAAATTAAAATAAGGCCTAGGAACTGATAGTATGTGAGTGTAAGCAGTTAATGTCAATATTTGTGCTTGCAAAACAATTTCAAAAAAATTGTGCTAATATTTTATCAATAAAATAAAACCCTGGCTGGTCTTGTTGAGTGTTCAGAATGCAACAGGAGACAGAGGCAGTCAGGTTAGCCTCTGCCATGTCATAAACCTCAACTATCATTGATCTGCTGTTGGAGCTGTCTTGTTCATCAGTCTGTTTACCTATCAATCCATTCAACCAGTGAGCAGGTACTATGTTACAGGTGCTATTAGAGACATGAGAAATGCAATGGTGAACCAAAGAAACAGGACTTTGTATAAGAATGTGCAAAGGGCAGAGTGAAGCTTTGGGGCATTAGTTGCCGAAAGGCCAGAATTAGTGGTAAACGAGGGTTCATGAAAGCAATGACGTGGGGTCTGCCAGGAAGGTGAGATGTGATTCTGAGCCCAGAGAAAAGCTTTGGAACTGTGGAACGTTTGGAATATGGGGGTGGCATGAAAACTACCATTTTGTTAAATGAAATTTATTCTTTAGAACACTTTTAGGTACACAGAAAAATGAAGAAGATAGCGAAGCCTATTCCATTTTCTCCACTACTAATATATTAGCATAGTACATTTTTACAATGAACAAATTGCTACAGATACACCAATACTAACTTTATTAAGAATTCCTAAGTTTTTACCTATTGTCCTTTTTCTGTTCCAATATTTCAACCAAGATACCCGATTACATTTAGTCATTATATCTTTGTACCCTTAGATATAGTATTTTATATATAAGTACTTTTCTTGTTTTTATTGACCTTGAGAGTTTCAGGAGTACTTGTCAAGTATGTTGAAGAATGCTTCTCTACTAGAATTTGTATTATGTTTTGATCTTGATTAGACAGTAGATTTTATCAGCGTAAGATTGGATTTGGGGAAGAAGACCACAGAGGTAAGTAAAGAATCATTTTCATTACATCTTGTCCAGAGTTGACCTTCACAGCGATGTTGACCTTCATTACTTGGTTGAGATAGTGTGTCAAATTTTCCACTCTACATTTAAGAACTCATATTTAAAGACTGGGGAGTTTTATTCCTGTTTCTTGAGGGCAGTGAATCTACATAAAATTGTTTTGGAATTCCTCAGAACAAGAGGTTTTGCTTTTCTTCCTGTCTTTTACATCAGTATTATAATGTACAAAACGATCACAATTTGCTTATCCATTCATCTACTGAGAAACACCATGGTTGCTTTGAATTTTTGGTAATTATGAATAACATTATTATAAATATTCATGCCGTGGTTTTTCACATGGACTTACATTTTCAAATCAGTTGGGTAGATACCTAAGATTGCAGTTTCTGGAGTATACTAGACCATGTTCTGTTTGTAAGAGACAGACAAACTGTCTTCCAAAGTAGCTATACCATTTTGCATTTCCATTAACAATGAATTAGAGTTTCCGTTGTTCTGTATCCTTGTCAGCTTTTGGTGTTGTCAGTAATTTATTTAGTTATTCTGATAGGGGTTTAGCGGTATTTCCCTAATGACAAATGATGTTGAGTATTTTCTCATATACTCATTTGTCATCTATACACATTCTCTTGTGAGCTATCTGTTCAGATATTTTGGGCCTATTTTTAAATTGTGTTGTTTTCTTATTGTTGAAGCTTAAGATGCCTGTGGTTGCAAGATGACTTTCCTAGAAGGAAAGGCAGAAATTGGTGAGCCTGTGAAGCCTTATTCTTCTTGTTGGATGCTAGAGAGATACAGGACTTTGTAGCCACTGATTTTTCTGCTACTTGAAGGTTGGACTTACTTGGTGCCTGGTTGTGGAGTGGGAATATCCTGGAGCTTGGCTGCTGTCACTGAGGAAAGCTACAACTCTCTTTTAGGACTTAGGTTGTAAGGCAAGTGTTGAGGCACTTGGGCTTTGCTGCTGCTCTGTCTGCCAGTAGATCAGACTGTTCTCAGCAGGGTTGGGATTTCCCAGATCTTTGTTGGGCTTCCTCTTCCGCAGTCCTCGGACTTCACCTGTGTGAGTGCTGTTCATGCTTATTGACAGTTCTACATACAAGAGTCTCTGAAACCAGTTTTGGAATATAAAGGAGATAAAAAAGAAACCTGGAATAACTTACCACATCATCATTCAAGTTCTGAGGTTCCTGGCCAATCCACCCTCTTATTTCTAGCTTTTGGAATCCTTTTATCATTGTCTGTTGAACAGTTTCCATGGCACTTAGTTGTATTTAGAGGACAAGGGCAGGGAAAGGGGAATCTGTGCCATCTTGCTCCTGACGGGAAGTCTGATCTTCATTTTTAATGTCAAAATTAAATAAATGGATGATCATCTTTTGTCTTTTAATCTGCCTCTCCACTGGTAAGGAAACCTTTGGGTCCAAATGAAAGTGTTATTCTCAGCTTACAGAAGGCCTCTTTCCCCACTTGTCTCCACTAGAATCTTCTGACACTTTTGCATGCATTTAATGCAAATGCTCTGTAACTTTGCCTTTTGGCTTACTGCCTGCCTTAGCTGGCTCGCCTGCTTTATTACTGTCTGTCCCTGAGATGGACCCTCACCCCTGTGATGGGCCCTTTTGTCTGCTTAGCTCACTCTGTCCCAGGCCTAAATTGGAACCCTGTGCATAGGGAGTGCTGCATAAATGGTTTTGATGATGGTGGAGTTGGGGGCTAGAAATGACAGTAGCAAGAAGGGAGTTGCTAAATCCTGCAGCACTTTCATTTGGTCGCGGTTTCTGTCTTGATGGTTTTTGACAGTAAAATCCACCCTTGTTCAGCTAATGGTTGGCTCCATGGACAGGCCAGTGTCCAAGTTAACCCTCAGAAGGAAAGGGACTGCGGACCCATCTGAAAGAGGGGCATTTGGGGGTTAGTTGCTCACTGTTAAGAGCTTTCCTTCAAGTGGGCACCCCTCCACTGTAAACCACTAACGGGGGCTCCCCCAGGACTGCATTGGTGGGATCCCTGCCAGGTGTCAGGGACTTTACCTGTTACATGCTCATAACCTGAGAGCCGGTGAGTGGCCAAGGTTCGCGGATTGTGGGCCAGAAGCAGCGGGCCAGGCCGTGTGTGTTGTTGAGGAACATTGAGGGGAAGGGTTCTCGCGTGGACTCCTTAGTGCCTGGGTCCCAAAGAGACAGTGAGCCCTGAGGCCACCCGGTAGGCCTGTCCCTGGTGGCAGCACCCAGGACCCCCTGGAGTTGGGCCCTGTTTACACTGGGCTACCAGGCCCAAGCAGAGGGACTTTATCCCAGGGAGGATGCAGATTTGTGAATGGGTTAAACTCTAGTGCCAAATGCAGGAGCCAGAAGACAGGGCCTGGAGCTGTGTCGGTGGTTCAAAAGTCACAGCCCTGTTGATGAAGGGCATCACGTGAAGCGGGAGCTTGGGGCTGGAGGCCCTTGCAGGGACCCTAGCTGTGGGAGAAGGAAACTCCTCTTTCCATCAAATGGCCCTTGGAGGTAGAATCAGCCATACACAGAGGAACCAATTCCCCAACTGCCTCTTTAGCACCTGTCTCTTTTTCCCTTCCTCACACGCAACAGCCTCCCTGTGCCTCAGGGCATTTGCATTGCTGTTCTCCTGCCTGGAACAGACTTTTCCTAGACTTCTGCAGGCTGCAGGCTAGCACCTTCTGGTCCCCCACGTTGAATTCAAGCACCACCTCCTCACAAGACTTCTCAGCACCCATCAGATCCGTCACTTTCTGTCCCATGGTCCTGCGTTGCTTTCCAACATGGACTCAGTCCATGTTGTTTATCTTTCTTCTCTGCCTGCCCCCACAAAAGGAAAGACCTCGAGGGTGGAAAGTTGATCCAAGGGCTTCATGCCTGTTCCCCTAGAACCCAGACCCCATCTCACACTCTTACAGTTGGGGTGAACGTGCCCACATCCACCAGGTTATTTATTTTTTTAAAGACTTATTTTTATGTATTTATGCATTAAGAATTGGGGTATAGGCAAGAGGTTTTGGGTGGAGGGGGCAAGAGGATTGACCAGAAACAGAGTGGGAAGTGGAACAGGCAATTCTACTGAACTACACTGCTGAAGGGAGCAGGGAGTGAGACAGGAGAGGTCTGCTGTGCCATGTGGATCCCCTCCCTGGCTGGGGATGGAACTCCTACTGCAGGGGCTGCAGATAGTGCTGAGACTTAACCCCTGCCCCACCCTGGGGCCCCCCCCCCACCAGGTTATTTGTTTCTAAGACATTGCTTAACACAGAACACTGCAGATAAGAATCTCAACCCTGTCAGAAAGCAGAAGGATTTGCTTGGGAAAATGAAACAAAATATATTTTTAAGCTCCATAAACATATGATGAATGCTAACAAGGTATTTTCAAAATAAGAAGCACATAGAAACAGCTTATGTTTCTGGTCAAATGATTGTAATCACATCGTTATCAAAGCAAAAAAAAAAAAAGAAAAAAGAAATCAAAATGAGTCAGAAGAGGTTTTTTTTTGGAAAGATTAGGCAACTTGGCTGACACGAAGAGGTTTTTATTATTTGTCTTACTGCTTCTTCCAGAGGGATATGCTTTCTCTGGGGGAAACAAGGCAGATCCAGTCCACTGGCACTCGGGAGGGACAAAGAACCTTCGCCCACGATTCTCCAAGGTCTCATTCTCAGGCCAGAACTTCCACACAAAGGTTTGTGTGCCGGGCGGGCTTTCCTGCCTAGACCGGCAGAAAAAAGCTTACAAGCAGAAATGCTTAATGGTTGAGCCCAGACTGGCGAGCACAGCTACAGCTTTGTTTTTAAGAAGCCAGCCAATTAGCAGTCCTGGTTATTATTTACATTTCATGCAATATATCACTAAAGCTGTGTTGATGATTTATCATTTATATTATGGTATTGTCAGCATAATTTATTCAGATCATGCTGAGATACCTGGAAAATTAAGGAAAAGGGAAACCACGTTGAATTCATTGGTTCTCAAAGATATGTTTTAGCTTCTCTTTCTCTCTATCTCATTCTGTCTCTCGATATGTGTTAAGAAAAATCACGAATCACTTAGGGTATTAAATTGTTCCAGGATCATCTGCATTAAAAGTTTGCCTCGGATTCTTTATTGGAAGAAGGCTTGAGCTTTCATTTGATTTTCTTCTTTATCACTGGCTTTCCGCCTACTGCTTCAAAGTTTAAAAAAAAAAAAAAGTAAATGCAATTGTCTTTAGAGTAAAGTTGTGTGGATTAATCTGAGACCAGAGGCTTCTCTTCCAATTTATAAAACATTCTTATCTTCTACCTGCTATTCTATTTACCCCACCCTCTGGAAAATAATTGTTGCTTATCAGAATTAGAGATAAAATATTCCAGTTGTTGAAATCATTAATCATCTCGGCATTATGGAAGAGTCTTCACAGTAGGAGGCTGGGTCTGGGGGGCCTCAGGCTCTGGGTTCTAGTCCTGCCTCTGCTCAAGCCCTGTGGCTGGAGTCCTTGGAGCTCACAGGGAGAAAAGTAAGACATGGTCCTGACCTCATGGAGCCTGGAGTCTCCCCCAGACAGATGGATTTAACACATATGTTGTATGTATGGGGAGTACATGATTCTACTGGGTAGGAACCTCCTGTTGTAGGTTCCCTGGTGGCTGCTTGGTAATTGGACATCTTTGGGACCCAGAAGACAAGTCTTTTTCCCTCCAGCAGTGGAAATGTGGAGGCGTGGACCGCCACGGCGCCCACTTTGCTAGAAAGGAGCAGGACGCGGTGGCAGATGGAGTAGAGAGGGAATGGGAAGGGTCCCGAATGCTCTGCTTCTGGGGCTCCCGAGACCTACACATCCTTCTGAGTAGTGAGCAGGGCGTTTCTCAAAGTGGTTCTCTGAAGCGTCGTGCTCGCTGGGTCTGCATCCGGCCCTCGGAATCAGAATGGGGAAGGTCCGTGGGGTCCTTTGAACAAGTCACGGGTGGTGACAAGGCACAGGTACTCTTGACTTTGAAACTCATGGGACTGGGACATTCCTATGGTCACTTCCTGCTCCAGTCTTTGTAGCGCTTTAAATAGTCTCATTACATGCTGTGTTTTGCATATTCCTCAAACGTGGACAAGTAACAAACTTTTGGTAATGCACTTATTTGAAAAACTGGAATCTTGGTATTAAGGATGACTATGAAATGAATTATTTATGGGGTGAATTATTTCATAATCTGAGGTCTTCCCCAGTCTGCTACCAGTTGATTAAATTGGGTTTCCTTTGAGGGGGGTCCCAGCGTACCTGGTCCGGAGAAGGTGGTTTGCACAGTAACCATTTCAATGTCCTGGTGTTCAGCGGGAGGTTTGCACCCAGGGCGAAAGTGTGGATCGCAGACAGGATGGTCTGAAACCTTAAGGGTCCATCAGCTGTCACTTTAGACAACAACATTTGCTTCTCCCAGGCTCTGGAAATTCCAAGTCCAGTTGAACCACCTCCCTGGGAAGCTATGTATGGATCTCCTTGATCTTGGGATTTTGCATGCTTGCCAGATGAATTTTACAGGGGCAGTAGATTGCACCAAGGATTTAAGGGGCCCCGGGGTGTCAGCCTTGGAAGGTGGGCCCACTCGCTGGTCCACTTTCCTGCAGGCCGGAACACTTCTCAGCCCTTCCCTCCAGCTCTGCCCCGCTGCCTTGCTCCAAGAGCTGCAGATGCACATCCCGTTCCACACCATCTGCCGTCTCTCCAACCCCTGACCAGGCTCAGTTATTGGACTGTTACCATCAATTGACACCACAGCTCTGGCCAGTTAAGTCCATCTGTCTGGGGAAGACTCGGGCCCCATGAGGTCAGGGACCAGGTCTTACTTTTCTCTCCTGCTGGTCCATGTCTCCAAGTCTTTGCCAAGAGACCTCAGTTTAGGTCTCTATTGCCCCTTGACTGTACCTGGTCACGGATTGGTCACGATCACTGTCAGTGCCCACCAGAACACCCGTTTTCTCTGTCTGTTCACTCTTGCTCTTTCTTCTTGGAGCGCCCACCCCATGGTGCTACATCTGTGTGATCTGGGGAGTGTATGATTCTACTGGGTATGAACCTACTATTGTAGGTTCCCTGGTGGCTGCTTGGTAATTGGACATCTTTGGATCTGGGACCCAGAAGACAAGTCTTTTTCCCTCCAGCGGTGGAAATGTGGAGGCGTGGACCGCCACGGCGCCCACTTTGTTAGAAAGGAGCAGGACGTGGTGGCAGATGGAATAGAGAGGGAATGGGAAGGGTCCCGAATGTTCTCCTTGTGGGGCTCCCGAGACCTACACATCCCTGTACTTGATTCCAAGAGATACACAGAGGTTGGGTTTCTATCTGTCTTTTTGACTCACCCTATATTGACATTGGTTTCTGACACTTGCAACAAAGACTCAGTGCTTTTCCAGTTAGCAAGCGTTTGCTCACTCTCTCTGCTCAAAAATCTCCAAATTTTAGTGGAATCACCTAAATAAAATTGAGCACCTAGAGTTGCTAAATTGGAGACATGTATCATTTATCCCTTAGGTTAAAGAAAGAGGGCATTAGTGTGTAATGTGCTTATGGTTTCACCTTCTTTTTTTAATTGAATGGTACCTAATGTCATCTAAGTAGTCCCTGTATATTTTTTCTTCTGTCTCCCAGACTGGATATATTTCTCTTTGCTTTTAAAAACATTATTTTGATTTTGAAAACAATCGCTGACTATTGATATTTAACAGGCAGACAAGGGCACACTCTGGAAGTGGGGAATGTGCAACCTCCAGTCTGGCAGGACAAGTCCAGGTGTTGGGACTGAAGGGCCCTGGAGCAAGTTGTCACCCTGAGCAGGTGGAAGGAAGTGCATCTGCACTGGCCAGGTATGGGCCACGTGTCTCTTTTTAGAGACCATGTGATCCATTGTTCCCGCTTCCCTGCCAGTTTGCTCCTAGAATGTTTGGAGAAGGATTTCTGCACAATGCATTTTCTAGTATTTGAAGGATACTTTACAAACCTTTGTTCTCCTGACTTTAAATTATCAAAGTGTCTTTCAGTATCTACATTTATTTTCTTGCTCTGGTGCATTGCAGAATCTACTTGAATATTCTGTGTCTATGGATTAAGTTCTTGCTTATAGTTGGAGGGGTAAAATTTACTGTCCAAAACAAGTAATGCTTCACAGAGTGAGGGCAGGGCACGCAACCCCTGTCTATTGGTGCCTTACCTGGAAGTGGACTTTTTATATAATCCTAATACCAACTTAACGAAAAGGACAAGAATGGTGTCATTTTTCTGGCATGTTCAGGAAGTCTTGGTAATGTTGCAGTCCTTTGAACCATGTTCAGCTAAGTGAGATTTTGGAAGGTGGCACTTAAAATGAGCACCATCCATACTTATTGCACCAGTCTGCTAAGTACAAGTCCAGGTGTTGGAACCTGGAGCACTTTGGCAGGTGTAAGGAAGCTTGTCTGCATGGGCCATGAATCCATGGATCTTTCTTCAGACTCATTGGTTTCTGAATCCCAGTTGTGGCTCTTTCATAAGCTCTGTACAGACAGAGGTGACCACTGGATGGGCATTTTGCAAGAAGTTCATTTGCAGGCGAGTAGACTGGTGTCCAGTAGACTTGTGGGGTTAACCCTGATTTTGGAGGAAGGTCTTGTTGGTTTAGGACAGATCGCTCTGTCTCCTTACTCAAAGGGTGCCTGCTTGATCTGCTCCCTGGTATGTGTCATAGATTGGCTTCGAAGAGTGATCAAGACTTTTCCCTCCAATTCTCAATGTACTTCCCAACCTCTGTCATGTACATCACTCCATCTTCATTGACACCTTGACCAGGGAGTGGTTATCCCAAGCAGCGAAGGGTATGAAGACACCCTGGGGAGGAGTGTGAGAAGGGAACAAAGGGGAACCACGTAGAACAAAGAAAGCAGGGAGAGCATTGCAACCGGGGCTCTGAGAATGTAGGTGGGGAGTTCAGAGAGGAGTGAATATGGAAAACAGGGAGTCCTCACTTTGATACAAGGAGCCGCATGAACCCTTGCTGAATCAGGGCAGCTCCTGCCCCCTTGTATCTCAGTTTATCTGAAATGTGCATGCAATATCTGGCACCGAGAAGATACTCAGAGAGCTTCCGCTGGAGTCTGAACTCAAAAACACAAATCCCAATGTACTGAGACAATGCATGGCATGAATCTGCTGACCAGTTCCTGTTAGACTTGTTCTGCATACATCCAGGTGAGTCCATTCTGCAGATCTCTAGCTACAGTCTGAAAAAGGAAGAGGCTTCTTGGGGCTCTCTATGTTTAGCACAGTGTCCTTTCCAAAAGATGGACTTTCCCTTCTTTTATAAATTAGCATTATGTTTTTGAAAGGAAAATTTTCAATGACACATAGGAATAGTCACTCATCTTTATAAATATTAAGTGATGTAAATGGCAAATGCATACACCCACAGTGCCCCTATACACAGTGCCCCTATACACACACCTGCACAATGCACACTAGCACAGGCACACACACTCACACAGATGTGGCTCGTGGTTATAACTTGGTCAGGTTGAAACAAAAGCAACAAACGTGTCCCTGTCACCAAGCAGACACCCAGGGCTCGTGCCTGCCCATCAGCCCCGCCAGCAGCAATTACACAGTCCATGGGTGTGATGAGCTACAAACTAAACATTTGTAAAAAGACTGTAATTAATGCAATTAGCTATTTACACGATAGCCCATAATGAATCCAAAGGCATCGTTATTGACTATTGAGTAAATAATCTGACATTAAAAAGTCAATGATCTGCAAATGAAAAATTCTGTCTCTTTTTTTAAAGGAGGAAAGATGAAGGGTAGAAAATTAAGGAAAAGAGGAAAACAAGCAAAAAAAAGCTCAGCGAAGATGTCATTGCATAATAGTCCATTATGGCTCCAATTGAGCCGTCATGAACTATCAAAGAAATAATTGCACAATAGACCATAATGGCTTAATCGTGTCAACATCTTTGCATTTACATATTTTTTTAATCAATGGAAATTAAGTATAAAAATGGGTCTTTGGGTTTCCATCCTGATTTTACCTTTGTAAGGGGGGTGGGGTGCGGGTTGGGTTCCCGCTGGACACCTTCAGGGAGGCTGCTGTCCCTGTAAGTCTGGTGGATGTGTCTGTGGGTGGCTACTGGGACGATGCTGGGGGGACCCAGGCAACCCTGGTGCTGGAGGAGTTGGTCTCTCACAGGACCTGACTGCTCACTGCAGCAGAAGCCCCAAGTGGTGAGCTTTGCTGTTGCCCCAAACCTGGACTGACCTGGTTCCTGCAGGAGCACAAGTTCGTTCTCTCTCCCTCCTGTTGCCTTCTGGTCCCAGCACGTGCGAGCTGCTTCTTCTAGAGAGGAAACTGCCCCCTTGACCTCTAGCCAGTCTTGAATTTGCAATGGCCCCTCCTACTCGGGAACTGATTACTGTGGCCCAGTGGCCGACTGGGGTCAAAAACAGCAGTACTGACTCTCTCCTTCTCCCCTTTCCCTCCTCTCCCTGATCTTTTTTTGGGATAAGTTCAATTTAGTTTTGTAGAGCATCCCCTTTGGGGATTGCCTAAAATGTCTTTACTGATGTGGGCAATTATGGTTCCAGCTATATCTGTCTACATAGCTAGCTACCTACCTGCCTACCTACTTATCTACCTATTTATCTATCTGCCTGCATGCCTGTCTTTTTATCCATCTACCTCTTAACTAACTCATATATACACGTACAAAGATATATAATTTAAAACCCTGGTATTTTTGCCTCAAGCGGCAATCACCAAGAAGCACACAGCAAAAGTGTATGGGGAAAAAAAAAGAGGGGGACAGAAGTTTGATGTCACTTCTGCTGTTAAGCTGTCAGGTGCTTGTGTGGAGCTGGGCAGAGCATGTCACAGGAACTGGCAACTACTGGGATCACTGAAAGGGACTCAGGGTAACCAATTGGCCTTTTTTAGAGTTTGACTCATAGAAGAAATAATAGTAGCTAATATCTGCAGAGAGCTTTATACATATAAAGTGCACCAACATACTTTTATCTCAATGGTTCCTCATGACAAAACTCATTAGCAATAGTAAGAGTGATGACAGCCATTATTTGCTTAGCACCTAGATGTGGCTCTGAAACCTATATAATTCCATGTATTTGTTCACCACCATGCCCAGCACCTATAACTGTACCTGGAGCTCAGTAAGAGTTGAATCAGTATTTCCAGAATGACTAAGTAGGTGACTGCACCATGAAATATAAATCTCCATTTTACAGATAAGGAATCAAGCTCAGAGATGTATATTGACTTGTCCATGGTTGTACAGCCAGGCAATGGCAGCGCTGGGCTTTAAAATCAGATTTTGGCTGTCTCCTAAGCCTGGAACTCTCTCTCTCTCTCTCTCTCTCTCTCTCTCTCTCTCTCTCTCTCTCTCTCTCTCTCTCTCTCTCTCTCTCTCTCTCGTNCACCCTCTCTCTCTCTCTCTCTCTCTCTCTCTCTCTCTCTCTCTCTCTCTCTCTCTCTCTCTCTCTCTCTCTCTCTCTCTCTCGTCTGTGGGGTAGGGGGAGAAGCTCGAGTTATTAATGGGTGGGTGGTTAGAACCTGAGCAGGACTGAATTGTGCCTCTGTACTTAAAGAGAATGCCTTCAAGTTCAACATAAGTCGTGCCCTTATGAATAGGCACAACTTAACTTGCCTCTTTGCTGGGTCAACACAACTTTATTTGGGTGATTCTGATTTGTGGGGTGTTATGTAGGTGAATAATAGACCCACGGGTCTATTGAAGGCAGAGATGAACTTTCACCTAGGTTACTTTTTGCTTCAGTACAGATAGACAGATGAGGCTGCCCTTTAAAGGATGTGATAGCCAGATTTGAGTGCAGTGCCTGCGCTTCTTAGAGTTCACAGATAACTCACCCTTGTTCCTCTTCAACTACCCAAGATGGAGAGAGAAGAGCTCCAGACCCTGGAGGCTTCTGAGTAGGGCTGTGAGTTTTTGTACTTTTCTGTCTCAGAGTATCCTTCAGCAGGGAACTATCTTTGCCATCTCTCACTAGTGTGATGATTTTCAAGCATTGTTGCCTATGCTGTTGATTAAACCAAACGAAGCTGGTTGCAGCAGGTGGCTCAGAATAGACAGGAGTAGGTATTGCTACCAGTGCACTGAAAAACCATATATCAAAGTTTTATCTGATCTGAAGCTCTGGATTTATCAGTCACTGCTTGCAAATGGCATCAAGCCAAGCCCTGTCTGAGTGCATCTGGAGCTGGCTTTGTCCCTCTGCAGAGTTGTGTCCAGTGTCCACAAGCCTTAAGAACCTGGGCTAATGAAGCACACTTGGTGGAGGAGTGGGGTGTGCCCGATTGTTCCCCAAAAGGTAGGAACATCTAAGGCTCTTGGATGGATGACCTCTTGGGGAGGACTTAACAGGAGTCCTGCCCCCCAAAAAAGGGCCTTGTGTTGCCGATCAGGGAGGGGAGAGCACACAGGTCAATGGTAATTCACAAGAGTGAACAGTGGCTTATCACCTGTTGGAGTGAAGGTTCTTGGGGAAGGGGTGGGTAGACTTTTAGTGTTCTTATTTTCTTCATTAAGAAAAAAAAAAGTTAATATTTGCTTTGGTAGCAATACACTAAAATTGGAATGATATAGAGACAATTAGCATGGCTCCTGTGCAAGGATAACATGAAAATTTATGGAGCATTCCATATTTGTGTGAACATATTCCCCTAAATCATATGTAGTGTGGTAAACCAAAATTACACCAATAATGAAAAAAAGAAAGAACACATGTTGGCCAGAGAATGTCTCAAATACTGAGTGTTGACTAGAAAGCATTATCCTGAAGTTTTCGCTTATAAAATTTAAAACTCAGTAGGCAGGATGATCAACAGATTTTTTCTACATAAAAGTAAAAAACTCCACTCCATCTAGGGGGACACCAAACATAGAGACCAAATGCAAGTGTCAGACTGGAAGAAAATATATCTGGTGTGTGTGTGTGTATCATAAAAATGCATATACATATATACATATGCATTCACATATATGTATTTATATTTAAAATATTTCAACCTTTGTAAATGATACAAAGTGGGATTTTGATCTTTTTTACTGCAACTCCTCTGTAAAAGCAGTAAATGTTAATTTTAAAAGCACAGAGAAAGGAAAAATAGGTGATAAAATGGCAAAAATAGAATTTTAGAAGTTGGGAAACAAACGGGTTAAAGTAGCAAAGTGCTTGAAGGAGTTGAGAACACTGATTCTTAACCCAGCAGGAAAAGCTGGAAGTCCACAGATTTACACCATAGGATACCCAGGCACTCAGGACTTGTCAGATCTCTTGATTCTTCCCTCATGCAATTAGAAGATATTGAAGGAATCATCTAGAAAGTAGGGCAAAAGACTAAGAGATGGCAAATAAGAGATAAAAGATAGTTTGTTAGACAACTGCTAAGGGTAGAATTAGATCTGAATAACAGAGAGTTAGATCTGAAAAACAAGAGTTTCAGAAAGACAATAGAGAAAATGGAGATGAGGAAATCACTGAAGCAATAATGCAAGAAAGTATCCTATTACTCTGTGTAACTTTTCCTGGATTGAAAGCCCAGTTCAATGGATGAACATAGAAAGCCTGTCATTGTGAAGTTTATGAATGATGAGAACATAAAAAAGTCTACAAGGGGTGTGTGTATGTATGTATGTATGTGTGTGGGGGGGGAGAGATGGAGCTTCAGTCTTCTTATCAACAACACTAAAAACTAGAAGGTGTTGGATCAATGTCCTCACAATTATGATGTTCATCATTGAATTTTTTACCCAGCTGAACTAGCAATCAAGTATAAAGACAAAATTAAAACATTTCAGGTAGCAAGGTGAAATAATTTGCTTTCAGTTTATCAGAAAAATCACAGGAAAATGTGCTCCTCCAAAATAAGGGAGTAAATCCAGAAAGAGAAAGACATGGTTCTAGGAAGCAGGAGATCCAGCATAGGAAGAAAGTAAAGGCCAAGCTGTGATGGTAGCTGTGCACCAGACACAGGGAGAAATTTCTTTAAGAGATAAAATTTGTGATTTATTTGAGCTTCTAAAGAAATGACTTAGACAATTGGAGAAAAATGGGGTTAAATTACTGAAAATTTATAGAAAACTAAGAAAACAAACAGCTACACAAAAAAGGGAACTATTACATCCAAGAGAGAAAAAATCTTTTCAAGAAAGAAATATGATTATTTGTACATAACTCAGCTGTGAATAGTCATATCTCATGGTCGTAGTGACATAGCACCAAATATTGAACTAATTAACATGATACAGTATTATTGGAAGGGCAGGGAATGAAAAAAGGATATGTGTGCAGTGGAGCTGGGAAAAGAAAGGACTAATTAAATTCTCATCTTCCAAAATAAGAAGCTTTTAGATAATGTTTAGCTGAAAAAAGTCAAGAAGAGATATTTTAAAACTCTGTTATTTAGAAATATGGAAGTAAATACCAAAATAATTAGCTAGGAGAAGTGAAAGTGGCTGTGTCTGTAGAGACAAAAAGGGTGTGTGTGTGGTGTGTAAGTGTATATGTGGTGTGTATGTATGGATGTGTATGCTTGTGTGTGGTATGTATGTGTGATATGCATATGATATGTATGCATGTTTTGTGTGTGTGTGTGTGTAGGAACTCCTATTTCTAACATATATTATGTTTAAAACTGTTATACTCTTTAAGTTAGTATGTTGAAAAACTTGACTTTGAGCTGTTTGGAGGTCAAAATGGTCAAGTTATCAATTCTGTATGACTCAACCTAACCATAAATGTAAAATCTTGAAAATCTGCACTCAAACAAATGAGGTATGGTGTTTATTTGGTTATTTATTATATTTACAGTTTAACTGAGCTGTAATGAACACATAACATTGCAAAAGTTGAAGATGTACAGTGATGATATATTCCAAAATAATGATCATCATAGTTTTTCTGGTTTTAATTATTTGAATCTTCTCTTTTTTTCCTGAGTTAATCTAGCTTAAGGTTTGTTAATATTAATTACCTTTTCAAAAATTTGATTATCTTTTCAACTCTTCATTTCATTAATCTTTTCTATTTTTTCTTTTACTCTTTCATTAATTTTAGCTCTGATACTGTTATTTCCTTCCTTCTGCTTACTTTGGGTTTAGTTTTTTTAAACAAACATTCTGAATTTCTTAAACAGGGGTCTTTTTTATTTTGTTCACTGACATTTACTCAATATTTGGTGAATGAGTTTATTGAAGATTATAGGCCCAGTAAGAGCTCAAGTAGATATCATTCAGTTGGTTGCTAGTGTGTGGAGTTCTGTTACACAATAATACTACTACATAATCTATTCTTCCACCTACCTCCAATTGTCTGAATTAACATGTATCAGCCCAGACTTAAGACATCCGGGAATTGTACTCTTGGGACTTGTGCTTTCTTTCCGAGAGGGAAGTGTGGGTATAGAAGTGTGGCAAGTGTGTCTGGGGAGGAGATGTGGCCTTTGCACAGTAGAGATTAGAAAAAAAGTACAGGCTGTCCTCTTGCACCTCCAAAGGATGTACACAATAAAGAAATGGAGGAGAAAACTTGAAGTCACTGTATGTTGCTGGCATATGGCTTGGCTTGACTGCGGTGTCGTGGCCAGCACTTAAGTGTGAGGCTTTGAGATTTCAGAGAAGTGATTTTGAACATTGCCAGGGGGTATGTGACCTGGATGCTGTGTGCCTGGCTAAATCTAGCCAAGGAGAGTAAAGAGATAGAATCAAGAGTATAAATGTTGGCAACACCCACATTAATAACATGGCAAGCAGGTGCTGCCAAAGTTGGCAGAGAAGGTGGGGACAGAGAGAAGATTATCTGGAACCAGGATAGAGGAAATTTTCTAAAAGGCAGAGGAGAGAAAAAGTTTTGGTAAAACTGTCATACTGGAGCTCCATCCATTTTCAAGGATGTTCTATGGGTTTCATGCTGTGCTTCTCACTATAAAACTCGTCTGTCTTATTAAATGTCCTCCCAGGTTCCCCCATATCTGTATGCTGTTACCCCTCAGTATCTTGAATGGACTGCAGTTTATTGGAAATCAAGGTCGTGTCATTTAATAAAAGACAGCAGTGCCTGGAAAAATGGAGTGCACTTGCCTGTGCTCAGAGCGATCGGCCCATCATTCGTTCTCAAGGATGGAACCCTTTTGAGTACCCCATCCTTTGTTGAAAAAATTAACCTGTAAATAGTTTATTAAGGTCGGATATGCTGCCAGCGACCCTTTGCAAACAGATACAACATCTTAAAGCAATTGCAAAGGTAAATCTTATTGTCTGGGGAAACGACTTCTGCATGGTTATTTCTTTTATTGGTCTGCTGAATGTGACGGCGTTACTCAGTTTAATAAATCCTAGTGTATCTCTCAGTCCATGTAGGCTGATATAAATATCTCCAGTATGTCACATTACCACCTTTGTACTGCTATACTGGGCCCTGATGACTGGGGTCTGATAAATGCAAAACCTCATTTGGTTTGTGAGTGATTGAGCGCTAACACTGTTTAGATTTCTTAATATACTTGTATTAGCATGAATAAGTAATGAGCATGCCAGGCTTTTTTGAATATTTGATTGTATCTTTGTAATGGATTTGTGTCTCTCTCTTTGTGCTAATGTCATTGTAACTTTGTTGGTGTCATAACTCCAAGCCACGGCAATTGATCTTTATCACCCCATCTTGAGTCAATCACCCTCTCTGCCCAGGCATGCTTGTGCCTCCCTTTCCACATAGTGTCTTTTTGAGGAACGGATTCCTCCGGGGATCCTCTCTTGCTTCATGAAGAGCAGGTTGGAGATTTTCTAAAGAGTTGGAGAAGGCCAAGGGTTGGAAGTTTCCAGCGCCCTCATGCAAAGCCAGCAAACTTAAGCCACGACCAAACTCACCCCAGCAAAACCCTATCACCTGCTCACGAGTGCGGGTGGGTGGGTGTGTGAAGCAGCCTCCACAAGCCAGACCCTGGGGCAGAAAGAACCCCTTCCCTATGGCCTAGCAGAGTTTGCAACGTGAATAAAATCTCCTCCTTTAATAGGGGTGTTACAGGGCAGGGAGAGGAGCACCCAGAAGCCCCAAGCCTGCCCTCTCTGAATGGGTTCTGCCATCTGCTGCATTAAGACAAACATACAAAACCTTT